>JAUTXW010001216.1:2645000-3024849 GCA_030620095.1 Kuschelorhynchus macadamiae | reverse complement strand
AAATAAAAATCTCATTAAAACAAAAATTCAGTGATCCAATAACAAGAGCTAATTTACAACAACAATTAATATTCTTTTCAAGAGAAGGCGAATCAACCTTAGATTAGTAATAATAATATAATAATAATAATAATAAGTAATATTGAAGCTAGAAACATAATTATAGCACAAAACGAATTAACAGCAACCCAAAATCTTCTTGCAAACATTTCAAGCGAATTAAGAACTTTACTAATCGTTCAAAATCCCCAAAATCTAAACCATGCAATCGATATTGTAACCAATTATGAAATCTAACCAGTCAAAATAATTTTAAAAATAATTATTTGCAAAATAGTAGATCAAATAATTTATTTAGCAATCAGAAAACGCCACCAATAAATAATATTAATAAATTTTTGGTAAATAGATCGAATAATTTTCCAAATTCATCTTTTAAACCAAAACCACCAAATCAATTTTTCAATCGAGTACAAAATCAAACATTTAATCAAAAAGGCAATCAATATCCTAAACAACAATACCCACAACCAATGTCAGGTGTGAGTGTACAAAAAACAATGCCATCATTAAGACAACAACAACAAACTTTTGCCAGACAACAACCTCAACAACAAGCTTTCTATAGACAGCAACCACAACAACAACAAACTTTCTATAGACAGCAACCCACAATAACATCACCGGAAATTTACATTCCAAGAATTAACGCATTTAAGAAAATAATGAACCCAATAATGACGAGTTATATAATCAAGAAAACCCCGAATTTGACAATTATGACCAAGATTATCAAAACTTTGATGAAACATGTGAATTAGATAATGGGAATTTAGTCGAGCAAATAGAAAATTTTCATCTATCAGCCTCGGACGAAAACCTTGCTTAACTTTAAACAGTTTTCAAGTAAATCAATTACCCTATGTAGAAATACCGAATTATAATATTCGACTACTAATTGATACAGGTTCTCATACATCCTGTAGACCCTCTTTAGCGGAAACACATTTTCCAGAATGTATTAAACCTTACGTAAGCACACTCCAAACTTGTGCAGGTTCAAAGAAAGCGAAAAGTAAGCTACTATTCCTTTATTTTTAAGCTTTGGTATAACCGAACCAATAGAATTTATTTTATATTCATTCCATGAATATTTTGATGGAATAATCAGAATTAAAGACATATGTAAATTAAATTTAAATATTGATTTAAAAAATAAAAAATTGAAAAACCAATATTTAGAAATACCCTTTCAATATAGGCAAAATTTTGATGAATATACAATCGAAATACCACCTAATTCTATTCATAAAGTAATTTTGAAAACTTCGCGACCAAATGACACTACTTGGTTAATGCCCTATTATTTAGACCAAAATATAGAAATTCAACCTACCCTGAGAGAAGTAAAAGAAAACACGTACGCTATTGATATTTTTAACCATACAGAAAAATATTTTACTCTAAATACTAACCACTAATACTTATAATTTACCCTTAAGACCAATCGAGCTTAACAATTTTGAAATAATAAATTTCGAACCAAATCAGAATCAAATTAAGGACAAAAACATAATCGAAGATATCGATTTAAAATCACTAATTAGGCACGAACACTTAAACTTTGAAGAACGTAAAGAACTTTTTAAACTTATTAAAAGCTTTCAAAATATTTTACATAAACCCGGAGATAAATTAACATTTTTCATTCAAGTCAAACATACTATTAAGACTACGGATGAAATACCCGTACATGCGAAAAGTTACAGATACCCATTCATACATAAACAAGAAGTAGACAGACAAATAGACCAAATGCTACAAGATGGTATCATTCAACCTTCAAATTCTCCCTGGAGTTCCCCTGTGTGGATCGTCCCGAAGAAAGTTGACGCATCAGGACAAAGAAAATGGCGTCTAGTGATAGATTACAGAAAAATCAATGAAAGACTATAGAAGATAGATATCCTATTCCAAATATCGCAGATATACTTGATAAACTTGGTAGAAGTCAATATTTTACAACACTTGACTTAGCCAGCGGTTTTCATCAAATAGAAATGGACCCAAAAAGTATACCAAAAACAGCATTCAATGTAGAACATGGACATTACGAATATATCAGAATGCCCTTCGGACTAAAAAATGCACCTTCCACTTTTCAGCGTGCAATGGATAACGTTTTACGCGGATTACAAGGAAAAATATGTCTTGTATATATGGACGATATAATTATCTTTTCAACCAGTCTTCAAGAACATTTAGACTCTTTAAAACAAGTATTTAACAGATTAAGTTCTTTTAACATGAAAATCCAATTAGATAAATCCGAATTCTTGCATAAGACAATTGAATTTTTAGGTCATGTTATTAGCCCTGACGGTATCAAACCAAATCCAAAAAAAAAATCGAAGCAATAAAAAATTTTAAAATCCCTAAAACACCAAAAGAAATAAAATCATTTCTCGGTTTAGTCGGTTACTACCGAAAATTTATAAAGAACTTTGCAAAAATAACGAAACCTTTGACTCATTGTTTAAAGAAAAACGTTAAAATAAATCATGATAAAGCATTTATTACCGCATTTAATCTATGTAAAAATATCTTAACTAATGACCCTATATTACAACACCCAGATTTTAGTAAACCTTTTATTTTGACCACTGACGCTTCAAATTACGCTATTGGAGCAATACTTTCCCAAGGAAAAATAGGAAACGATCTACCTATAGCATTTGCTAGCAGAACTCTGAATCAATCAGAATGCAACTACTCAACAATAGAAAAAGAACTTCTTGCTATTGTTTGGGCAACAAAATATTTCAGACCTTACTTATTTGGCAGAAAATTCACAATTGTAACAGACCATAAACCATTACAATGGCTGTTCTCAATAAAAGAACCGAATTCAAAATTAGTAAGATGGAGACTAAAACTGCAAGAATATGAATATGATATTCAATATAAAAAAGGAACCCTAAATTCCAACGCCGATGCACTTTCAAGACCACCTCAAGAATTGTACCCAACCGAAATAATAAAATCACCATTGACGCATATGTCAGCAGTATGTGAAAAAGAAGAAAATTCTGACGACCAATATATTTGGCATGAAAAAATAAAACATTTCTTTGACACCCAAGAAAACCTATTCGAAAAACCTAAAAAGGTAAATAAAGAAAAGAAGAAACCAAAAATTAATATAATTTCCGATATTCAAATTAAACCCCCAAATAAACCAATTAAAACACCATCGCCATTGCCATCAACAAGTAAAATCAATGACGAAGAAAAAATCAATCAAAACAACTCAGAAACGGATTCAGCCAGTACAAATGACATTCCAAAGGAGCCTAAAGATGATTTACTTTCAAAATCAGACACAGAAACTATACATACGTCAAGAGAAGACCCCATATTAGGAGCCCCGTATGTTAGTAAAGCCCTGAACACTTTTAAAAACCAAATCATATTTAAATGGACTGAAAAGGAACAACCTTATGTTGTCACTAAAAAATTATTTGAAACCAAAAAGCGATTAATAATTTTTATAAATCAAAACCCAATAACCGAAATAATCCAAAGACTCTTAAGAGATTATTTACCCCCAGATACTTATTGTTTACACTTTCCCAATAAAGAATTAGAACCAATAATAATTCGAATTTTCCAAGAAACCTTTCAAAATAACGCCTACAACCTTGTTATTTCTAATACACTGTTAGAGGACGTCGTAGACGTAAATGAACAAAAAGAAATAATTGAAAGATATCATACCACTAAAACATCCCATAGAGGAATGACTGAAAATATAAAAAATATAAAGCAAAGATATTATTGGCAAAGCCTTGAAAAGGACGTAATTAATTTTGTTAATACATGCGAAATATGTCAAAAAACCAAATATGATAGACATCCCTATAAAGTAATTTTTAAACCAACACCAACAGGCTGTAAACCCATGGAACATATTTATATGGATATATATTCCATTTCCGGTCAAAAATATTTGACAATAATAGATAACTTCTCTAAATTTGCTACAGCATACCCTGTAAATGAAACATCAATCGAGATTTGTCAAAATCTAATTAAATTCTTTTCACATCATGGTACACCCTGTAAAATTACAACTGATAATGCACAAAGCTTTAAAAGTAATTTAGTACAAGACCTTTGCAAGACTTATCAGATTGAATTACATTTTACTACACCTTATAACCCAAATTCGAACTCACCAATCGAAAGATTTCATTCAACATTGAAAGAAAGTCTTATTGTCCTTAGAAACGAACATCGAAACAAAACAATACAAGAATTAATGAATATCGCAATCCTTAATTATAATAACAGTATACATTCAACACATGAATATACACCATTTCAAATATTAAAAGGAAATTTAAATTATCAACTGAATTTTGAGAAAAATATAAATCAAATACAAACTGATTACATACATGAACTCGCCCAAATATTTAGTGAACTTAATGAAAAAATAAATCTAAAATTAAGTGCGAAAAAGGCTAATGTCCTAGCTAAATTAAATGAAAAACGCGAGATTGGCCCAGAAATAGCTGAAGCTACAAAACAACTATTTCATACACCTCGAAAACTACCATTAAAGTTAGAACCAAAATACAAACCAACTACTTTTAAAAACCAAAGACACCCAAAAGATAGTAAAAGACGTTCGTAATTTTCAGGAACTTACTGACAAAATGAAGAAGATCCTGATACTACTCCCACTACTTGTCAACGCACAATATAAAATGGAAGAATTAAATAACCCTTTGTTACCAGTTTACCAATCAACAGGTTACATAATAACAGGTTATCATCATGTCTATTATCATGTAAATCTAACTAATATAAAAGATTGTGTAGAAAACTCGAAATCGACACTTACACAAATTAATAATACCCTAAGTAAACTATACGCACCTATATACCAACTTTTATCTATAAGAACACGTAACCTTTTCGATCAAATAGAATCAATCGAATTATTTGTTAAACATTAGACTACCCCACAAAAGCGAACTAAACGCGGACTTTTCAATTTCCTAGGAAAAGCACAAAAATATCTCTATGGTACATTAGATGCCGATGATGGAGAAAGATACGACAATTATATTAAAATATTACGAGAAAATCAAGAAATCTTACATAAAGATTTGTCTGCAACCCAGACTATTGTAAAACAATTAACAAAAGATCTTGACGCACAGCTGACTAATATTAAAACTAATCAGCAAAAGTTATTAACCCGGATGGAAGACCTCACTAATATGACTCATACTACAACCACTTCGTCTTACTATATTGTTACGCTAGACAATATTGAGACTAATCTACGTGTCATTCACGACATAAAAAGTAATTTGCAAACTGCAATAAACTTTGCGGAAATAAACATTATGCATCACAGTATTATTAAGTATAAAGAACTTCGCAGAATAATTACAAAGATAAGGCCCGAGAGTCGTATTCATTTCGACAATATAATTAAATATTACGAAGTAGCACACGCAGATGTGACAATTAAGAATGATCTAATTATATTTTATATTGCAATACCTTTAATTTTAGAGAAACCTTATATACTTTATCGAATATATCCAATACCAATAAATAATCAAATAACGATTTTAAATAATCTGTATTTATTGAGATCTACAGATGACTTTTACAACTCAAAAGAAAATTGTTATAAAATAGAAAATATATCTTTATGTTCTAGAGACACACTGAATAAAAACGAACCCTGTATACCTCAAACAATTAATTTGACAAACCATTGTCCACTAATACCAATTAAATATCATAAAACTTCTATAACACAACTTGAAGACAATTCCCTTATAATTATACCTGCTTCTAAAGAAAGCATATATTTTCAATGTCCAAATCAACATAGCGTTGAAACCATTGACAAAGTATCCTTAATATTGCCTTCAGATTGCAAAGTAAAAATTCAAAATAATATTTACGATTCTCAAAAACTAGAAACAATTAGTTTAAGTCTAAAACTCCCATCAATAAATATTGATGAAAAATTAATACAAGATACTGAACCCTTGGAACTAAAAGAAATAAATCTTGATAAAATCAATGAAGATTTAGAGAATGCTAAAAGATTAATAATTCATCCCCTAAACCAAATGGACTTTGTAAGTTCTGGAGTTTCAATTACTCTAATAATAATTATTATTATAATATTTACAATCATCATAAGTTTCTTGTATTATTATTGTAGAAAGGAAAAATCTAAAGAAAATGTAAAAGTGGACATAAAATTAGAATCTCTCGAAAATCAACCCCGATTTTCTCAAACTTAAGGAGGGAGGAATTATATGGCCACTTCCGATGAATCATTTAGAATTAAGCATCATATTTCTGATTACTCATTCATTCTTGCTATTTCAGCATTATTTTTATATAAATATAGAAGAATTAGTAATCATCTTTAGTCATTAAGTAGCCATAGATCGGTCAACATCCATTGTAATTTCGTGTTTTAAAAATAAAGTTTTTAAAAATACAAGTTACAAGTTTGAATGTAAAATTCTTCAGTAAATACGTGCCTAACAATGGAGGCAAATGTCAACATTGTAAACAATGTTTTGCTTTCCAAGCCTGCTTAACATTTTTGTTTCATAGCTTTTCGATCCCTAGCCTACTACGCTTTTCCAAACTGTCATCTGAAATCATTGGTAACTAGATAAAGTCATGACCAAGCACCCATTATTATGCTGTATGTAATAATGAGGAATAATATTTTTGATTATTCTGGGACAGTGAGTTAAAATAATATTAGAATGTGTGTTATCAAAATATTCGAAAGGAAATGGTCTATTATAAAATTTCCACTAACCACCCCCCTTTTCATTTAAAAAAATCGAGTAAACCTAAAAATACTGATTTTGCTGACCAAGGCCCACTTGTATTTTTTTCCGTACTACTTGATCACAAATAAGGGAATTTTGGGGACTAATAGCATCCTAGATTAAAAAACAAAAATGATAATAAAAATTATTCGATTCTGCAAAAATTGAAAAAAAGCGTGGCATTATACTCATAATGCCAAGTTCTGTCCAAATAAGCAAAAACATATAGGGTTAATAAATCGAAAGTTGAGGTCAAAAAGTTAAACTTTGTGTCTCTTTTATGCACACCAAGTGTCAAAAAGTTATCTCTAAAAACAAAAAAGTAATAGGAGTGAGTCACTTCTCAGGGACACCCGGTATATATGGATATTTTGCTAAATAACTTTACAACAAAAAAGTTACAGAACAGAATTAGCCCAGTCAACAGAGACAATTTTGGTGGCTGTTAGAGGAATAACATAATTGTGGACTTTTTTTTGCTAATAGTACCTCTCGAGGGGCTGTTTAGAAATTTATCTTGAAAACTATTACATTTCCGAAAAAAAAAACATAAGAACCTCTTTTGTAGGCAATGATACAGTTTTTTAGTAAAACAATTTTGTTTCATCTGTAATGTATTGAAAGATATTAGAGAATTTTTTTTTTCTTTTTGGTCATTTTTTTTGTTTTATCTATTTTTAATCAAAAATGTAGAGTTTTCGCCCCATCCTAATCGCATAGACCTATATTTAAAAAGAGTTTACCATTTTGCACCTAGAGATCGAGGTAATCGATGTAGTAAATCACCCTGTACTTGTTAGCTTAATTTTTTTGCAAAAACAACAACAAAGGAATGCATATCCGAGTTTTCAAAAAACCAGTTACTTCCTATTATTTATTAATCTCTCAAAAAAACCTATTTTCTGCAGAAGCCTTGAACTTATAAATATTTAAAAAATGTATATGATTTTCTTATTCACCCTGTAGAAAAATTTTATATATGAGTAGTACTTCATGAGTTGACTCACAAAGAATTTCTTATTAAAAGCAACCAAGGACATTTTGTTTCCCCTTTTGCTACTCGAAATATTTGATCCATTCATCTCAAAAAAGTGTAGTAACCATCCAACTTTCTCAGCACTATTTACTTAATTTAAGGAAAGAAGCTGTTTTCTATAAAGGTTTATTTAAGTCAAAAGTGTTGTATAAATCCATATACATTTTTGCCATATTGGACTACATAAAAATATCGTTAGTTATTTACTAAATATTTTAAAATAAAAGTAACAATTCTATTAAACAACAATATTGAAACAATTATAAAGAAAAATCTGTTAGAAATTTTGATTTAACATGAGTATTATCAGCTCAGTTCAAAAATACGTGGTGTTTTATGGCCATATGTCCTTTCACAGCGCCCTTTTGCCTAAACAATTTATGACAGATATTACAGGAAAACTGTTTGGGTTTGCCACATTCCAGTTTTTGGTGGGTTGTTAGGTTCCTCCTGAACTTGTACCGCTTATCACACTGTCTACATACGAAGTACCCGTCTACATTTTGGTACCACGCTAAAAAATATTTACGTTCAAATATTGCGCTTTATAAACAGGTAAAATAGTAGCTTTAAAAAATCCTAGAAAAGGTACGTTTTTAAACACTACTCAGACTTTTTTAAAAAATTTAATTTTTAATATTTACAGAGGGTTGCGTTAAAAAATAATTACTGTAATACCAAAAAAAATTAAATCTCATAATACGGGGTAAAACAAAAGTTACTACAAATATTTTAATACGTAAAAGTACGGATCATGTTAAACAAAAAAAATCTTATATAACTTACAAAACAAACTATTTTCTTTTTAAAAAGTCACAAAGTTAATGGAATAATTAAATATTGAATTACTCTTATTTGATAACATGCAATCAGGCAATAAGGGACGAATCCCGACTGCCGATGCAGTGGTTTTTCTCTAAATAGTTACTATGACATAACAGAACTGTTATATAAAGCATGGCCATCATTATTCTCCAGCATTTTTCAAATATCGCCATAACATGGTCAAGTGACTGTAGCAAAACTTCTGACGATTGCCGTGCATCGTTGATAGCATTTATTATTCTTTTAATTCTTCTATATTATAATATGGAGTTTTATGCACTAGATCTTTTATGTATCCCCAAAAAAATAAATCCGTTATAGTAAGATCCGGATTATTTGCGGGCCAAAATATAGCAGTTCCTCCATTTCTTATCCATCCTTGGGGATATTCTCTTGTAAGGTATTCTTTCACAGCTCGAATGTAATAAAATGCCCCATTTTGCTGGACGAGTATCTAGTGTTTTGCCTGTTACTACCTTTTTGGTAGTAAATGAGCCCTCATCAATCCACAAAATCTTATTCAAATACTGAGTATCTGCATTGTATCTATTTAAAAACTCCTGACAAAATTCTAGCCTTCTTCGGCAGTGTTCCTTACTAAGTTTTTGAGTATTTAAAAATTTATGTGGTGTGTATGCATATTTTTTTAAAACTTTTTGAAAGGAAATTTCAGTTTCGGTGGCAACGCTAGGATATTTATTTCATTGCCTCCATTTAGTACGACTTTTTTTCTATACACCTTTTTCTTATTCTTGCTGACGGAGGTCGACGATTTGGGAAGCTTCTAATATATTCTCTCCTTGCTGGGGTTGCACTTTTATTATTTAATAAATATGTTTGAAGGATAATACTTCTTTTTTCAACACTTGCGAAATACCATGGTTTACAATTTAAAGTAAGTTGATGCCAGATTGACATTACCTCCATATTCCAGCACTTTGGCGTTACGCATATTTAAGCCTGGGTTATAGATTGAAAAAGTTTGCGTCTTTCGTCGTCTGTTTGAGCTAAGCATTTACGCTGGTTCTTAGCCAGTCTTATAGAGTGAAAACATTTGTGCTTTGAGTCACCTGTAGAACTAACCTTGCTTTTGTAATTATATTTATCGCCTTTTTGTATAATGCGATTTTGTCTTGCTTGTTTTTAAGTTTATGAGCGTTTTTTTAATTTGCTGAAAGTGTATAATCAAAATCATAGTAATGAAAGAAAAAGCTTTGTGAACATATCAATGTGTGCCGCATCTGTAAAGTTGCTGAAGAGAAAGTTGCGGATTTGACCTGTTAATTGTGGTAGAAATACTCAAAACTCCTACCAGTGTTTTCTTAAAATTAAAGACAATATATATATATATATATATATATATATATATATATATATATATATATATATATATATATATATATATATATATATATATATAAAAATACTAAATTAGTGGGGATGCAGTCAAAGAAAACCAAAGGCCTAGTTCAAAAGATGAACCCTTTATTGTATAGTCAAGCTAATTGACTAAAGCATAATTTCACAGGATCCAGTGATGAATAAAAAAAGTGATACTCAAGGTCTGAGTACCATTTACAGCTACATCCTAAAATTACATAAAAACAAATACCAGTGCTTGGACGCTCCCGCCCCTGACGAGTGAAAGAGTTTCTCTCTGTTTTCCGTCCCTCTACTTTGTTTCAAAATTTTTATAATGATAAAAAAAATAGAACTTAATATAACTCCTTAAATCTCCCTTCCATCATTTAATAATAAAATTATGTTTCCATAACAGATAATTAGGCACAAAAAAAAGCATTAACTAATTTTTTGTTCTTCTCATGTTCAAATATATTTATTTAAATTTAGTAGAGATTAAAACTGCGTTGGGCAGTATATAGCCCTTCACTTAATGTAGGCAACACCCCATCACCTTTCGCGTGTTCAGAGTAACCGACGTTCAGTCGTATAGTTCTCTCCTTTCTTTGTCGCTTACATCTAACAAAACAATTCTCTATCCTTATTACACACCTTGTTTTCCTTGTAATTTCATCATCTTAAAAATTAAATCGTTTTATACGACAACACAACCTGTTTTAAGTAACATAATGGCGTTCCTCATGAACGTTCGTTTTCAATAATCCCTCAATTTTTTTTTTAATTTTTAATCATGTAATAACAGTTAAATAACAATATTTTCGTAATTTAAATGTTCCAAAGTGTGATGGTTTGTTTTAGAATAGACATTACATAAATTCTTGTTTGATGGAATGCAATCTTGCTTTTATTTTAAACCCACATTGGTGAGTTATATAAAAAACCAAAATTCTAGAATTAGTTACTAACGTGGTTTTCTTTTTCTAAAATTTTTTGTAGAAATTTCCTGAAGAAGGGGTAAATAATCCCGAAAGCTTGACTATACAATAAAGAATTCATCTTTTGAACTAGGCCTTTGGTTTTCTTTGACTGCATCCCCACTAATTTAGTATTTTTCTGCTTAATTAGTCAGTCACGACTAGGATTCACTCTATATATATATATATATATATATATATATATATATATATATATATATATATTCAGCAATTTCATTGGTGGCAGTTTAACGCATACGTCGATTTCCGTCAAGGTTAAAGATCGCCATCTTTTCGACAGCTAACGGCAACTCAAACGTATGACGGCGAAGATATAACTGTACCCATTGCTTTACGTTAAGTAAACTTCAAGGACAGCGCAAACGGCGACGCAAGACGCAAACGTTTTCAATCTATAAACCAGGTTTTAATTGTTTTACCGTACAAATTGATAGGTAAAAGGTGTAATATACTATTGTATAATAGTAATAATAAATTAAAATATAAGTGTATTACATCAGCGAAATCAGAAAAAAATGAGCTATGCGATGAACGAAAAATATACCCAGGGTTCTGTTTAAAAAAAGTGTAAGTTGAGGCCATAATTTTTTTTATGAGTGTATTCGTATGTTACTGGACGCCACAAAACACTTGTCAAGTAGACCTATATTATTTTTTTATTCAATTCGATAAGTTAAAAAAATAAAAAGGTTACAAGCGTTTAAAATGTGAACAAGTTAAAATAATAACCTTGTACCTAAAGTCTGTTTTTTTTTAAAATTCCTGGGATCTGCCAAGTTTTGTGTTGAAATATTGGCATTATTGATACCGATAACACTCACAATTATTATTGTATATATCTTTTCCATTTCAATTTTCAAGTAGGCCATATGACATTGGCAACCCTTAACCTCCAATTCTGCTGCGTGTCAGGGAGTTAAAAAAATAGACTTTATTATATTTTCCCAGCAAATGTCCAGATTTTCAGCCATTAAGTGTCTAGCACTACAATTTACTGTACCTAATCTGCGATTTCCCAATAAATAACTTTTAAAATTGCGCGTTTGTTTTATTGAATTAAGTGTAGAAAATTTTAGAATACAGAAAAAATAAGAAACACGTTTTGAATTTCGCGCGCAAACAGCAGCGTCCATCTACGGCGCCATCTGCTTTCAATTTTCGTGGAGATAGAGTCAGAACGCAAAGTAGCCTTAGAGTATGAAAGAAAAGAGTACGCTATTATGAATATTTTACATTATAAACGCTTTGGACCCTAGGTTGTCAAATCTTTATTAGTGCAAGTTCCTAAGAAAACTATAATCATAAAACCCAACTCACGTGGATAAATAAAATGAATATTGTGGCAAAAGATATCATAATTATGTATTTCGTCTATAGTATGTGTGTTTCAAAAAATAAACGAGACTCGAATTTCAAAAATTAAGGATTTCTTATTAAAGATCTATAACTAAAAATTCTTAAGTCGAGAGATAGCAACGCCGCCCAATAAGTAGTATGTATCGGGTGACTTCGTATAAACTGGCACCCCCCGTACCTTTTTTATATTTTGTCGTGCAAAAAAAAATACTGACATACAGATGATTTTTTTACATTATAAATCTGCGTTGTAATTCCCAGTAACTTTTCATATAACGACAAAAAGTACAATTTTCTTTAATGGAATGCCCTGTAAATTTTTGCCTAAAATGAAAATATATAATACAAGTTGACATTTGGTTTAGCCGTTTTCGAGTTATTTAAGTTTAAAAATCAATTTTCATTATAGACTGTAAAATTACTGGCTATAAAATAACAGCTTTTTGAGCAGTTTGCTATGGAAATAAACAATATTAACAAATGTTTCTGAAATGACTTTGACATTTAAATCACTGTTAATAGAACTAAATCAATTCTTTTTGATATATTTTTTTAAATGGTTTATTCTGTGGCAGGAAAACGAGAAATTGTTTGTTTGTATGCTGAAAATAATTATAATGCTTTTGCAACGCGACATGCTTACATGGCAAATCATCCCGATGGTCCGATTCCCTCAAGATCGACAATCCAGAATATTTTCGCCAAATTTAGAACAACGTCAGATTTGCAAAGAAAGAAGAGGGAACCAAACAATAATACGGAAAATCACCATTTTAAATATTGCTTTGCATCACGTAGAAAATCCGACTCAGTCACTGCGAACTACTTCCAAGGAAATGCAGGCCCGTTACGGAGTAAAAAGAACTTCACGTGAATATATTAGGAAGGTTTTAAAGAAATATGAATTTAGGCCCTATAAATATCATACTGTTCAAAAATTAACTCAAAGGCATAAGAATCAACGACTCACTTTCTGCAACTTTATGTTAAATAGAATAAATAACGAAAGAAACTTTTTTAAAAATATATTATGGACCGATGAGTCAAGCTTTTCAACTAGTGGATTACCAAATCGACAAAATTTTCGTTACTGGGCACAAGAAAATCCCCAATTCACAAGGGAAGTTCAATTTCAAGGTAGGAGAACAGTTAATGTGTGGTGCGGCCTGCTGAAGCATAGGGTAATAGAGCCCTATTTTTTTGAAGAAACATTAACTGGATCAATATATCAAGAATTTCTGGAAACTCATCTACAGGAAATGCTAGAAAACTTACCGTTAAGGCAGTATATGAACATAATTTTTCAACATGACGGTGCCCCCCCACATGTGGTACGTGAGGTGAAGACTTTTTTGGATGAGAATTACAACGAGTGGATTGGAAGAAATGGAATTATTTCGTGGAATTCAAATAGTCCAGATCTAACTCCCATGGATAATTTTTTGTGGGGGTATATTAAAAACAAAATATATAAACGTTATCTGGACAACGTTGAAGATATGAAATATTTTATAACACAGGAAATAAGACATTTAAATTAAAGAAATGGTCATTTTATAGAGAACGCAGTTGAGCACTTGCGAAACGTTTATCACGAATATGTAGATAATCAGGGGGAAATATTCATTCTGATTAATTTGTTTTGTGTTATTTGGTTCATCTGTGTATTTTGTATGAACATTTGTTTATATTGTTTATTTCCATAGCCAACTGCTCAAAAAGCTGATATTTTATAGCCAGTAATTTTACAGTCTATAATGAAAATTGATTTTTAAACTTAAATAACTCGAAAACGGCTAAACCAAATGTCAACTTGTATTATATATTTGGAATCAGAAAAAAAGATCTTTCATTTTAGATAAAAAGTTACAGGGCATTCCGTTAAAAAAAATTGTACTTTTTGTCGTTCCTCGTATATATGAAAAGTTACTGGGAATTACAATGCAGATTTAGAACGTAAAAGAAATCCTCTGTATGTCAGTATTTTTATTTTTTTTGTACGACAAAAAATAAAAAAGTTACGGGGGGTGCCAGTTTATACGAAGTCACCCGGTACATGTAAATACAAACGTAAAATTATAAAGCATATACCTAAGCTGGATAACGGTTTGCGTGTGTCAAATTTCTGGACATCTAGCAGCGACGGTATCGTTTTTGGTGCATTTTAAGTGATTTTTGTATTGTTATAGTTAAAAGAGGCTTTAATTTTTATGACTGATATCGTTTCTAAATGCCAGGTGTATGAAAAACTTGATTAAAATTCTTGTAACCCTACTTTTAAAATTAAATATTTTTAATAGTTTTCATTTTATTCTATTTATAGATGAAACTAAAATACAACAAACATAACAGTCATATTAAATATTTTTCCGCTATATTTTTTTACTATTCATGAATGAGTAGCGTCGTCTATGTTTTATTAGTCTAAGAAAGTAGCTATCTTTTTCTCTAGGATGATTTATTTACATTGACTTCCGCGTCTCAACTTCGTTCTTTCTGCTATGCCAACGAATTGAATTGACGAATGAACGAATAGTGCGTATCGGACTTTAGAAAGTATAGTTGCCGAATTTAATAAGTTATATAAGATTCTTTTTGTCATAAATTAATTTAAGGGTATTAAAACTAAGTCAGAAATTAATACTGAAAATATACAAAGACGTTATGATTCATTTATATCTTTGTAGACAAAGTTCACGAAATGGTCGTACATATGGCCATGATTGATGCGGACGTGTCCTATAAGGGTATATTTTTGTTTGCAAGCGTACATGCAGTAAGGGCACTTAAAACCAGGTGCTCGGTTACATTCGTACTTGAGGTGTCTTTTCAACGTCGTTTGGTACTTGTAGACCTTCTCGCATTGCTTGCAGGTGTACGAACGTGAAATGTCGACTGGACCTATAAATATACACGTATTCAAGCCAGTGAAGTGCAACAAATAATATTAAAAGTACAAAGATAAAAAGTTTAAATTGAACTTGAGTAAAATCCGTTTTAATGTTGTAATTTATTTATTTATTTCATAAAGCATTGACAAATATCATGTACGGTCAAAAACTGCATTCATTCTTACCGAATATACACTGAGGGTTAATTTAAAGATCCACACTTTTTAATCACTAATAAATTTCTACTTTTTGCGGCCATTTAATTAATTTTTGGAGCAAAATTTGGGAAAAACTGACTGATCCATATTTTATCAACTAAATAGGTATTAATCATGTCTTAATTTCGAAACTGTGTTAAAACAATTTTAAAAACTAGAAGTTTGAAGTTTTGTGGGTATATTTGAATCGAGGAGAGAAATGAAAACCACTTCTTAAATTGCCGACGTATCGGTAACTTTATTACCTCCTTCGGGGCTCTGAGAAAGAGAAAATTATACTAGCAAGGTTGTTAAAAATAGGAAAAAGTAAGGAGGCTCAAAATATTTTGCTTATTACTTTATAATTTTTAACAGTTTGTTATTCTTTTTTTACTAAAATGTACTTTATATAACAATTCGCTATATATATATATATATATATATATATATATATATATATATTTTGTTTTTTTTTTGTTAAAAATTCTTGGGTACTGGTTTATTTTCTTAAAAGAATTATTTATTTCCTAACGTTCTATGAAGCGAGAAACGTTAGGAAATAAATAATTCTTTTAAGAAAATAAACCAGTACCCAAGAATTTTTAACAAAAAAAATATTAGACATGGTTTAAGAAAACGCAACAAAATATGTATATTTATATATATATATTTATATATATATATATATATATATATATATTATATATATATATATATGTATATATATATATATGTATATATATAATATCATATGCTTCAGCACTCTTCAGTAGGACAAAGTAGTTCTAGAGCTATGTATTGATGTACATTTTCAAAGCAAAAGTCGAATCTGACAAAAGCAAAGCAAGAGCTTAAAATTTGTTTCTTTGCATAAAGCATTGGACGAACCGAGAATTTGTGATTTCTACTGATCGCATTTTGATCTTTGTAGAGAATTTTTACTTTTGGAACTCTTTTCATATATATACAGGGTGTTTTCTAACTTGATGCATTTCTTTTAGGGGGCGATAGGGGACTTCAAATGGAATCAAAATAAGCCCATATTGGGCCATACAAAAGTTTTTAGTTTTCTAGATATTTTCGATTTTTTAAAATATTGCAAAAAGCCAGAAAATTATGGTTAAAAAATGCATTTAAAAAAACTATAAACTCTGTTGAAGTAAGTTAAATTTGATGTATTAGCCAATACATTGATAATGTAATATTAATAGCATTTGTAGTAATAAACCTAAATTCTAATAAATCACAATCAAAAGTTTGCATCGAAAATAACAATAAAATTTGCCTAGTTCAACTTTAAAACGTTTTCTTGAAGAAAATACATGAAACGTACAAATTGAAGCAAAAACATCCTCGTTTAATTAGCTTTACAACGAGATATAACTCTTTTAAAAATATTAACCACCTCTAACAAAAAGTTTGTTGTGCAATTATTTTCGGTTATTTGTTAAATAAAAATTTGTCATTTATTGATCTTGGCATAGCGTCTACAAGGGAAGTGTACAACTAAAGTAATGGTAAAAGATCCAAAAGATCTAGCAGGTCTTGAAACAATCACTTCTTCGATGACATATCCTTGTTTATTAAAACAATTTGACAGTTTTTCGAAAGTTGTTTGAAAGTGTGTATTTGATTTTTTTTTGTTAAAAAATTCCGTTCATTTGTACGTTTTTTTTCTACTTTTACGTTATTATGGCATCTTTTAGTAATTCCGAATATGCTGACATCGTTTATTGTTACGGTTTTTGCGACGGTAATTCGGCGGAGGCACGTCGAGAATATCAACGTCGTTTTCCAAACAGAAGACTTCCACATGTCCGTGTGTTCAACGATGTATATCGACTACTTTGTGAAACGGGTAGTGTGCACAAGCCTCGAAACGAAGGTGGAAGGCCACATACATACTCTGTAGAAGTAGACGAACTCATCCTTCCATTTCCTGAAGCCTCTACAAAAGAAGTTGCGTGGCTGTTTGATGTTTCAGGCTATAAAGTCTAGTCTACCGTTAATAAATCTGGACTTTATCCATATCACTATACTCCTGTACAAGTGCTGGAGGAAGACGATCCTCGAAGAAGAATGAAGTTCTGCCGTTTTATGCTAAACACCGATGCGGAAGATGCGAACTTCTTGAACAAAATATTATGGACTGACGAATCCAAATTTAGTCAGGACGAGGTGGTTAATTACCACAATTTACATTATTGGGCACCCAAGATAGAAAAGAATCCATGCCAAATTAGACCCACATCGTCTCAAAGGCGTTTTTCGCTGAATGTTTGGATGGGGGTAATTGACAACTTTGTGATTGGTCCATATTTTTTGCCGGATAACCTTAATGCAGTCCATTATGAAGCTTTTTTGCGAAATGACTTAATGGTTCTGTTGGAAGACTTACCACTAGCAACTCGACAAGATAGAATATTTCAGCATGACGGCTGTCCCGCTCACTATCGCTTAACTGTACAGGAGTGGTTAAACCATCAGTTTCCAAATCGCTGGATTGGAAGAGGCTGGTCTATGCCTTGGCCACCGAGGTCTCCTGACCTCACACCATTAGATTTCTATATTTGGGGCCATATGAAGGCATTAGTTTATGCTTCCCCCGAACCTTCGCTTCAAGTGTTACGGAAAAGGATTATCGATGTGGCCCAGCAAATTAAAACCAATTTTTCTTCGAGAATTACAAAGAATGAAGTAAGAAAACGTGTTCGAGCCTGCATTAGAAGCAGAGGGGCACAATTTGAAGGAAATATTCAATTTTAAACCCGGCTTATGTCGACTTTTCATTCTGATTTTAACAATTAATTATTAGCTTTTTCGTATTGTATCATAGTGAGTTTTTCATAATTATCAATTTCTAGTGAGTTCTTGTATAGTATTTTCATAACTCTTATATCTCGTTGTAAAGTTAAATAAATGAGGATGTTTTCGCTTCAATTTGTACGCTTCATGTATTAACAATTTTCTTCAAGAAAACGTCTTAAAATTGAAGTAAGCAAATTTTATTGTTATTTTCGATGCAAACTTTTTATTGTGATTTATTAGAATTTAGGTTTATTACTACAAATGCTATTAATATTACATTATCGATGTATTGGCTAATAAATAAAATTTAACGTATCTCAACAGGGTTTATAGTCTTCTTTTAAATAAATTTTTTAACCATAATTTTCTGGCTTTTTGCAATATTTTAGAAAATCGAAAATATCTAGAAAACTAAAAACTTTTGTATGGCCCAATCTGGGGTTATTTTGATTCCATTTGAAGTCCCCTGTCACCTCCAAAAAGGAATGCATCAAGTTAGAAAACACCCTGTTCTAACCACACTACACCACAACTTGTTACGTTCTGGACGCGCGTTTCGCTAACCAAGTCAGCATCATCAGCAGATGATATAAACTAAAGTAACTTATCCTAACCGAGACTATTTATAGGTAAATGTGGTCACACTTGGTTGCGCCCGACTGCACCGTTGTCAAGTAAACAATAGAGGGGACTATAGGGAATAGGCCCTCTGTCTTTATTTAGTGCTTTCTTACCACATTTAAATATTTCTATACTCTCAAATGCATCCAATAATCTATAATTAGATACATTTTTAATCAACTTAAGATTATTTATTCCTATTTGGTGATTGTTTTCTAAAGTATGTTGGGCAACGCTTGACTTTTCTGTTCTTCCGTATCTTAAATATGCCATGTGTTCTTTAAAACGAATGTTTATGGAGCGTTTAGTTTGCCCAACATATTTTAGATCGCAGTCATTACAGCTAATTTCATAGATGCCAGTCCTCTCCTTCAAGTCGACTTTGTCTTTAGGGTTTCCAAGGAGATTTTTCAAACTGTTCTCCGTTTCGTAGGCTACTCTAAAACCTACGTTTTTAGATACTTTTTCTAGACCTCTCGTATATCTGGGATCGTATGAGATTACTATGAACTTAATGGGAGCCTCAGGTGCTTGAAGAGTAGTGGCATCTATTAACATTTTCTTATGCTTATGTCTATTTACTAATTTATGTACAAAATTACCATTATATCTATTACACAGTTTTCTGTCAGGTGAATTCGAATATAGCTTTCTCACAAATGAACATTTTTATCAGTTATTTTACATTTTTAAATATCTTGTCACATGTTCTTACTTTCAATTTTGGTCAACATATTTTGTGCAAACGATTCTTTAAGGTAAGTTGTTTAAACTATTATTTTAGTTTAGTTGTATTCCTTGTTATTAATAAAAACCGTCCTTGTATTTTGTCTTTTACGAAAATTTTAAAGACATTATAGAAATAAAAAGATTTAACCAATACACCCGAAAACACCTTTTAATGGTTTATTTTAAACATCAATCTGAGGTATTAAGACACGATTTGTAAGTAATTTAGCTGCGACTAACTGCAACTTTTTTTATTTTTAAGTTTGTCCTATGGATCCAATCAGAAATTCTGACCTTTTTGAACAATGGCTTTCTGCCGACGAAAACAAGAAGTTTGAGTGTGTTTCTAATACAATATATATAAGTTTTTGAGGCTTGGAAATGTTCTACATAAAACTAACAGTGATCTGCAGAAATCTGTTGAATATGTATGTCTCAAAATCAGAACAAAATGGAGGGAATGTGGTAGTAAAAAGACACTATTTAAAAATAGGCACAAACATTGGCTTGAGCAGAAAATTTCACTTTCAGATTCTGTTTTAAATCGAAGTTGATTGCAGCGTCAAAATCAGCCCAGTACTAATAAATGTTTTTATTTAAGAGCTGACAAAGGAAATAAGCTTGTTATACTAGACAAAACAAACTATCTTGAAAGAGTAGACCATTTGATTCAAAATGATAACAGAAGTAAAAACTTTCTTAAAACAGTGTAAAAACCTTGTGTCCGATAAACTAAAATTTAAACTAACACATAGTAACCCACAGTTATCTAAACTGTATTGCCTTCCCAAAATCCATAAACCTGGGAAGTCCATGACACCTATTGTTTCCGCTGTTGGATCACCAACCAAAATGGTTAGTAGAAGAATTCAGCAAATTAAATATCTCGTACTATAACTTTGAGGTTACTAACTCGTTAGAATTCTTAGATAAAATTAAGAATGTTCACTTAAAAGAAAGTGAAATTTTAATACCTTTTGATGTTAGCTCATTGTTTCCTAGAGTACCCATACCAGCTTTAGCGTCCCTAAAGGAACTACTTGAAATCAATAATTTGAAGAAAGAAATTATTGATGAATATTTACTCCTTACAAAATTATGTATGAATCAAAATTTTTTTCAGTTCAACAATAAATATTATAAACAACTAAGTTGTTACAACTTTAGGGAACTGCGATGGGCAATTGCTTATCTCCGTTCCTTGCAAATTTGTTTATGGGTAGATTAGAAACCCAGTTCAAAAAAGAACTCAAGTATTTCCCAAGGGTGTGGTATAGATACGTAGACGATATATTTGCTATTTTTGATACTAAAACAGAAAATTTGGACACTTTCTTAGAAACATTAAACAATAAACATCCTTTTATTAATTTTACGTACGAAAAGGAGAACAATGGGCAATTACCTTTTCTCGACAAGTTAGTTATTAGAAATAAAAAGAGAACTTGATATTTATAGAAAATTTACTAATACTGATAGGTATATAACATCCGACTAATTTCACTGCCGTCAACACAAAATGGCAGCGTTTCATTTCTTAACTCACAGATTAGTCAATTTTCCATTACGTAAAGAACGTTTTAACAATGAAATGAATCGGATTAAAAATATAGCTAAAAGTAATAGATATAATGGTAATTTTGTACATAAATTAGTAAATAGACATAAGCATAAGAAAATGTTAATAGATGCCACTACTCTTCAAGCACCTGAGGCTCCCAATAAGTTCATAGTAATCTCATACGATCCCAGATATACGAGAGGTCTAGAAAAAGTATCTAAAAACGTAGGTTTTAGAGTAGCCTACAAAACGGAGAACAGTTTGAAAAATCTCCTTGGAAACCCTAAAGACAAAGTCGACTTGAAGGAGAGGACTGGCATCTATGAAATTAGCTGTAATGACTGCGATCTAAAATATGTTGGGCAAACTAAACGCTCCATAAACATTCGTTTTAAAGAACACATGGCATATTTAAGATACGGAAGAACAGAAAAGTCAAGCGTTGCCCAACATATTTTAGAAAACAATCACCAAATAGGAATAAATAATCTTAAGTTGATTAAAAATGTATCTAATAATAGATTATTGGATGCATTTGAGAGTATAGAAATATTTAAATGTGGTAAGAAAGCACTAAATAAAGACAGAGTTAGTTACTTTAGTTTATATCATCTGCTGATGATGCTAACTTGGTTAGCGAAACGCGCGTCCAGAACGTAACAAGTTGTGGTGTAGTGTGGTTAGAACTCTTGTATTTTGATCTATCGTCCACCACAGGTTCCAGTGTTAGGAGTATTTTACAATGTTTTGAAGTATGAAAAAATCTGAATACAATGTTAAGGTGTAAATGGGGGTTTGAAGGCAGTTCAGGCCATAGTATTTATAAACAGCAATTTTCAAAGGATGGCAGTACCGATGAGTTTATGCTAGCATTTTTTCCTTTATGTTTAATTAATAATGATGATGGAGGCACTACGTGGATAAATATACGTCCCTCTTCAACATTTTACTGTCGTCCAATAAAATTTATATTTTCCAAAGAAAATTCAGAGTTAATTAAACATGAAGAAACAAAACTTAATTCATTTATTGAAGAAGTTTCTCCATATCAGTGTATAATTAATTCATTTGAAATAGAAGTGAAATATAACATGATATTGACAATATTAGATGGTAGTGTGTGTAATATTTTGTCTGGTTGCAATGCTACCATGAAATGTTACATCTGCGGTGCCACCCCTAGAGAGATGAACACCAATAAAGTAACGGAGAAAGTGCCTAATAAGGACCAATATCGTTTCGGCTTATCTACTTTGCACTTATGGATTAGAATTTTTGAATGTTTACTTCATATTGCGTACAGATTACCTTTTAAAACATGGAAAGTCAAAGGTGAAAACAAAGAAATATTCGAAAATTCTAAAAAAAAATACAGAGTGAATTAGAGTCAAAACTTGGACTTATAGTTGATAAGCCGAAACCAAGATATGGATCAAGTAACGATGGAAATACTGCAAGAAGGTTCTTTAGTAATTCCAACATTGGTTCAGAAATCACAGGAATTAATGTCATTTTAATTGACAAACTTTATACTGTCCTCTCCGTATTAGCTAGTGGTAGCGAAATTAATGTTAACAAATTTGGTGATTTACTTAATGAAACTAGAGATCTGTATTTGTATTTATATCGCTGGTATTATATGCCTAGTAATTATTAATACAGGGATGCGATATAATTAAGTCTTTTGATATTCCTATAGGAAAATTATCAGAAGGTGTTTTAGAGGCGAGGCATAAGGAGGTTAGAAAACAGAAGTAAAATCACGCTGGCAAATCTTCACGATTAAACACAAATACAGATCTCCTAAATATGTTAATATTAACATTGGATTCTTTACTTGCTAGCCTTAGGAACCCAACAACTAAAAAGTCTAGATTTGTTAATAGAAATGTTGATAGTTATTTAGTTAATTCAGATGCCAATGTAATTTCGCATAACTCTGATATTTTAACAGAAAGTTCTGATAATTCTGACAGCGATACTGATAATGCCATTTAGTTAATTTTAAATATGCGTTTCCAAAACATGTTTCAACATGGTCTCTGTTTAAAATTTTGTTATTCATATAGTTTTTAATTTGTTTCATGTCATTACGAGTCAAATAAAACAGTTTTTAATCATAATTCAAATATACCAATATGCGCCCCTATTAAAAGCTCTTTTAAACGCTGAATATAACCAAAAACAATTTTTATAACTAAATCTGATTACATTTTATCTTGTTAATATATATTATACCATACAAGTTTATCTGCTAAGGTTCAACGATTTTTCTCCCAACCGACCATATACTCAACGCTCTGTGCGACGCACACTGGTCGAATTATGCAAAAACGTGCTATAAATTAATTAAGTTAGTCTTTTTATGTTAAAATAATATTTTATTGTGTAATTAACCTAAAGCAACTGTTTAAATGTTTTACACTTATTTTTAAATTTTATTTTTATACAGGGTGACAAATAAAAAAACTTTATGTGACTTTTAAACGTTACCTTTAATTGTAAAACACTAAACATTAAATAAATGTATCTATGAACTATTGTTGGGACAATCTTAAATTAAACAATAAAAAAAGTTACTAAATTAACCAAAATCTTTTGCAACAATTATACAGGGTGTCAATTTGAAACCTTTCAATCCGAATATTTCTGAAAGTACAAAACTTAGAAAATCACAATTACTAAATGCACCATTATTATGGTTCAATATTTTAAATACTATATTCAATACAGGGTCAAATATAAAGTATAATCATAATAAATAAAACTGTGTTTTTATAAGGTCGCATATGGATCACATACTTCGCAAACAAAATATGCTAATTCTAGTTCCCCTACCTTAGTATAACATTTGTACCAAATTGTGTTTTCATATTTTATTTTTACTTTTAGAAATATTTACATTAAACGTTTTTAAAATGGCATCCTGTATCTAAAATTAAAAGCCTAACTAAAGTTCTTCATCTGAAGAGCTAACTTCATGTAAATTTAAAACATTTTCGTCAACTGTTGGCGAAATTAGTAAAGCTACAGCTTCAGGCAGAAGACTTTTTTTAGCAGGTGTTTTGCGTAAACTAGAAATGACAGGGTCGGAGGAGACAAAGAGACGACTAAATATATCTTGTAAATTATCTTTTCTAGAGGTTTTTCTAGAAAACTTTTTAAATTCAACTTTCGTTTTTATCCATTCTTTGTTGTTGTCCAAAAATCTTTGTTTTGTTCTATTTGCAGAAATCCACTTATTTTTAAATTTGTAATAAAATGTATTTAAAACAGTTTTTGCTTCAGGTAATAAGGTACTATAACCAGTGAGGGTCAATATTTTTGTTTGAAGTCGACAAAACTTGGTGTCTAGATTTTTTTCCGGAAAATTTATCATAAATTCAAATAACTCTTTGTAGCTTAGCAATAATACTGGACTACCTGGGCCATTGTCTAAAAGCAATACAAAAATCTAAAAACAGT
Source organism: Kuschelorhynchus macadamiae (assembly GCA_030620095.1). Taxonomy (NCBI): domain Eukaryota; kingdom Metazoa; phylum Arthropoda; class Insecta; order Coleoptera; family Curculionidae; genus Kuschelorhynchus; species Kuschelorhynchus macadamiae. The sequence goes on along the minus strand of JAUTXW010001216.1, from coordinate 3,000,113 downwards.
GCCACGATATATTGGCAGTTATAGCTTCAGAATCTCAGAATCTTCAGAATCTCTAAGGTTCTGTAGATTCAAAACGGTTTTTCACAGCGGCAACTGAATTTCACTTTATATACTATCTTAGTTCTTTATGGGCTCTTTAATGGTACTTACTTTAAAATTATAAAACAATGTAAAATTCTATAAGTAACTTTTAAAAATTTTGAAATGAGAGCAATTTAAAAGCTTATAAAAAGCGAAGATAGCAAAATCCGTTTTGCACTGTAAAAACCCGTTTTGAACCTACAGAACCTTAGAGATTCAAAATAGCAAAATTCAGACTGCCATATTGGAAAAACAGTTGAAGATAGAGATAGGGTATCTTAAATTAAATAAAAACATATGCTTCCTATTTAAAATGTAAAAACTCGGTAGCTTAGGGAAAAAACCGTTAATGTGGCAACGTCGCCTATGTCACTATTGGATTCAGCTTAATTTAAAACCCCTGTATGCAAAATTTGATAAATTTAAGTCTAATAATTCCTGAGATATAATAGCCGTCTCGCAACTTTTGACTAACCCTGTATGTATGAACATAGCAAATTAAATAAAAACTCTTAAAAATACTTCTAGTGTATAATTAATATCCGAATGGAAACAACTATATCTCAAAATTGGATTAAAAAATCAAAAAAAGAAAAGTTAGGGTCTTAATAGTTAACCAATAAGGTGTAAAACATACTTTTTTAATTTTTAGATATTTTTTAATCGGGTATTTTGGGGTAACGTTTTATAAAACATATCATACAAGAAGACATTATAGAGTACCAAAAAAAATATCACTAGCTGGAAATACGTGGAAATTATTACCAAAATGCTTTTTGAATTTTAGCATTTAAGTCAAATTTAAAACGAACTGACATCAAATCTTTCATAATGTCGTATTTCTGTCAAATAAAAACTTTCCAAAACTTATGATAAGTATTTGATGAGAACATACCTGGGTGGCCTTCCTCCATATTATGTCTTATTACTTTTCCTCAAAATCCAGTAACTACGGACATCTAAACTTAAGGCATGAAACGGTTTTGTATAAAAACGCAATATAAACATAAAAAATGCCGCCACTTTGACGTTTAATAATTTAATGAAAACGCCATGATGCTTTGACAGAATCATGGCAATTTGATCAATAGTAAGTTAGAAAGCCTACTACGCGTTTTACGTTAAAAAAATAAAAAACGAAAATTTCAATAAATAGCGTGTTTTTGCAAAATTCGACCAGTGTGCGACGGTTCGCGAGATATTGACGATTTTCCCGATTTTCCGAGGGCAATACAAATTCCACGGTTCGTCCTATGAACGAATGGACGTTTTTTTCGGTTTCAAGGGTATCGAATTATTATAGAAACGAAGTTTCAACACAATCTGAGACCCAAAAATTTTTCGCCAAATTTCCATACATGTAAATTTTTTTGCCGGAAATTTTTTGGTGGAAAAAGTACGTATCTATATGTATTTTGAGCTAATAAATGCACTAAAACCATCCATTGCGACCTGGGATCGATATTTTCGGATATATGACTAAATTTTCACTTTGTTTTTTTTTTTGATTTTTGTTAAGCTGGCAAGGCACTGGTCGAATATGTTTTAAAACGATCATTTCTTAATAAAACAGTGCAAACCGCACCCCCCTACCTCATTTAGTTTTCGAGATATGCATTTTTTTCCGACTCGATGTAAGCGGCGCGTTGGCAATTTTTTCAAAAAACGCTAAGTAATTTTCGCGTCGCAAAAAAAATACTAAAAAAGCGATTTTCACGCGTAATTCGTGTATTTGATAGAAAATTTTCCGTAGATTTAGAATCTCGAGCGGTTTTATAGGACTAACGGTTCGCGAGATATCGACGATTTTCCAAAGGCGTGCATAAAGTCGAGATTTTTCCCGATTTTCCGAGGGCAATACAAATTCCACGGTTCATCCTACGAACGAATGGACATTTTTTTCGGTTTCGTTTCAAGGGTATCGAATTAGTATAGAAACGAAGTTTGAATACAATCTGAGACCCAAACATTTTTCGTCAAATTTCCATACATGCAAATTTTTTTACCGGAAAAAATTTTTTTTTGGAAAATGCGTGGAAAAACTACGTATCTATATGTATTCTGACTTAATAAATGCACTAAAACCAACCATTGCGGGCAGAGATCGATATTTTCAGATAGATGACTAAATTTTCCTTTGAAAATTTTTTTTTTAGGATTTTTTTGTTGAGTTTGCAAGAAGCCGGTTGAATATTTTTTAAAGTGATTACTTCTTAATAAAACAGAGTAAACCGCACCCTTCTATCTGATTTAGTTTTCGAGATATGAATTTTTTTCCGACTCGATGTAAGCGGCGCGTCGGCCACTTTGTCAAAAAACGCTAGGTAATTTTCGCGTCGCAAAAAAAAACTAAAAAAACGATTATCTGGTAGAGAATTTCCCGCAGATTTAGGACTAACGGTTCGCGAGACATCGACGGTTTTCCGAAGGCGTGTATTAAAGACGCGATTTTTCCGATTTTCCGAGGGTTATAAAAATTCACTGGTCGTCCAATGCCTTGTGCAAAGAAACAAATTCTCAGTTCTATCTTTGCTTTCGTCAAATTCGACTTTTGCTTTCAAAATTTACATCAATATATAGCTCTAGGACTACTTTGTCATACTAAAGAGATCAATTTTAAGATCGAAAGCTTATCCCTTAAGCCCTTTATCATAACAGAAAATGTTCGGACGTTTGACCAGTGCGTTTTCTGAAATAACTCAAATACTCAGTCCTGCTGGATAAGATATATTTGTTTAAAAATATCAAAAGGAGTTCCGAAAGTCAAAATTCTCCACAAAGATCAAAATTCGATCAGTAGAAATCACAAATCTCGGTTCGTCAAATTTTTATGCAAAAAAACAAATTATGTTTTATTTGGGACAAAGGAAACCTAATTTAATGGTATATTTCAATTGTACATACACTAATAATTAGATTCCCAATGTAAACACTAAACTAGCCACATAAATATTATGTTTATCGTTGAGTGTAAATCAAAAAAGAAGGGATGATAAAAAAGGTAAAGAGCGAATTGTTTTATAAAGTATATTTTAGTAAAAAAAATATAAACATAAACACGCTATTATATATAAAATAATTAAAATATTGTGAGCCCTCTTACCTTTTCTTGTTTTTAACAACCTGGTAAGTGTAATTTTCTCTTTCGCAGAGCCCTGAAAAAGATCATAAATTTACCGAAACATAGGTAATTGAAGAAGTGGTTTTCATTTCTCTCCTCGATTCATATATAACGTAACTTCAAATTTCTGGTTGATTGCGGATCGTCAAAAGAAAATTAAATTTTAAAAGCTTCTTAAAGAAATCTTACATTACCTAATAAATAATAAAGGTGTACAAATAAAGTATTGTTTTAGTAATTCACACACCCAGAGTCAAGAAGTTCTCTGTGTAGAAATGATCGATTCTACCTTAAAAAAACAAGATATTTTTGACCCGTACAAGATACTCAACATAAAAACAACTTTTAGAATACTTGGAATACAAAAAAAATCCTCAAAGATCACAGCTAATCGAATGAAACCGCGTAAAACATGGAGGACAAAAACTTTTGTTACATCCTGTACATTGATATCTGGTTTTCGGGCATCGAGCTTGAGCGTACGCCCTTCCATTTTCTTGACTGAGTTTTTTGTAGCATACTGTACATCTTCTGTGAACTTTTTGACCCAAGTCTTGAAGAATGTGATTGACACCTTAAAATTATAATTAAATATATAATCGTTATTAATAATAGGGTAAACTGTTTGAACCAATATTTATATTGCCAATGCCCGAATATATCTCTTCACAAGAAAAAAAAACTCTTCTAAAAACGACAGTAGAATTAAGGCAGTATGGTAAATAACATAACGAACAGCATTGTGAGTGAGTGATTGTGAGATTTGGAGACCAAAAATATTATAAACGAAAAAAAAATGGTAAATTGATTTTTACTAACCTCGTAACGGATTACAACGCATATATAACACAGTTTGTATATGGATATAGTTATTTGGTAATAACAGACATTCTATAAATATTAATATAAGCGTGTCGTTCTACAGATAAAGAGAAAAAGGCTTTACACAGGTTTGAACCAAAGGACGAAAACTTACCTTATAATAAAACTCAGTTTTTACTACGAAATATGTTTACAATTTAGACAATATTTCCAAATAAACATACAGGGTGGGCCAACGAAAAGTTTACACCTCGATTGAAAATAAAAATTATTTTTTCAGCTTTTTTCATTCCCGTAGCTTTAAAACCCCTAGCTGGGGGGAAGAATAACCTAGAAGTTTGAATAGGGGAGAGGGGTCCTCTTAAAGGTCTCATCGAATTCTTTATGACCCTATAATTTTGCCTTATTATTTTCAACTGCAAGGAAATAACAGCTTTTTAAAATTTGCTGGAGATTTGAGAGTCTGGATACAAATTAAGACTTCGTTTTTTACTTTTTTATGGAGAAAATCGAAGAACTCTCGTACACGTCGATTTCTGATTCTGAGGGGGAAAAACTTGTCTGCTTTTTCATACCCGTAGCTTCAGTCCCCTAACGGATGGAAGCACAACTCTCTAATTTTGAATAGGGGTAAGTCTGACCCAATAATTTCGCGTCAAAATTTTCATCGATAACGAAACGAAAGCTAAAATAGTGAAAGAGTCAATGTGGAAAAAATGTCTACTTAATAACCAACAAAAAACTGCTTACTTTTGTGATCAGTTTATGAAATGCTGGAAATGGACACCATTCACTTTCATGCAGTAAAATAAGTTGTTTTAAAAACGTTCCCGTACATTAGGCAACAGTCAGGGTCAAATTTGACCGCATTTATTAATTATACGGTTTTGCTAATCATTATCTTGGTTTGAGATGACCCATAGGAAAAAGTCCATTGGAATCAGGCCAGGTGACCTGGATGGCCACTCAATATGTCCCCTTCTTCCAATCTAGCATTGAGGAAAACGTTCATCCAAAAATTATCGCACAGGTTGTTCGGAATGAGGTGCACAGCTGATACATTTTTTTCAGGATGGCGTTTGTTAAATAAAGCCGCTGTTACTCGCGCAGAGTCGTTATTTTTGAAAAAACAGTTTTGTAATTGGAATGGAATACGCCATTTTAATTCTACTAAATTTGATACGGTTGTACTGTTCTCAAAAATTCACGATCTACTGAGATAAATCCAACACATAGTGCGTCCACAAATTTTTAATGGCAGTTTAAAGAGGTAAATTCCACATTGCCCCTTTCATTATTTCAGCTTTCATTTCGTTATCGATGAAAAATTTGACGCGAAATTGTAGTGTATTCCTTGAAAATGAGGTATCGCAACACCTCTCACCCCTATTCAAAATCAGAGTTTGCGCTTTCCCCCGTTAGGGGTTGAACCTACGGCGAGGCAGACAAGTTGTTTCCCCTCGAATCGGAAATCGAGGAATCCGAGAGTTTTTCGATTTTTTTCTACATTGTATGTATATATAAACTATGTTATGTGTGTGTGGTGGAATTTTTTACGAGAAATATTCCGGGTAGTACCAACAACATTTTATTTGGAGACACCATAATTTAGTATACAAATTTTGACACTAAACAAACTACCTACAAGGAAACAAAGAAGTATTAGCTGAAGAAAAGGAATGGGGATTTTGGACTAGAACTTGGAAGGTTGTAAGGAAGCATCAAACTTAACATAGAGTTGAATGACAATAAGATGCCAAACCATGAAATAAAAAACCCTGAATTATTTATACATACAAGTTCAAACGATAACTTTTATTTAAGATTGAACTTCAATGGAGCTATATGAGTCTAAAGGGTGCATGCTACTTACTAAGTTTATTTATTAAACTTATTACTATCCTAAACTACACAACTGGCTATAAGTAATGCAGAATAAAGATTCCATTACAAATTATAATAAATAAATTAAAAGAAAATAAATTTGGCATTCGTTAATCTTTTAAGTTTTAGGGATGTTATAAAGTATTTTCACTTTTGTCCTACTTTGTTGTTAAAACTAAATAACATTCTATACCATTTTTTAATTAAACGGGTTTTCTCCGATATACATTAGGAAATATTGGGTTTACCGGCCTTAGCATAAAAATATATACAGGGTCTTGAATAACCATATAGTTACGGAAAAATTAAAATGCAATTTTTTTTTGTTGGGCCCTTTGGTTGTAAACACATGAATGTGTCAATAAAAAACTATAATGCTAATAGGATATACACAGTAGATGTTAAAGAATATTCTGTTTAAGTAAAAGTTGCAAATATCAGTTTTTACCACTTAAGAAAGAAAAAATAACTCATAAAAACCTTAAAAATAGGCAAATTAAAAAAAAATCAGTTTTTTTTTATTTACTCTTATGTTACCTTAATACAAAAATAAATATTCTAAATGATTTTTCTAATATTTCCGAAAAAAAAAATAAACACCGCGCTTCAATATCTTCTTTCAATCTGAAAATATTCAAGAGTTTGTTTTCTGTTAATTTTTTTTCTTTTACTTATAGCCAGCAGTTTACATAAAAAAAACGTTTAGTTGACATTTCAGATTTATTAAGTTTGAAAAAATTAATCTGCGTTGGCTGAGACTGAAACTCAACTAAGTAGAGCAGATGCGTAAAGGTCAATGGATATTGATCGTAAATGATTTCTTTTATATTTTTCATGGCTGCAAAAGGCAAGTAATATCCTAAAATTCTGATAACTTGGCAAAACGTTGTAAAATATTAAAAATCAAGTTTTAAAAAAAGTTTCTTTTTAAAACAGTTTTGTTAACTCCAAGGTGAGGATTACGTTTAAAACAAAAAAAAAACTTGTTTAGAGCATTTGTTTTAAACTGCTTTATTATACTTCAACCTATGTTTTTTTTTCTGTGTATGCTTAGTTTTTTATTATTACTGTCTCCGAACAGGGTTGCTCAAAAGAAAGGCACAAAATTCATATCTTCTGTATCAGAATAACAGCGAAGGTAAGCTAATTCAAATTTACTATTGCTCTGAAATGACAACTAAAATATTTTCAGAAATTTGCAAAAAATTTAAAGTTATGACAATTAGAAAGAGACAATATACAGTGTGGTCATTTAAGTGTGCAACATATGGGAACTTTTTTTATTAACTACACATCAAAATAAAAATATTACTCAAAGTTGGTGCATCCTCGATAATCATATAAAGTGTACTTAGAATGGTTTCAAGACAAACAGTATACAGGGTAGGTCAAAAAATATTAAAATCATGCAAGAGTAAAGTACCCTTATTTAGAAAGATTCAGCAAAATGTTATTAAGAAAAGTTGTTTAACATCAAAAGTTGTGCCTGGATGCCAAAACATAGCCTCCTGAGAAAAAAATTTTTTTTTGGAGAAAATCAAAAAAGGTTTTGAAAAATTAATTTTTTTGATAATTATCATAAATACTTTTATAATTTAATCAAAATCAGATCAGATTCGCATAACTCCGTTCAAATTTAAGTATACTTGTGAAATTAACTTGGATTTTTAATTTTTTAGGGAATCACAAACTTCAGGTTTGTTGCAACGATATTAAACACAACTTGAAAATTTCGCCAATATTCTTTTCAACAAGATGAAGCAGGAAAATATGCACATTAAAAAACTGTCATTTGAAGTAGAAAATTTTCATTTCAAATATTTATTAAAGAACTGTACACATAATTGACAAACTGGAAACCCTTGAAAAAACAAATTAGGGTTAAATGTGAATTAATATCAACAAAAATATTTATTATAACTTAACAATTAACAACTCAGCATGAAGTAAAAAAACATTTAAGGAAGTACATAAAGAAATGAAAATTATCTAAGCGTTTCGGTGAGCCCACCTTCTCGTTCAATTGTTCGGTCATAAAATTCACTAAAAGTAGATCGCAAGATATTTGCTGGAATATTTCTGCAATGGAAGCGAATCGAATTTTCAAGTTCCTCAACAATATTAAATGGTCGAGCCTTATAAACTTTTTGCTTTAAGTATCCCCATAAAAAAATCTAATGGGGTAAGATCTGGGGAACGAGGAGGCCACCGTGGATCGGTATTTCGTCCTAACCATTTAGTACTAAATTTCCCATTTAACCATTAAGAAACATTTCTAGTAGAATGAGAGGGACATCCATCATGTACAAACCATAATTTCTACCGTTCTTGTAAACTTATGTTGTAAAAATCCGATATTTCGTTTTCCAGAAACAGTAAATAGGTATCACCAGTTAGCTTTCGCCAAAAAAAAAGGACCCAATAACTTTTCGTCGATAATACCGCACCACACGTTTGTTTTTTGGTTATACTGGTTTCTATTGTCAATAACAAAATTTGAATTTGCGTCCGACCACCACCTACAATTTTGGGAAGAGACAGTACCATTTGTTGTGAACGTCGATTCATCCCCGAAGAGAACGTGTCTATGAAAATCACGCTGATCTTCTATTTGTCCTTGATTCCATATGCAGAAATCATAGCGGATGTCATAGTCTCGTTCTTGAAACGTGTAAATAAACATTTTCCTATAAGCATGAAACCTGTTTTTCTTGAGAATGCTCTTAACAGAGCTTTTTTTAATACCCGTATAAGCAGACATTTCCTGAGTGGATCTTCTAGGGTTTTCAACTACTACAATACTTCAGTACAAACAGTTTTGGCACGTTCATTTTTATATTTATATTCTAAAGATCTTGTCTGTTTGAAGTTTATTAAAATTCTACTTACAGTTGAGTAGTGAACTTGTTTGTCTGGGTGTCGTTCATTGAAAATATCTGCTGCGTCACGCACCCTTTTATAATTATCCCCACATATCAAAACTAACTCTGCCTGGCATTTTAAATCAAATAAAGTTAATATGTAACGATATAATTGTTCTTTCAGAATGAAATATTAACGCAACCGAACTGTCATCATTTTTACTTCTAACCCTCATTTGTTTTTTCCATGGGTATCCGCGATTATATTAGTATCGGGTTTCAGATTTGTCAATTAATGTGTACAGTTATTAATAACAATTTTATAGTTTTGCACTTCAAATGAAAGTTTTTTAATGAGCATGTTTTCTTCACAAATGTTTCATTTTATTAAAAAGAATATTGGCGAAATTTTCAAGTTGTGTTTAATATCGTTGCAACAAACCCGAAATTTGTGATTCACTAAAAAATTAAAAATCCAAGTTAGTTTTACAAGTATACTTAAATTTGAACGGAGTTATGCGAATCTGATCTGATTTTGATTAAACTATGAAAGTGTTTATGATAATTATCAAAAAAAATCAATTTTTCAAAAACTTTTTTGATTTTTTGCAAAAATTTTTTTTTTTCTCAGGAGGCATGTTTTGGTATCCAGGCATAGCTTTTGATCCTAAACAACTTTTCTTAATAACATTTTGCTGAATCTTTCGAAATAAGGGTACTTTACTCTTGCATGATTTTAATATTTTTTGACCTACCCTGTATGCTATTTGACTTGCAACCATTCTAAGTACACTTTATATGATTATCGAGGATGCACCAACTTTTGGCAATATTTCTATTTTGATTGTGTAGTTAATAAAAAAAATTCCTATATGTTGCACACTTAAATGACCACACTGTATAAAAAATATCTGATGAAAAGAGTAACATTTTTTTTATAAAAATAAAAAGTAAAGTAAATTTTATCTTTGGCATAAAGGCAATGAAACATAATTAGGGTAACTTAAAATCAGTCTTCATTTAATAAACACAAAACCTAGTTCTACTGTGAGTATACAATATCTACCAAGTTAGAAAATAATATCTATATTGGATTGTCACACCACCATTAAATTAAACGTTTTTACGTGATGCTACTATAACTCAGCATTTATAGACAAAAAACATATTCCAGATATTTGTTGGATTTCTTTGTATAAGGTCCCAAAAGTCCACAATACAACGCAGTTTTCTTTTTGAGTGAGTGGCTTTGACGAAAACACTGAGACTGTCGATAAGGTGTCTTACTAACAATACCATTTTTATTAAGTAAGTTAATACATTCCTAGTTAGGGTTAAAATGTTTCGCACGTAACTGTGAACTGACCCTTATCCTTGTCAGGTGACTCAAAGTGACTTATAACAAGATTTTTTTTTCTAAAATCTGTCCTAGAAAAGCTTATTCTAAAAATAAATTCAAAACTATTCCCTCTACATACCCATATCTCTTAATAATCTTAATTCTGAGTAAAGCAATATAGAGGTATATAATTTCCCACCTTTTAAATTATCTTGAAAGGAATAAACTTGATAAGCAATATCAACAAAGGTCAACTGCAGATCTTTTTATGCATATGCAAAGCATTCGATCTTGCATAAAGCATTTGTTAACAAACTTCCTGCCTATGGGCTTCCTCCAAAATTTTGTACGTTTTTTTCAACAGAAATATTTCCATAGCAGATAAGACTCGTCTGACTTACAATGATAAATGTCCGAGTACACGCCTCTCCAACATACAATTTTTCAGACTTATTTCCAAGACTAAAACAATGCTTAGAATAATGACTTAACGCAGACCTCTCTCGCACAAGACTCTTAGAATAGGGAACAAAGAATCTTATCCAGGTTAACTCGAATAAGATACACTCATGTTTACTGTGTCTCAATACTTCTTCAACTTTTTCTGGTGTCCTATTCGTTTGACGAAAGTCGGCAATCATTAATCTTTTTACTGTAGCATGGAACAGTGTTGCTGTTGACTTCCTGAACCATTGGCGTAAGTACTTCCCATATATTATTAGGTGGAGAGTTGAGTACCTTTCAGGACTAGAACGACTGGTTTCTTATTTTGTTCAGATTGTACCTATCAATTTGGATACGAACTAAAACATTCTCGTTAGTCATTCTGACTATCCATGAGATTTTGAGCATACGATGATACGTCCACATCTCAAATGCCTCTGCTACTCTGTACAAAAAAACGGATAACATCAAAGTTAAGCAATGGAAGTCGGACTATAGCCGCATAGGACACTTTTTAATCATCGGTATGTACTCGTACTTCAGGCTTGATTTCGATTTCCATAGAAAGATCCCACTGGTCATTAATAATGCTTCCAAGGAAAGAAACTCTTTGTAAAGGCTTCCCGTTTGCTGTGGGGTCAGTATCATTTGGTCCTCCTTTGGTTGTTATCATCTACTTTGTTTTCGAGACATTACATTTTAATCCAAACTTTGAACAAACCTGGATTACTATATCTATTAAGCAATGCAGATTTTTCCTAATGCCCGCTAAAAGAACCGTTATCATCCACATATCTGATGTTACTTATATGCGTTGACATTATTAACTAGTCTTGCATTAAAAAGGGCTTCTTCAAAGATTAAATAACAAAGGCGATAATAAGCAGCTTTGTCTTACAACCCGCATAATCAGCATCTCTTCTGACAGTCTGGATTCAAGCCTAATGTTGGCTTTTTGCCCCCAATATAAACTCGCGATGAAACGTACATCTTTATGATCTAGACAACTAGTTTTTAAAGCTTCTGTTACTTTGTTATCTCCGACCGTATCAAAAGCTTTTTCAAAAATCAGTAAAGCAAATATGAGGATTGCAATTGACATCTCAAATTCCTTGAATCAGAATCTATAAGCTGAAGAGTTCTTATCTCGTTCGTAGTCGTTTTCTGAAGCTTTTCTGATAAAAGGTTCTATTTTTGTAGCAATAAATTCGTATAATTCAGCAGGATTTTCACCACATGACACATCAGACTTATAGTTCTATGATCACATTATTCTTAAGAGCTTGGCTGTTTTTTTTGGATGAAATTTAATTTAAGATAGTCATTAAGATTTACAGAAAGAATTACCTAAGTTGAACAGTTCTGTTAGTCGATCAGTAGCAGAAGTACTTCATTGGCGATTTGGTCCGGACTTACAGTTTTTTATACTGAGATCTTTATATTGCTTGTGATACTTTATCGGTGATTATAGCTGGGACAGTTCAATCATTGCCCAGATTTCAAAAAAATTTTCTTTCATGTACTCCTGCCATCGATCAACTTTTTTCTTAAAGTCAATAATAAGATTTGTGTGTTTGTCAACAAGTTTTCCGTAAATACTTACGGGTCTATTAAACCCAGCGCATTCTTCTGTTAATACTTTCATTATGTAAATGAATTAATCAAATTTTGGATGGCAAAGTCTCCTTTAGCCTAGTACCTCTTTTCAGCAGGAGCTCCGTTCATCACACCAATTTCCTCTCCAATTGAGTTGTCTTTTTCGAGAGTGAAAATATTCTTCTTCCGTTAATTTGTATACTCTTTACACATTACAAATCAGATTTAACCTAAAGTAGTATATAGAGAGTAGCATCTCCTTCGGTCCTTAAAATTCATGACTGTATCCAATAATTCGCCTGAGCGACGATCCAAGCTTCACAAGGCGACTTCCCCACTAGACCTCCTCGAATTGTGGGCAATCTGTCGCTGCTTTACAAATACTACCATGGATTTTATTCTAACGAATTGTCTAACTGCAGAAAATAAGGAGCTTCCACTATGTTGACCCTTTTATTTCCACATTGTTCCAATTATCTGTTACCAGCAAAGGTTTCCTCACTTTCCCTAAGTATTTATCTAATCTAAAAGTTTGGCCTTCATAGTCTACTTGTAGAGAAAAAAATACTCCCAATTTTTTCTTCTTCCATTCCTGGTAAATGCACTAATGCAAACTCACTCATTAAATGGAACTTGTCCTTTATTTCAAATGAATACACCGAAAATATATCTTGTTATTTAGATTTATTATATTAGTATAGTATTTTCTGTCAGCCCTCCCTAGGTACTCATTTGAAAACAAAAGGGCGAATTTCTGAAGGTTACTAGAAAAAAAGTATCATTTTAGATTACTTCATTCCCGGATAAAAGCCTTTATCAGAATGATATAACCTGTAAAACATTTGTTTCAATTTACATTTAAGCGACAACATTGCAGCTTCCATATCCTAAAATAGAGGTAACTCAAATAGTAATACATGAATATTTAGCATGGTTGAATTCCATCTTTCATGAGGTTAGGAGATCGAATGAAAATAAAATATTAGAAATAAGAGAAAGTCAAAAGTAATATTTGTATATCAGCGTTTTCTTCAAAAGTTACTTACTCGAAAAATATCAAATTTTGCTCCAAAGGTTTAAACACCCCTCTACTCCTTTTATAATTGTGAATACAGAATGCTTTATTTTTCTTGAATATATATTTAGTTTTTCATTGTAAAGAACAACTTTACCAATGTAAAATATTATTATCTGCACTGTTTTTGAGAATCTGTATATTCTGTTTTGAAAAGTTGTATAGAAAGTTGAAAAAAATAACTTTTATAATCTAGGCTAATTATTGTAGAGGGAGTATAAAGTTTTGTTTAATTACAAATTCAAAGCATACATTCCTAAGGTTTCTATTAGTAATATGAATTTCTATATATTTTTATCTAAATCTGTTTGGCCTAAAAAATATATTATGCTTCATCCTGAGATGAGTATCTAATTCCTGCTTGTAGTAATACCTATGTTTGCACAGGTGACACACCATTCTCTTCTCTTTGCCGCATTCCACCCTTTGATGCCTTCTTAGGTTGTTCTTTATGGTGTAACTTTTCCCACAAGCAGCGCAACTGTACCTTATGTGCCCTAAAATATATTTAAAATCTATAAATTAATAATCAAAGTGTTAAAATAAAGTAAATATACGTAAAACAGTAGATTACATTGCCAGATCTTCTTCAAGTGAAAACAAAATTGCAAGAGTTTGTTAAAAATTAGTTTCTTGAAAATATCTGCCAAAATGTTGCAGATTGAACAATTAGTATAAACAGAAATGATTGTAATGATTTTACACTAATTACATTAAAAAAAAACAGTTTTGGTCAAACTTTCGGAAGTTTTAATATGTGACGGACCATTATCCGCTAAGCTTATTTTTGTCAAAAAAAGAGGGGTTTTCGGGCTATGGTGGAACAACAAGACAATTTTAAGGCATTTAAAAATATGTATTACAAAGTGCTTGGGTAAAATTATTATAAATATTCTAACTATATGTGCAAAGTGTTGATATTTTTGCCGATTTATTTTTGACTTAGTATTTATTATATATATATATATATATATATATATATATATATATATATATATATATATATATATATATATATATATATATATATAAATATATATATATATATATATATATAAATATATATATATATATATATATATATATATATATATATATATATATATAACGACGATCGCGATTTCGCTCTTATTAGAGCTCATCAGGCCGCCATAGATTAGCGAGCCCCGTGTAGGGCAAAGGCACAAAATGGAATCACAAAAACAACTACTCCGCTGGCTAATACCATGGCCGGCATTGAATTACATTGTGACTCCTGGCTTTCGTTGGGAGCATTAAATGATAGTATGTTTTCATTCCACGTACACCAACGTCATAACAAGAAAATGATCCTTGTTTGAAACAAGTTCTGCATCATAGCAGACATAGTGATCAAGTTTAGTCAAACGACGATCACGATTTCGCTCTTATTAGAGCTCCTCAGGGCGCCATAGACTAGCGAGCCCCGTGTAGGGCAAAGGCACAAAATGGAATCACAAAAACAACTACTCCGCTGGTTAATACCACGACCGGCATATATATATATATATATATATATATATATATATATATATATATATATATATATATATAGTGTGTCCGAAATTGGTTATGACAGTATTGGGATCTCGGAAACCATGATAGTTACAAAAACGTTTAAATGGAGAAAGTTTTAGACAATTATGTTTGTAATTTAACGCCGTTTTGCTCGCGATTCTATCTTTTTTAGTTTTTGAGATATTCTGAAAAAACCAAAAAACTGCATTTTCGAAAAAGTCCTATAATTTATTTATTTATGAACATTTTCAAAATCTGTAAGAACATTATTAAGGCAACTTTTTACGTAGAGTGCACCTATTAAGTCAGATTTTACATACAACGTTTCGATTTTCTAGAACCATCATCAATTTTGTTTTTTCTTATGGCCGCTGTGTTCGATTTTAACAGTTTTGAAAAGAGTATTTCTATAGCTTTTCAACGGTGTATCACACTTTGTAATTAGGTTATTACTAAAGGTGCAAAAAGTGCGTAGAGAAAATATTTAAACGTTTTTTGGAATTATCAAAGTAAAAAATTAAAAATTAATAGTGTTAAAAGGCAATATGTAATTCAACATCCAGTTCTACAAAAAATTAGTAAAAACTACTCAATAACATTGCACAATGTTCACAAATGTTCAAATGACCAGCCGCAGATAACACTAACATCTTTGCTCAAGTAGGCTTTGGTTTTGAAATAATAGAATGCTTTTAATCTGTCAAAAATGCAACGTTTAAGTTTTATTTAACATTCATCGCTGTTTTAATAAGGATTACAATGGCGTTAAATTTTTCTAATGAATAAATGTTTGATATGTTAGTGTGTTATATTAAAAATGAAAGAAATGCAAACAGGGCCATGGATGTGTATTTTGACACGTACCCCGAAAGACGGCAGCCTGGCAGAACTTATTTTCAAACGCTGGTTAGAAACTTGCTTGAGTTTGGCAGTTTTAATAAGATTCGCACAAAGAAGTATGCAAAAGACAACGAGCAACGCAATAGGCAAATCCTAGAATATTTTAATGAAAATCCGACTTCATCTACAAGAAGAAGCGAAACAGAACTTCAAATTCCAAAATCTACCGTTCATGGCGTCTTAAAAGTAACTAAATATCGTCCTTACAAGCCAACAATTGTGCAAGGACTTCAAGCAGGTGATTTCGAAAGAAGAATTGTTTTTTGTAATTGGTATATCAATAGATGTCGAGAAAATCCCGCTTTTTGCAATAAAGTAATTTGGTCAGATGAGACTCATTTTACAAACTGTGGCATTTTTAATAAAAAAAATCACCATTATTGGGCTATTGAAAATCCGCAACTACGCGATCCACGCAGGCTGCAAGAGCGATTTGGTTTTAATGTGTGGTGCGGGATGCTTGGTAAGATAAACATAGTCTAATTGAATTGCTTATAATTCAATATTTTCCATTACTTTTTAGGAAATCGTCTCATTGGTCCCTTTATTTTTGATCAGACACTGACAGGCCCAAGATACCTTGCCATGTTACAGTATCAAATAGTTCCTGCCATTCGAGAAGCTGTGCCAGATGATCAGTTTAATAGCATGTGGTTTCAGCAAGACGGTTGTCCTGCACATAACAGCAGGGATGTACAAACCTTTTTAACAACAACTTTTGGTGAAAACGTAATATCCAACAGTGGGCCTGTCCGCTGGCCAGCTAGATCCCCGGATATCACGCCGTTGGATTTTTATTTATGGGGATGTGCGAAAAATGAAATATACGAATTTGACCCCCCAGAAAATAGGCAAGTTCTTGAGCAGCGAACCCGAAATATTCTAGAAAATATAAATAGAAATACCATTCAACGGGTAATCAGAACAGTTGAAAGGAAATGCGGACACTGCATAGAAAAAAACGGTCAACATTTTTAATCCTAGTATTATGTAGCATTTTTTTATTAATTTTATTGAGTAGGTAGTTCATACTGATTTTCTGTTAATTCTTGTAAGGTTAGTACTTTTAAATCGCCATGAACGGTTGACTTCAAAATGTGAAGTTCTGTTTCAATTCTTATAGAAAAAACCAGATTTTCATTAAAATATTCTAATATTTGCCTATTCCATTCCTTGTCATACTTGCATACTTTCTGTTGCGATTCTTAAAATTGGCTAACCCTAGCAAGCTTCTAATCAGTGCAGCGCTTGAAAAGAAGTTCTGTCGACAGTCGTTCTTGGGGGTACATTATGTGCAGTGCACATAGTATTAATGTTACTGAGTAGAACTTACTGATTTTATGCAGAATTTAATGTCCAATTTAAAAATATTGCCATTTGAAACTATTAAATTTTAATTTATATCGATAATTCGAAAAAATGTTTAAACAGTCTTATTTCAAACGCAAAGCCTACTTGGGCAAAGATGTTAGTGTTATATGCGGGTGGTAGTTTGAACATGTGTGAACATTGTGCACGAATCAATTATGTTATTAAGTAGTTTTTACTGATTTTTTGTAGAACTGGATGTTAAATTACAATATATTGCTATTTAACACTATTAATTTTTAACTTTTTACTTTGATAATTCCAAAAAACGTTTAAATATTTCCTCTACGCACTTTTTGCACCTTTAGTAATAACCTAATTACAAAGTGTGATACACCGTTGAAAAGCTAAAGAAATACTCTTTTCAAAACTGTAAAAATCGAACACAGCGGCCATAAGAAAAAACAAAATTGATGATGGTTCTAGAAAATCGAAACGTTGTATGTAAAATCTGACTTAATAGGTGCACTCTACGTAAAAAGTTGCCTCAATAATGTTCTTACAGATTTTGAAAATTTTCATAAATAAATAAATTATAGGACTTTTTCGAAAATGCAGTTTTTTGGTTTTTTCAAAATATCTCAAAAACTAAAAAAGATAGAATCGCGAGCATAACGGCGTTAAATTACAAACATAATTGTCTAAAACTTTCTCCATTTAAACGTTTTTGTAACTATCACGGTTTCCGAGATCCCAATACTGTCATAACCAATTTCGGACACACTATATATATATATATATATATATATATATATATATATATATATATATATATATATATATATATATATATATTAAAACTAAAAGGTAATGTCTAATATGGCAATATAAATCAGACGCATGTGTTATTTTTTTATGCATTTTATCAGTGACGTTTGAACTGTAACGAAGGAAGTAAGATAAGTCTTTAGTGTAGAACGGGCCTAGGCACTCATTTAATTATTGTTTCTTAGATTATATATTAAAAGTCACGCATCTGTGCTGTAATTATTGATTAATTGTTGTTGTCCACCTTTTCAACGTTTGGCATTTGAACATATACAGGCAGTCAAGGTGATCACTCTGAACTCCTATCAACCGTAAATGTCCAGAAAATGTTAAATGTAGAGTTTTTTATCTCTGAGCAGAACACGAAGATCTAAGTACTAGACATCGTGGTTGCTTTAAGTGAAGAGAGGGAAAGTTTATTGAATACTTGTACATTAGAAGAAAACAAAAGAGTCTTTGCTGGTAACATATTCCATAATACGGTCAATCTGAGAATAAAGAAACGGACAAAGTGCGAGGTCCTTGATCTTTGCAGTTGGGCAGTAAAGGGGAATGCATGTGGTCGTGCCTCTCTGGGAGGAACGACTGAGGAAGGCATAATGGATAATAATTCATCAGAACAGAATCCGTGGTAGTATCTGTAAAACAGAGACAGATGGCCCACGATTCAACGATGTTCTAGTGGTGCCAACTTCCTTATGATACTTAAGCCTCAAGCCCAATTTTTTCAGATTGCTGTGGCAATTGAAGCAATGTGATCATGCCAGCGAAGCTTCTTCCCGAGTAGATAATTTGTGAGATAGTAAACATGATTGTGACTTAGTAACGTTAAACTGGCTAAGCTTATTTGCTCCCCATTCTATGGATTTAATGACGTCGTCGGTTAGAGATAAAGTCGTTTCTTTATGCAACGATAATCGTTTTAGTCTTGGATACAGGTTTGGGAAATTGTATATTGGAGTGAACTGTATGTACTATCGTCAGAATAGCTGTGAACGGAACTGCTGGTAGAAGAAAGTAGATCATTGATGTATAAAGGAGTAGAGAAGGTGTCAACACTCAACCATATGGATAGCTTGCGTTGATTTAGTGAAAGTGAGATGAATGGCCATCAACAACTAGAAAACTACTTTTGTTAGAAAGAAAATTACAATTACTGTACAAGTTAAGAAGATCTTGATCAAAGGGTTAGGATATGTCGAGAGCAATAATTTGCATTTGCATTGCCTGTCATGGATGAGTTGATATATTTTAAGGTAATTTAAAAGATTAGTAATGGTATGCTTCTCCATTACCTCCGCAAAATTGAGACAGGGATATGGGTCGGTAGTTAGAGAAAAGGGTTTTGGATCCCTTTTTGGAAACAGGCTGTGCACGTGCAGAATTGCAGCATTTAGGAAATATAGCCTTGTCATAGAATACTTGGTATAATCTCGTAAGGATAGGGGCCAGTTCAGAAGGGGACATTTTGAGGACTATTTAGAGGAGAGGACTTTTTAGCATGAAGTGAGAACAAGTCGTACATTATTAACTCTGAAGGCAATTTTATAAATATTGTATGGCAAAGATGCTACTGATGATAGGGGGAAGTAAAGAGAAGGGTTTAAAATATAATATCTGCCGTGAACTACTTTGCAAAATGCTTAGCTAACTTTAGATCTCAAGACAATTTTAGCTTATGCAGAAATTTTGATTAATGGCTAGCGACCAAAATGATTTGCTATCATTTAGGTAGGAAAGAACTTTGCCTTTTATGAGTGTGTTAAACGTATTTTTTCTAATGTCTAATTAGTACCTAGTCTTTTATATAATACGACCAAAATAATTCATTTTCCGTGTTGAAGAATTGTATATTTTTATCAATTTAAAAGTAATTTCTTTTCTTCGTCTACGCATTTTCTACAAAAACTGCTTACGTCGGCTTGGGAATATTAAGGAAAGTACTTATTTTAAAAACGAATTTTACAGTTTCTACGAGAAATAAACGTATCAGAATTATTTAATATACAACTTCACATAAAATATACGAAATAATTCTTGCAATAATTAGATTGGTACAATTTTTTTTTAATCTAGATGCGAAATATCAAAAGATTATAAAATAATGCCAGCGGTCTAATTCATTCATACTAGCCGAGGGATCGCCAGGGTTTAAAAGTAAAAAAAATTGGGTAAGTTAAACAATAATAAAAGATAAATATGATATATTTAAAGAAATATATTTTTTGTTGTCAACAATGCAGGTACAATGGTAGGTAATATATCCAAGTAAGTTTTTATTATAATATAATTTAGATGTTTAAAATATATAATTAAATTTTAAGTTAAAGAAACTGCAATCTTCGAAAATAGGCCAGTTCTCAAAGACACACAATAGTCTTAAACATTACGCAGTGAGAAATAAATATATTTATGGATTAATTGTAAACCGATGGATCAATGGGTCTATTCAGTCAAGAGAATCTAAAAATGCAAATTCACAGGGCAAAACTGTTAAATAAGCTAAAAGAAGTACGTACTTTTTGCCTTATGTCTACAAAACTATGAAAAAAATTGCCAAAGTTGCAAAGTACTATTCTTTTTTGTTTTTTTTTTAATCAGAAAGAAGATAGCTTCTAACAAAACGACATAATAAATAGTTCCACTATTATAGCAGTTCAAAGTTGATACATCTAGTTTTTGCGGGAATATAATACTTTACTTTCAATGCGGAATTTTGGTTCTCAGTGCAAGAGCTAAAGTAGTTTAATGTAGTTAATTTTAGTATTTTTTTTTGTGTGAGAGAAAAATTAAATAATAATAACAAAATTCGTTACACTTTTTATTTTATTAAATAATTGTTCAAGTTTGTACAGGGTACAAAGAAAATGATTAATTTAGATCTACGGATCCAAAATTCTCATTATTATAGTTAACCTTCTCGATATTTTCACGCATTTTGTCGTTATCGAATTTGCTTTTCGACAACCGCATTGCCTTTTGCATCCTCTTCGTAAGATTTCAGACCGTTATTTTCCATGCAGAATTGCAAGCTAATAAACGAATATATGAAAAAAGAAAGGTACGAAGGAACAAGGTATAACGAATCTGTTCGGGAGTGTTTGTATCTTCTTCAGGGATCTTTACTCCACGAGATCTGAACACTGAATGAGCTCGAAGAGATTCAGACCCTGTGTTAAGATCGGTTTCCACGTGTGATGTAGACCGTAACCCGTATCTCTATTGAAATTTTTTGTATGTTTAAATATTTCAATAGATCCTCTTTTCGTTTATAAAAACCTGGAACCGATGCTAGAACCTTGGTTTCTTTTACATTTATGAAATGGCCAGTGTGGCTGGTGTTCAGCTACAGCAGATTGAACAATTTGTTTCTTTTTAATATATCGTTCATGTTTTTAAAGTCTAGTTGATATTGAGCGTCCTGTTTCTCCCACAAACACTTCTCCACAGGAGCAAGGAATTTTATATACTCCTTCTATTTGGAAAGGTACAAGATCTTTCGGGGATCGCAAGCATTGTCCAATTTTCTTATGTGTATTGAAGATTGTACGTATGTTTGACCGCCGAAGTAATGGTCCTATTTTGTCTGTAGTGCCATGTATGTAGGGAAGAACAACACTACCTAATGGTGGCTCTTTATCATTCTTCTTTGGCGAAGTTGGTTTACTATGTCTTTTAATTGAACGCGTAATATCTTCAGTGCAATAGCCATTCTCTCTTAGAGCTTCGGTCAGTTTCGATGTTTCCAATGTTAAAGAATCTTGATCAGAAATCGAAATAGCTCTGAATACTAGTAAGTTAATAACCGATTTCTTTTGTGCTGGATGGTGCAGAGTTTTTAATAAAAGAATCTGTTTTTCCAGTAAATGGATTAAGAAAATTTAAAAGATATTTACCTAGTTTGTATGTGCGCGAGTTTATTGCACTGACGATCGGTCGAAGTGGTACGTTGTCCTTGTGTATCTTCGGAAGACCGTAGAACCTGGGAGTCTTGGAGCTGCTTGGTTTTAATGATTTTTTCTTCGCTGGTGGTAGACTGGATGTATTGATCAAATTGGTAATACGTCTTTCTATTCTACTTGTGATGTCTGCTTGCATAACCTTATAGGTGTTGTTGTTCAAAAGTTGAGTAGCCTTTTCCACATATTCTGTTCTGTCCATGACTACTGTGGCGTTGCCTTTATCTGCTGGAAGTACCAGAATGTTTGCGTCAAGGAAGGAAAATGGTACATTAGGACATTCTGTGTATAGAAAAAGGAAATCGGTTATTAACTCACTAGTATTCAGAGCTATTTTGATTTCTGATCAAGATTCTTTAACATCGGAAACATCGAAACTGCCGAAGCTCTCAGAGGGAATGGCTATTCCACTGAAGATATTAGCTATTGCACTGAAGATATTACGCTTTCAGTTAAAAGATATAGTATGAGAACGATAAAGAGCCACCATTAGGTAGTGTTGTTCTTCCCTACATACATGGCACTACAGACAAAATAGGACGATTACTTCGGAGGTCCAACATACGTACAATCTTCAATACACATAAGAAGATTGGACAATGCTTGCGATCCCCGAAAGATCTTGTACCTTTTCAAACAAAAGGAATATATAAAATTCCTTGCTCCTGTGGAGAAGTGTATGTGGGAGAAACAGGACGCTCAATATCAACTAGACCTAAGAAACATGAACAAATTGTTCATTCTGCTGCAGCTGAACACCTACATAACACTGGCCATTTCATAAATGTTAAAGAAACCAAGGTTCTAGCATCGGTTCCAGGTTTTTATAAACGAAAAGTTAGAGAATCTATTGAAATATTTAAACATACAAAAAATTTCAATAGAGATACGGGTTACGATCTGCATCACACGTGGAAACCGATCTTAACACAGGGTCACGGTTCTGCGAGCACAAGTCGGGTGTAAAAGCCCGCCTGAATCCCTGAAGATGCCTCATGCAATCGAAGGCGAAACGTCCGATAGTAATTCCAATTTGACATGGTCTAATCCCAAGAACCATGATTTCTTAATTGACCAAAGCCGTGAAAGTTTCAGTTCTATAAAAAAATAATGATTTTCAAGCGATATTTTTATTTTCGACGAATTTTCAAGCGTCATATCTTCAAAAGTAAAGGAAGTGTATTCTGCAACAAGCGAATTATTCCATAGCATTGAACATATCGTGCAAAAAAAAACATACTTTAGCTTATTGCATTTTGTGTTTCTTTTAATTGAAGACCACAGGGGAAAAAGAGGGAATGTCACAAAATATAAATACAGAGATATATCGATTTTAAAGTTTGAAACTCCTAAGATTCTCTAACATGGAATAGAATGGTTCAGAATATGTTAAATTTTTTTGATTCAAGTATCTGCATTCCGTATTTAAAAACATTTTATTTCAAAATAATTTTAATAACAAAAAAATACAGAAAAAAGTACAAAAATCAGCAACTCTCCATCGCAAAAACAAGGAATGTCCAAAAAAAAATCAGTTTCCAAAGTGAAAAGAAGGAATGTCCAAATTTACGAGGTCAGCTATCATAGTTGTGGTATTCTGTTTGTTTTGTTCCATATTGATTTTAGACCTAAAAGCAGTATTTTATGAGTAATAGTACTAAATTTTCTGAAGGAAAAATCTTACCCTCGTAATTCTCTTAGCGGCATGAGGTAACTTATCATAATAGTTTTGGGATTCTTGAGAGCAGAACACTTTCAGAGATTGCAAATCTTTGAATTTTTCCTCGCTTATTTGGATTAGATCTGAAAATCGCGGTCTATAAGTAAAAGTCTTAAATTCTCAAAAAAAAAATCTTACCTTCATACTTTCGGTCAGGATATAAAAATTCATTATTGCGCAGTACAGGATAAGTTCTTGTCTTGTGTGTTGGTGGTAGTATTGAGCTTTGTTCCCAAGCACCATTATAGGAAGATCTATGTGAAACGAGTCGGGGGTGCCTAATAGTGACTTCTATTTCTCTCACAGGGCGTATGGCAAACGGACATTTTTTCTTATAATTCAGCTTCACAAAAAACAAATCCCAGTTTCTTATCATTTCCTGGCCCTCTTCCAGGTTTTCGACATGAAACGGTGCTGGCTTAACTCTAGACCTTTGTATTTCTTCGACCCAGTGGCTCGGCAGCTCAGCAGGATGTTTTTGGTTCAGAAGGGCCATATTTCGGTCGCACTCTAAATAAGAGTGGCCTCTAATTGGGAAAGTTATTTTGAAAGATTCGAGTCTCTTTTTGATATGAACAATATAATGCATGTATTTGATCATATTATAATTCTTGTTTTGACCCCCACACGAGTCGCAAAATACTTCAAGGGATCTTATCTGGGGGTCAAGGTAATTTTCAACAAAATTATTTAGCATTGATAGGACTTCGTTACTTCCTTTAGCAGCCACTGTTTCTGGATATACGTAGAAGATTGACTCGCCATTTGCTAGAATGTGGATGTTAAACAGGTACACAGATAACTGCCTCTTGTAATATACATCATTCGTTGTGATGTTTGGAACGGGTGCATTCTTTTGGAAATCGAGACAGATACCTTCGCATTCTTTATCTTTCTGGCACTTAATTCTTGAAGCCCTTTTTCGGTCGTAAAATACTTGAGCCTTAATTTTGTGTATCTTATTTTCATTCTCCAGTGTTAGCAAAGATTTCTGTATCTCGGCAAGAACTGATGTAGAAGTTGGCGTTTTATTTTCCAGTTTTAATGATAGATCTTTTTTTGTTGCAGTATACTGATCACAAACACTACAGGTATCTTTACGCGGATACCCAAAAGATATGTTGAATTTTGTATTAAAAATATTTCTATAGAACTCGTATGAAACAGGATGATTGGGAAATTTCTCTTGATATAGCTGATACGTTTTTGCGATATTAAGTTCTTCACTTAAATAAAGACGATCTGATTTTTTGAGGCCATAATGGCTTTTGTTTCCCCGAAACGATCTAATATGGCTAATCACATTCTCATTCGTCTGATCAGAAATTTTTCTAGGTCGGTTTAAATGCTTACCTCTTAAATCGACGGGTGCCTTACCCGATGCTTTCAGGGATTTTTGCAAATATTCTAATTTGGTTTTCGTAATCCCATGTATTGCCAAAAATGCCTTGTAGCACACATCGACTTCTAAAATTGAGTTTTCTCTTATTACTTTGACAATATATGAATAAGAATTATCATGTAATAGAGCTACATTTTCGTCTTTTCGGGGACGTCTCCTTTTGATAGGTTTACACTTTATCAAGCCACATAAATGTAAATTTTGTTCATTATTTGATGATAATAGATTAAAGTTTCTCAAAAGTGTTTGCCTCTCTTCATTACTGATTTTTTCGAAACATCTCAGTCTTTTGCACTTACAGTCATTCCCTAATTCATGACTGCTTAACTTTATTTTCTTGTTGACATCCTTAATCCGTCCATATGTCTTCCTTTTCTTATATTTTTCACTATGCTGCTGCTCACTTTTCTCACCGTCTTCCATGATACACTTGTTACTTTTCTATTTTAATTAACTAGAACATAACCTCAACACCGTAGCCCATAAAATATGCACTAAAAATTGTCGCTTGTTTACCCTTGCAAAGCAAAACACAAACTAAAAATAAATAATATTAGAATCGCTTACGGTTGTCTTTATCGTGGACATTCCTTGTTCTTATCATTTTGCTGACGGACATTCCCTGTTTTTCCCCTGTGGCTCATATTTTAAATGCGTTTTATAATGCCGTGTTTTTCTAAAGGACATGTGTTTATAATAAAATATAGATGAATTTTTAATATTTTGTGACATTCCCTCTTTTTCCCCTGTGGTCTTCAATTTAGATCTAAATGAACACATTAGTCTATAAACGTCTCCATTTCTAATTGTGTAATGTTTTATGTCTCTGAGGACAGGCTGCGAAAACGCGGCGACAAGTAATTTTTTGGCTCATATCAATCGTAAAGTATGAGCAAGCCTTATACCAAAAATGTCTCGAGCTCCTTAAGTAACGGTGAGTCCTAGTTGCTTCCAGAACCGTCCAGTGCGTTCGCTATCGCTTTAAGCGTTCGCTTGAAAGAACATGTTTGGCTTCTGATGTGAACGTTCAGAGCGTGTTTATAGTGAAAACCTCTCTGACAGTAATTGCAAATGAAAGACTTCGACTTGCCGCATTCATACTTTTGATGGTTATAGAGTGATGTTTTTAACTTGTAACGTTTTGAACACTGGGGGCATCCAAATGTCTTCTCTGACAAGCCTAAAATTGAAACACCTATCATATACGTTAAAAACACGTACGAATTATTCAAAAACAAATACCCCGACTCCCTAAAACTAAACAAGGAAGATATACATAAACTTCTTTACTTCTCACTTACATGGAAAATTCATTTATTTTTATAATTATTTTAGTTGTGGGTTACAAAATTATGCATAACTTTACAATATTTTGGGACGGCCTGTGAAATTTATTCTACTTTTCGATTCATATTTATTTTTACCATGCCTTAAAGCATTGGTGGAGATATTTGTAAATTTTTGCACACATGTCGGGTTAAAAAGTCCAATCTGTCAAAGCGCTTACCATGAGTGGCGTCACCAGAGCTTGAAAAACCGCAAGTTTCTTTAAAAATTAAAGATTTGCGCATATTTTTAAAATTTTTTATTGTGTTATATCCAGTTTCCCGACTTCGGACAAAAAAAAATTGAATATAGTCTCGAAGCTAAAGGTGGAACTTTTGACCTGCCTTATAGTTTTTATCCCAGGAGGTACCGGTACAATAATGCGAAAGCTCAAATCCGGCAAAAAACTTTTGTGCATGCTACGTTCGTGAAATTTCTCAAAATCCAGTCTTCTCACCGATGGACTTGAACTGTGAGCCGGTCTCTAGTTACAGTGAAATGTAAACGTTTCGTCGATACATTTATGTCTTTCGTCCAATATCAACCGTTTAAACCAGCATTTTTAGCCGCCCCACAATAAAATTGTTTACCTGCCAATATAAAAGGTTCTAATTAGGCTATTAAAAAATGGTAGGTATTAAGGCTTTCCGAATATTATTTTTATTATTGGAAGGGTATTTCTATTGTGAAAATAATGAGCTGGCCTGTGTTAGAAAAATCTTGTCGGCCAGTGTTATCGAAGGGTTTACTTCCAAGGCAGATATCACATTTCACATTATTTTTCTATAAATTAGTGAAATAAAACCTGAAGGTTGGTTAATGTATATATAGGACCTCACTGAAAAAAAAAACCGACGATTTATTAAAATTATATAATTAAAATATATGTAGAGAGGAAACTATTGACACTGACGACAATGCGTTTGAAATTTAAAGACCGGTTTATAGGTGACAAAACCTAATTCTTTAAAAAAGAAATAACAAAGTTATTAGAAAATATATTTCATTTACAGTTAATTATTTTAGACACGTCTTTTGTCTCAAGTGCTTCTCTAACCCTTGTTTCTGCCAGAAACCTAGCGAACATAATGAACAAAAAAATGACCGCTCTTTTCCGCATCTGGTTCGAAGGTGAAGCCTCAAAGATGAACTGTACTTGTAAACTCGGTTACATTGCTTGCACACGTAGGCAGCTGAAACTAAAAATATACTTAGAAACGTTAAAAATGAAACCAGTATTATTTTAAATATACAATAAATCTTTCACGCATCACGAAAAGTTTGAGAGCAAAGATTATTTTAGGTTAAAATAGCCTAGGCATATAGGTTGCTGGTTGTTATGTGTCATAATTTGGAGATATACAGGGTTATTCACGCAACCCGTTCATTAAAAGTTTTTGATGATGCCATTTAGATAAAAATTTCAAATTTTGGGATTAAGGTAAAGTCAAGGGGTACTTCTTTTTTGAAATATTTTCAACTTCCTGTCACTTCCGGTTTAACCGAAAGTTGGTATCAACTTGCTTATTTTAAATGGAACACCCTCTATTTTATGATATTTTTGGATTCTACGGAGAATTTTAATGCTATTTTATGTAGCATGTCCTATACCTAGGTTCAAGCGTTCTTAAGATATTTGACCTTGAACCGAAAATGAGCCTTCGGGGTACCAAATTTTAAAATCTCATATTTTTGTAAGTTTTGAAGATATAATCTATTTTGCAGACGATCGGTAAATAACCTTAGGTTTCTATTTTTTAAATTGAATTTGTCTATTTTTATACAGGGTGTCCTAAATTCAGCGGCAAACATTCACATTTTCAAAGCCGCTAAAGTCCGTTTTTTTAAATGGGACACCCTATAACTTTATGCACTATCAAATGTAGAATTTAATTTTCTATCGAACTGTATTAAGGTTCCCTATACCTATTCGTAACCATTTTCGAAATAATTAGGTTTTTATTAAACTATCATATGTATTTGCTAAATGCTTACACCTTCCCGTAGTAAGCCATGGAAAAACAATTGTTGTGCTTTTCTATTCAACATGACAGCTGATTTGAAACTTTTAAATTAAAATAAAATAACCCTCAAAAGCTGATATTTTCAATTTATTTTATATTCGCCGAGAATGTTACAAAATATTGTAGAGAACGTGCCATGTTTTTAATGAAAAACATCCTCAATTATCGCCAATGAACAAGAGACAATTGAAGAGGATTGAAACGAAATTTTTTCGTGTCGGAAAAGTTATAAAAAATGTAATAAATTGTTTACATTATTTTTAACCAAATCTACTAAGTTTGAGACTGTTCTAAACTTGTTTTAGTGAACTTAAAAATTATAGCAATCTAACAATCAACAATAAATAAATAAAATAATAAAATTGAATTATAACAAATGTTCTATATGCTGTCCGTTCATTTGAAGACACATTTCAATTCTTCTTTGTACAGTTGTTGTGGCCCGTTGAATTTGTCCGTTTTCTAATTCGGCAAAAGCTGTTCGTATCCTGTCCAGTAAATCTTGTTGGTTATTTACTGGGGAAGCATAGACTTTACCTTTGATAAATACCCATAAATAAAAGTCTAGGGGTGTTAAATCAGGCGATCGCGGGGGCCATCTCCAAGGGTCATTTGGACCAATCCAGCGATCTTCAAAAATTCGAGATAATTGGAGATAAACTGCAGCGGAATTATGTGCTGGTGCCCCATCTAATTGATACCAATAATTTTGCAGCTCACCAGTAGGAATTTCTTCTATAAATTCAGAAACCGTCCCTCGTAGAATTTCCAAATACTTATCACTGTTTAAATTGTCTTCATAAATACAGTACCGCACCTGATCATTTAATACTATACCGAAAACATTGAAGCTAAACCTCTCTTGAGAACGCGTTTCGCGTAAAGCGTGCGGATTTTCTGCTGCCCAGAAATGTTCGTTTCTTCTATTTGTTATTCCTTCTCTAGAAAATTTCGCTTCATAGGTCCAAAATATTTTTTAAAGGAATTGGGGGTCCTCTTGAATTTTCAAAAACATGAATTCGCAAAATTCTACTCGTCGGACGTCATTACCAGGTCTCAAGGCTTGCACGTTTTGGAAGGAATAAGGGTGCATATGATGTTCGCTCACGATTCTTTGGACAGATGAAGAAGAAATTCCTAAATCGTTTTCTGCAGACGGTATTGAACTTTGCGGGTTTGCGTGGAAATAAGCTAATGTGTTTATTACGTTATCCTTGGCATTTGTCACTGGTTTCGGAACATTTTTTGTAACTTTAACCTTGCCAAAACGCAAAAAGTTCGTTTCAATCCTCTTGAGTTTTGACTTGTTCATTGGCGGCAAATCAGAGTGGCGTTCATTAAACACAACATTCTCCATGAATATAAAATAGATTGGGAATATCAGCGTTTGAGTATTCTTCCATTTCGATTTAGAAGATTTAGTTTATCACTGACAGCTTTCGATAAATAACGCATATTAATCATTTGTCATATTGGATATTGGATCTCAACTGTTTTTCCATGAATCACCATTGAAACATGTAAATATTTAAGCAAATACATACGATATTTTTATAAAACCCAATTATTTCGAAAATGGTTACGAACAGGTATAGGGAACCTTAATACAGTTCGATATAAAATAAAATTCTACATTTGATAGTGCATAAAGTTATAGGGTGTCCCATTTAAAAAAACCGACTTTAGCGGCTTTGAAAATGTGAATGTTTGCCGCTGAATTTAGGACACCCTGTATAAAAATAGACAAATTCAATAAAAAAAGAGAAACTTATGATTATTTACCGATCGTCTGCAAAATATGAAGATTATATTTTCAAAACTTACAAAAATATGAGATTTTAAAATTTGGTACCCTCATTTTCTAGTAGGCTCATTTTCTGTTCAAGGTCAAATATCTTAAGAACGATTGAACCTAGGTATAGGACATGCTACATAAAATAGCATTAAAATTCTCCGTAGAATCCAAAAATATCATAAAATATAGGGTGTTCCATTTAAAATAAGCAAGTTGATACCAACTTCCGGTTAAACCGGAAGTGACAGGAAGTTGAAAATTTCATTTAAAATATTTAAAATTTGTATCTAAATGGCATCATCAAAAACTTTTAATGAACGGGTTGCGTGAATAACCCTGTATAGGTTTAGATCAACTTAGTTTATGTATTAGATTTGGGTTTATTGTTGCCATCATTTAAATATCCATTAGAAATTCCACACCATAAGTTAAGAAAAATTCTGTTATCATCTGCACCCATACATAAAACTCTAAACGTTTGTGTTTATCGCCTTCTTTCGAGGTATGATTAAAATTGTGAAAAATCTATCCGAAAATATTTTAGACAATTTCCAAATATTTAGGTCAATTCCTTAATGACAAGGTATTATTCTTGAGAGTGTAAAACTAACACTGTTTGAATATTTAGCCTTAATAAAAATGCGTTAGTATTTTATAAAAACATAAATTAAAGTACAATATTTTATTCTGACTAAGGGCCAGTATTTTCATCCCCAAATGACTTTATTCTTCGATTATTTACCGTGGAAACGATTGTTGGGGCAATAGTAACCATGGAAAATATCCACCAAATAAAGTTATACGGAGATGAAAATACCAGCCCTAAGGATGGAATTCTGAAATTGTATTCGTTCGTTTTTAAGATTCCAAGCAGGAACCAAGTCATAGGTAAAAACACAGTTGAGAAAAAATCTTTTAATATTACAAAATAATTAAATTTTAAGGATCCAGGTCAATATGTATACCCGACATGCATTCAAACGGACATCAGCTACTCTATTGGCAAATACGGGTGTAGACATGCTTGGTATAAAACGACACGGAGGCTGGAATTCTTCGATCTCGGCCTTACGTAGCGTATGGATGATTCAGTAAAAAATGAAATAAAAGTGGCGAATAAACAGTTTTTTGTACTTTCGGGACTGAAATATATCTTTTAGTTCAGCCTAATGGGCAACGGCTGCCGATTTCCACAGATGCACCAGAGCTCGCTAATAAAGAGGCAGATGTTCGTCGAAATCAATGTCCAGTATATAATGACAGATTTGGTAGATTTAAGAATGCTGCTACTTTCTGTAAAGGAACAAAAAATCGCAAATGAGAAGTCACAGCTTTTCTCAAAGCCATATACTTGCGGCAGACTCCAGCAAAGTTGACGGTATTGCTACCTGAATTTTTAACAATGAAATCAGTTACATCTTCAAAAATCATTGAAAGGTTTGGATTTTTACCCAATCATTCAGTTTGGATTTTTACACAATAAGTGCACCAGTGATGCCATGTTCTCGTTGCTTAGCGTCGTCTACTTATCCCTCAATAACAACTACCCCACCGCCGTAGTTTTTTGTGACTATTCAAAAGCCTTTGACTGTGTTAGTCATGAAATTTTAAAAAGCAAGCTGAATTTGTATGGAATCCGGGGTATTTCTTTAAATTGGTACAAATGGAGTCCCTCAAGGTTCGGTCTTGGGACCTATTCTTTTTTTGTTATACATTAATTAACTTAAAAATTAATGGAAAAATCTCTCTGTTTGCTGACGACACAAGATAAACATGTGATTTTGATACAACGTCTTTACATTCTAATATTTCCAACGACCTTATTAAGATTAAGGCTTGGTTTGACTCCAATCTGCTTTGCTTCAATGTGGATAAAACAGTGGCCTTATCTTATAAGGGGACCTTACAACCACTCCAGTTACTTAACAATAGCAAGCAATATTAAATACGTTAAGTCGGTAAAATTCATGGGTTTGAATATAAATAACAACCTAAAATGGTCTAAGCATATTGACACTATAACTAAAAGCTTTCTACCGCCGGCTTTGCCATTCGTTTCAAAATAACTAGACGTGTCTTCTGCCAGACTTACTTATTTCTCTCTATTAGAATCATATCTCCGCTATGGCCTTCCCTTTTGGGGCTGCTGTACCACCGAGCAATTTCTTAGTATTTTGACTTCTAAAGAGAGTAATCTGCTATTTGTTTGGTCTAAATAATAGAGCGTACTGCCAATACTATTTCAAAAAACATGAAATATTAACACTTTCTGCATTATTTATTTTAGAAAACACATAAGCACATTCCCGGAAGGCCACAACACGTATATCCTACCAGAAACTCTAGGCATGACATATACCTTCCCGTTCCTTCCACAGAATTAATAAAAAAATCAATTGTTTACAACGCCATAAAATTTTACAATCATCTTCCAGAATATTTAAAAACAATTCCTATGTTTACGCTTTTCCGAAAAAAAAAAAACAAACGTACCTCATTAAAAGACCTTTTTACTGCGTTATTGATTTGTATAGTGAATAATGTCATTGAAAATATTTTATAAGAAATAAATTGTGTGATTTTTGTTACATATTAAAGTTATACATTTTCTAATACACTTTAATTACTATGTTAATTCAGTACACTTTTTGTTTAACTTCAGTTATTTTGCTTGTATAACGGTAACAAAATAGACTTAGTCGCTTAATTTTAATTTCAATGTCATCAAAATTATTCATCTTGCATATGTATTGTTTATTTTATTTTGTTAGGTCACCTGGATTCATTAACCGCTTTACGGCAAATGTTACGAATATAACGAATGTTATATTTACAATTTATGTTTTTGCATTGACCTAACGAAAAATATGATTTTCTTTTTCGATCAATATTTCGTTTTTTCATTGTTTTTGTTAGTTTATATAATGTACTATAATTCCGATTCTGAATCAATTTGTAATATTCTTTCCTCATCAACTATCGTCAACGAGAGGTCAGCTAAATTTGTAAACTTCCTACTTCAAATGCTAGGATGGATGAGCCATCACTTCAATACCTCAATATGCTGCTGTGGATCTTTGGTGGTGAAAGCTACATTGCCTTTCTTATAACTGGAAGGAGGGATATGAATCTGTTGTTAGAGGAAAAATTTGTGGATACCTTTTTGAGAAGAAGCTGTATACGATCAGATTTTAGGAAAAGTGTCTTTGTCATAGGCCATTTGGATAACCTCGTGAGGATAGGTGCCAATTGAGAAACGCACTTTTTAGGCTGGAATACCCTCAAGACCTGAGGACTTTTTGGTATTACGTTTTTAGAGAATCCATCTTACATTTTTAAACCTGAAAATAATTTCTTGCATATTGTATGGCAAAGCTTGTACTGATGAAAGGGAAAGTGAAGAGAAGGGACTAATATAGAATTTGCTGTGAATTGTTTTGCAAAAAGCTCAGCTTGTGCTTCAGACGTGTGGACGGTTTCGTCACCAGAAGTTTGGGGTGGAAAGGAGCTTTTGCGGAAGTTTTGATTAATATTTTTAGCAAGCGACCAAAAAGATTGGCTGCCATTTTGGAAAGAAAGAATTTTGCCTTTTATGCGCGTACTGAAGGCATTTTTAATGATTTGGTGCCGGTTTTTAGCATGTAGATTTTCTGAGGTAGGATTCTTAAAAAAAGCGTTATTATTGGGTTTATTTCTGGGAAGTTTTGAAGTCATAATAGTTTGTAAACACTGTATTTATTAAAACCTACATATAAAATGTATTGATATAGGCACAGTCTTGGTAAAATCTTATATTCTAGTTTATTACTTAATACACGTTTTGTGTCTCAGATGTTTCTCCAGCCCCTGTTTATGCCAAAAGCCTATTGAACACAAAGGACAAAAGTGTGTGCGTTCTTTTCCACATTTCACTCTCTGGTGAAGCCGTAGAGATTGACTGTGCTTATAACGTCTGTTACACTGCTTACATATGTAAGTACCTACAATAAAAAAATTCGTTTATAAATTGTAAAAAACAAACGGAAAATTGTCTACTGCATTTTTAGAAATAGGATAAAAATGTTATTAAGTTATACTCCAGACAGTACAGCAAGTATTTCAGTGAAAAGGTAAACTATTGGTTGAATTTTGGCTTGTAAAGATGCGTACTCACTTAGCGAACGCATACGGCCGCACGGTGAAAACAGCATGCATTCGCCTACCGTGGACGTGGATAACGAACGTATGCGTTTGCTTACGGGCACGCTCGTTCGCTCGTTTGGTCTTCTGCCGCGTACTCACTTGGCGAACGAATACGGCCGTCCGACGACGAAGGACCGGTTCGTCGGTCGGTACTTCAAAAAAAAAATCATTGTACGTTGTCAATTGTGTACGTATTTTCTCATATTTGATCGGACGCTCGAGGAGACAGCGTGGGTTAATATCCTATTTATCATTTAAATACATAGCACATGGTCAGTTTATGACTAAACTGAAGATTTTCTGTGCACCAAATAAATTTAGTTTTAGGTTGTAATAGTTAATTAGTGATTAAGTTAGTGAACGATGCGAAGGACGGATGGACTAATTTGGATGCGAAAAACAGCAACTTCTAGCATATAAAAAAATTGATCATTTAATGGCTAACATATAATAAATAAAACACATTCTGCATTTATTAAATACTATATTTATTTTCTCTTATTGTTTTATTTATAGGGTATCACTACTCTACATAATATATCGATAGTAACTTTCATCTCAAGTCAACGTTTCGCTCATTGTGTTGAGCTTTCTCAAGACTTTAATTTAGTTTGCTTGATCTCTAAAAAGTATTTTATCATTAAAACAAAAAACACTGGAAAAATATATACAAAGACGCAAACACTATATACATGCCAGAAACATTAAAAGGTTTAAAAACTTAAAATTGTTACATTAATAATATTACATATGCTACTTTTTGGTAAAATAAAATGTTTAGTTTTGACAAAACACACATATTTAAGGACACAAATTTAAAACAAACATTTAATACTTTTTGTGTGTTTTGTCAAAACTAAACATTTTATTTTACCAAAAAGTAGCACGTGTAATATTATTAATGTAACAATTTTAAGTTTTTAAACCTTTTAATGTTTCTAGTATGTATATAATGTTTGCGTATTTGTATATATTTTCCTATGTTTTTTGTTTTAATGAAAAAAACACTTTTTTAGAGACCAAGTAAACTCAAATAAAGTCTTGAGAAAGCTAAATACAATGAGCGAAGCGTTGAATTGATATGAAAAATTGTGTTTTACTATTAACCTAGGTCCAAGAAAATAAGGTTTCCAAATATATATATATATATATATATATATATATATATATATATATATATATATATATATATATATATAGAATATTGCTGGTAGATTTAAAATTAATAATAAATAGAATATTGCTGGTAGATTTAAAATTTTAAGAAAATTATTTTTTGGTTTGACCAAATATAATGTCTTTTTGGACTGATCTGAGGACCCGACTTCCATTGAATATTTTTATAAATGAGTTTTATCAACCCCTGTCTACACGTACATTTGTTTTTCTTGACCTACCTGACTGTTTTTCATTAAAATATGAGATTATCCATTAAATTGAACTAGGAATTAACAAAAATCTTTAAACACTGTAAGCTTTTCCCATTTTTTTTCTTAACTGGCGCTAACAAATTCTAATTTGCAAACTAGGATTTACCCCAAAA
This sequence comes from Kuschelorhynchus macadamiae, assembly GCA_030620095.1. Taxonomy (NCBI): domain Eukaryota; kingdom Metazoa; phylum Arthropoda; class Insecta; order Coleoptera; family Curculionidae; genus Kuschelorhynchus; species Kuschelorhynchus macadamiae. The sequence continues at coordinate 2,964,367 of JAUTXW010001216.1, read as the reverse complement.
CCACTAAACAAATGCAATGAAATATTTCTAAAATATTTGTGACCCTTAAAAAATAGCAAACTACTAAAAGTCAAATTATGAAATGGTAATTTTTGATGGAATAGTGCTTTATTACGTCAGATATGATCTTGGCAGAAGTCTGTCGTGTGTCGGCTAAATTTTCAATTTTTGAATGTAGCAATACTTATGTGCAATAGTGAACTTCACCCTTTAGACAGGATGATTTTTGAGTAGGTGGTTTAAATTAATCATAGTTCTTTTTGCTTTTAAAGTTCTAGATGCTTAAATTCCACATTTTTATAAATCAAATGAGTTGTTTGCTTAAAAAAACAATTTTAAAAACACAAGGATAATGTTTGAATGTGTTTATTTAGTTATAGACTTCATATAAACTTTTATATACCTCAAGAATTTTAATCGGTTTTTAGTTAATACATTTGATAAACGGTAAACAAATACGCATGTCTTTTATGTATTTACAAACATAGAATGTTTAGAATTAGGTAAACATAAAAAACATATGCGTAAAAAGACTAGACTAAAAAGTATAAAACTTTAAATTATAGACTAAAGTGGCACATTATTTTTGGTCCTTTGACATCCTGAAATAAAATCTAGAAAGACAAAAGGAACTAAAATATCAGTTCATCTAAATTTGTATTTAATTATATTTTATATTTTTTTAGAAATACATTTCATTTTTAAATTTTTCTTAATTTTACCATTGAAGCTTCTTATGGAATACTCTTTTACAAATAATTATATTGTTTGTTTTTTTCAGAATTAAAAAAAAAATTGCTATTTCAAAACATAAAAATTATATAATATAAAAAAAGTAAATAAAACGTATAAAAATAATGCATCCGAACTTGTAGACAAATCTGTCTATGATACCTCTACGTACCCAATAATAACCAAAAACAAAAAAGAAGTCATTTTGCCTAACTTTTTAGAAGAACATAATAACTAGTAGATATTTGTACCAAGAAAATATGAGCGTATTTAGCCACCCAATAAATATATTTTACATTCAGAAATAGCCAAAACCTTCGCTTAAAATAGAATTTTCTTATGGTTATGTTTGGTTATTATGGCAAAATGAAATATAGGCTTTAGTTATACTTAAGCTTGTTTTTTTAAATAACTGCATACAATATATATTTTTGATAAGCTTACATTACTACTAATAAATATAAAAAATAATATACAGGGTGTCCCATTAAAAAAAATAAAGTAGGGTCCGATAACTTTTTGACCTGACCCCGTATACTTATTTTGAAAGTTGCACTGAATTCTACGGAAAATATTATAAAAGGAACAGTTTTCAGCTTTTTGATAAGTTATCAGATAGATGGGATACCAGGAGTGTCTAGAAATGCGATATTTTAAAAACGCCCTGTACCTCAAAAACCAAAACAGCTATATATACGAAAACTGCAACCCTATATTTTTGAAAATAACCTCGTAAAAGTTCCGAAAATGGGAGACCCTGTACTTGTAAGACTCCCCAGTGATGGCATTTTCCATAGTCGAAACATAGTCGAAGATATGTGTGCCGTGCATTATAAGAAAGAGGATATAAATGATTCGGAAAATGAGAATAAAAAATACACCTCGAAACCAAAAATTAAGTTTACGATGGTGTTTCGAACAGAAAATTGGAAGGCACCGTGTTGTAGAGCGAAAAAAATTATACTATCAAATTTAAACTGTTTCGAAAATCACTAGTTTATGAAATATTGATTTTTATTGGACATCAAAACAGGCAACTTTTCTCTAATTCAACCGATCTCGTAGCACTTTCCGTTTCGGAAATAGCAATAGTTGCATCACCAAGTGAACGAAACTAAAAAGAAATTAATTAATTAAATTTCAATTAAAACTACTTATGGCCATATTTTGATACGCAAACCTACACAGAAACGTATTCCTCTACTAATAATTAACACTGGAACCTGTGGTGGAAGATAGATCAAAATACAAGAGTTCTAACCACACTACATAGATCAAAATACAAAAGTTCAAACCACACTAACCACAACAACTAATTAAGAATGTTCGTTTAAAAGAAAGTGAAATTTTAATATCTTTTGATGTAAGCTGATTGTCTCCTAGTGTACCTATACCACTAGCTTTAAAGTACCTAAAGGAACTACTTGATTTCAATAATTTGAAGAAAGAAATTATTGATGAATATTTGCTTCTCACAAAATTATATATGAATCAATTTTTTTTTCAGTACAACAATAAATATTATAAACAACTTGAGGGAACTGTGTGCTATAGATATGTAGACGATATATTTGCTATTTTTGATAGTAAAACAGAAAATTTGGACACTTTCTTAGAAACATTAAACAATAAATATCCTTCCATTAATTTTTCCTACGGAAAGGGGGACAATAGGCAATTATCTTTTCTCGACACGTTAGTTATTAGATATAACGATAAATTAGAATGTGATATTTATAGGAAATTTACTAATACTGATAGGTATATAACATCCGATTCATTTCATTGCCGTCAACAAAAAATGACAACATTTCATTTTTTAACTCACAGGTTAGTCCATTTTCCATTAAGTAAAGAACGTTTTAACAATGAAATTAATGTAATTAAAAATATAGCTAAAAGTAATGGATATAATGATAATTTTGAACTTGAACATAAATAAGTAAACTAACATAAGCATAAGAAAATGTTAAAAGATGCCACTACTCTTCAAGCACCTGAGGCTCCCAATAAGTTCATAGTAATCCCATATGATCCCAGATATATGAGAGGTCTAAAAAAAGTATTTAAAAACGTAGGTTATAGTTTGAAACCCTAAAGACAAAGTCGACTTGAAGGAGAGGAGTGGCATCTATGAAATTAGCTGTAATGATGATCTAAAATATGTTGGGCAAACTAAACACTCCATAAACATTCGTTTTAAAGAACACATGGCACATTTAAGATTCGGAAGAACAGAAAAACAATCACCAAATAGGAATAAATAATCTTGAGTTAGTTTAAAATGTATCTAATAATAGATTATTGGACGCATTTGAGAGTATAGAAATAGTTAAATGTGATAAGAAAGCACTAAATAAAGACAGAGGGCCTATTCCCTATAGACCCTCTATTCCTTACTTGACAACGGTGCCGTCGGGTGCAACCAAGTGTGACCACATTTACCTATAAATAGTCTCGGTTAGGATAAGTTACTTTAGTTTATATCATCTGCTGAGGATGCTAACTTGGTTAGCGAAACGCGCGTCCAGAACCTAACAAGTTGTGGTGTAGTGTGGTTAGAACTCTTGTATTTTCATATAAGTTAAAATAAATAAAGATTGATTCAAAAGTACACGAAGGAAGAGGGAATTTCTGACATTAAGATATTACATCTAAACTGATTAGTTCTTATTCGAAAGCTGATATTAAGAAAATAGATGCTATTAATACAACAATTTTAATTTCGAATTGTTTTAATATTTTTTTCAAAATGTCTTGCACATGGTTTTTTTTTGTGCGGCTTAAAAATAATATATTAATTTTGTTTTAGCTTCCGGTATACTGCAATACTACCTGCACGTTAGAAATAAGTTACCATTTTTTTTTGAGTAATTGTACGAAACCCTCTACTGATCACTACTTTGATACCTTTTTAAACATAAACTCTCAGAAAAATTTGCTCTTGCTCTATGCACCAGTACTTCTTGATAATTACGAAATTGTAGTGGCGGATTCATGGTTTAAAGCTATTTTTTGGGTTTTTCGCCTTATAAAATCTGAAAATAAAAAAAGTAAAAAATATTACCTTATAAAATCAATAGACAGTCTTAAGTTCTGAGTCCATTATGAAGGTACCCGAGGAACGACACTGAAAAATGTTTGTTTTCTGGACGTTTCGGGAAAAAAAGAAAGGTTTGCTGAAGACGGGGGTAGACTTTCCCCCGAAACGTCCAGAAAACAAACATTTTTCAGTGTCGTTCCTCGGGTACCTTCATAGTGGAACCAGAACTTAAGACTGTCTATTGATTTTTTAAGGTAAATATTTTTTATTTATTTTCAGATTTTATAAGGCAAAAAACCCAAAAAATAGCTTTAAACCAAAGTACTTCTTGACCAGGACATAGGGGCCTAATAGCTAGTATAGTAGCTTCTCAAAAGAAATCAGTATTGGGATCTTTTATTCTGGGTCTTCTTTTCATTTTGGGCCAATCTTCTAAGATCCAACTCTCGAATTCTTCCTTATGTTTGCACGCCACATGTGTCTTCAGATGGTAGTTATGATGGCTGGCGTAATAACAGAATCGACACACGTATGACCTGGGTTTCTGACATTCAAAAGACTGATGTCGGACCAAGTGGTTTGCATGAAAGTAAGCTTTCCCGCAAGTCATACATATGTATCTTTTACCTAAAACTTTACTAAAATTATTTTAAACCAACATTGTGTGGCTTACAAGTTATTTTGTCAGACATTAATTTGGAAAGAAAAAAAAAAACATTTTTTGCACTTTTTTGTTTTAGAAACTCGACACATTTTGTAGAAAATCTTAAAAAGAATCAAATTAGATCTTAACACATTTGATTCGTTTTCTATCTAGAGTAACTATATACAATGAAAAAAATTTTTAATAATTATTTGTTTGCTGAATTTTTATTTGACACCAAGAATGTTAGTTTTAAATCAACTTGATTATTTGACTTTTTTGTCTAGTTTACTTGATTCAAACAAAAAATACTATTTTTTTTATTCTGCAGTAAGTATATTTGATAAATATATATATATATATATATATATATATATATATATATATATATATATATATATATATATATATATATATATATATATATATACGATAAGATATATAAATAAATTACTACTTAACCATTATGTCAAGAAATGACCAATGACGCTCTGTTATGACATGACACCATGTTTGTTTCAGTATTCGGGTATTTCGATTGTAATACTGATACCCCCAAGGAAACTGTCTGATGAGCCTTGCCCGAGCAGATACCACGGTAGCAGAATGACTCCTTGCTTCTGAAACAAACAGAGCGTCATGTTCTAGTCGTTTCTTGACATAATGATAAAGAGGTAATTTCCTCATCTTTATTTCTTTCGTATACATTTTTAGGACCAAGAACCGTACATAAATTGATATTTCTGTTCTCTTAACAGCCATCAAAATCTAACTGGCTACGCCAATTTTTTTTTAATATAAAACAAATTCAACTAATGAAACATGATTTTCTGACCCACCATCTGTATTTTTCAGTTCAGTTCAGTAGAAAAATATCAATGCTCAATATAAATAAATTATATTACAAAAGAAACAAAAAGGAAGTTACCATCTAACACGTAGTGTAAAATAAAGTTTCTCACTAAACCTATAACATGAAACGTGATCGACATCTAGAAGAAATATGCAGTTCGATTTAGCAGGCCTATAGAATCCATCCCTTGTATTTTTCTACAGGATATAACTTTTAAAAGACTGATATCTGCCTAACCGTTTCGCGTTAAAATAACCTGGTGGTGTATTTTACATAAACAATACTAGATTTATTTTTGGCAAAGATACTTTGGTTACACGTTAATATGTTGCACATACAAGGAAGTTATTACAGTTTTTGACAATAACTATATAAATTAATCATATACTACAAAAATTATCCATACTCTTTTTTCATGGCTTCCTTCATTAAGCCTTTATCTTCATACTTATATTAAAACATTTACCTTCAGATTTAACTATAGAAACTACTAAAAAACTTTAAATAAAAAATTGTAGAATCATACTCGTTTTATCTTACAAATATATAAAATATTTAGACCAAAAAATAAACAGTAAAAATATCAATGTAGTCTATGGATAGCAACCGACGAGAAGAACGAATTTCTCACCTGTCTCTTTCCACACTGTCTTTCAAGTAGAGATCTTGTCCATGCTGCAACGTGTGCGGTAAAATAGAAAGAATGTTATTACAGTTGGTTTAAATTGGAATCTTTTTTAATTTTTTAACTATATAAATTAATCATATACTACAAAAATTATTAAAGTCGTTGCAAAAATCAGGTGATTCCAATATTTCTACGGTTCAATGTTAAATTGTTTCATTGGTTTTCGGATAATGACCAGCAAGATTTTGATCGAATTAAATGTTTAATAGTTAATTTTTTAATTTAGGTCGCATGTGAGAGTTAATTAATCGGCTAAAAAACCTATAAGTTTGTATTTTGCTGAAGTATATTAAACAATTTAAAATCAAGATTGGCCTGTTCTGAAATTTCAAAAATGTATAAAAAAACGAGCAAAAAACAGGAAATATTAAATAATAATACATTTATTTATTAGACTCGAGAAAAATGAACTTTAAATTATTTTATTATAAACAGTAGATAACATCAACAATTTATAAAAACTGATGGTGGATATAACCACCTTGATTTTCTACAACAGCTTGCAGCTTTCGGCGCCATAATCCGATAGAAATAATTAAGTTAATATTTCTTGGTTAAGATTTTGCCAGCACATTATTATTCTTTCTTTTTTGTTGTTGGTCATTATCCGAAAACCAATGAACCATTTTAACATGAAATCGTAGAAATATTGGAATCACCTGATTTTTGCAACGACTTTAAAACCAACGTTTTAGAAAAATTCGATTTTTTTGCGCACCCTGTACAAAGAAATAAGTGAAGAAATCAGAGTTAACTCAGAAACGATTCAACTAAAACGTATCAAAAAATCTTTAAAATCGGTCAAAAAATAAGAAAAATAATAAACCCTAAAAAAGGTTCCAATTTAATTTGGACCACAGTGTACATTTGCTCAGACAACTAGGCAACCTTAAAGGCACTTCAGTGTCTAAAGGTGACATATAGACTAGTGTTGGAATATCTAGACGAACCATGGGCCCTGGCTGAACGGAGCACTGTCAAGTTTTTCTATGTTCCAGACCATAGTGGCGTTGAATGTAATGAGAAAGCTGATGATCTCGCAAGAATAGGCTCATCAGAGGCCTTTAACGGACCAGAGCCCTTCCTTGCAGTATCTAAGTGTACAGTACTGGCTTGGTAAACAAAACAAAAACACAAGGTCCGGCAAAGTAGACAAAGACATACGCACAGCAAAAGCTTTAATAAGGAAACTGATGTTGTACTTGTTGGAAACTGTTCCTTCTGATCAGAAATCAGTTGAGGGCTATTAGAGGCATCCTTACAGGATGCATGGCTGTTAAGGACCAGCTGTACGTATTGTGTGCAACCGCAGGACGACCTAGAAGAAGTTCTGGACTTTTCCATTCTAGAGTTTTATCTGTAAAGGTTAACTTAAGTGTAGAGGAGTTGACGATGAGCAGTATTATCGCGGACTCCTCCAAACTGGCACAATAAGCTGCAAAGTTTTAATGCCAGGAGGTGGGTTTTGATCGGTATTCTGCTAGAGTCCCATAATACTAACCGGCGCCGGGCTATCTGTACAACAAAATCGTTTTAACACCTAACACATAAAATGTGGAGCCGACAGAAATACTGAAAGTTTTCTGTCATTTTTCTCAGGCGTTCAAGGGATAAATCACTGCAGGAATTTTTTTGTTGTCTCTGTAAACTGTAATCCCAAAGAAATCTGTCTTTAAAGATAAATGTATCAAATATAGAGTCCCATTTATTATAAATGGTGGTCCATTTAAAACAAAATAAACATTGTGTCCATTTCTCCCATTTTCATCTGATTTAAAAAAAAAATCATATTCTTAAAAAATTCAAAAACGATTTTCAATTTTTGCATTTAAAGTTTTTCTTTTGTATTTCCTATAGTTAAGCATATTATTTAGGTGTTAAAATGTTAACGAAAACTCTGTAGATCATGACCTTTAATATAGAAAAACCGAAAAAAAAATTATTTAAATGAAACCGGTATTCGGAAATTTTATCGTAGCTCTTCTCTTCATTTTAGGCCAGTCGTCTAAAATCCAATTCTTGTACTCCTTCTTATGTTTGCAGGCTACATGAGACTTCAGATTGTAGTTATGATGACTGGCGTACTTACAGAAACGACAAAAAAATGACTTCGGTTTTTGACATTCAAACGACTGATGTCTGACCAAGTGGTTTGAGTGAAAGTAGGCTTTGCCGCAAGTCACACATACGTAACTTTTACCTAAAATTTTTCTGCAATTATTTTTCGTTCAAATAATGGTACATGCAAATAATTTGATACAACAATTATGACAAGACAACAACATGTTATAGTTGATATTAACCATTTTAGTATCAGCCAATCACTAAAATCATCCAGAGTTTTTTAAAAAACTGCACTATTCTATTCTTTAAGGGGTCGCTACATTAGAAACGGTACGAACAGTGGCGTAACTATGCAACGTGGGGCCCTGGTGCCAAATTGTAAAACCGGGCCTCCTCTACTCTTTATAATAAGTACATAAAAATAAAAAAAAATTTGGTGATTTCATAAATCGCAAAAAATATTGAAATCTTGTTTTAACATTCAGAATAGCTGCATTCTATCACAGAAAAATGAAATAAGGTTATATATCAACCATAATATATTCCATATAAACTATTCTAAATAAACTTAACAAAAAAAGAAACAAATAAACAAAACAACATTTTAAAGTATAATAATAATTCTAATTACACCGACTTACGATTAGACGACTGACTGGTGTTATTTTTGTCAATAACTTGAAAAAAATTGTCTATTTTTACATGCTTTTTCAATTTTGCTTCATTTTCTGCAGCTTTTTTTCTTTTAGCTGCTTCCGATTGGTGTTGTAATTAATTTTTTCACAACTACAACGCTGAATACTCACAAAACAAAATATAAAATCAATGTCACTACAATTATACGCCTGTTTTAGTCTAGCATCCAACACACATAATTGTTTATTGTATGCCCCTGGTATTCAACAGAATGAATATCCTTTCTATCTGGCTTACCTTTAATCAGACTGTTAACTAAATTTCATTGCTTTTTAGGGTTTATACCTGCTTGATTCCATTTTGTTTTAAAGTACTGTTTTTTAGTTCTTTGTGTTTTTCAAACGATTCAATTTTCTGCCTAAATATAAGATCCTTGCACCCAAAGCTATTACCGCATCTACAACTTTTAAGGCCCTAGGCCAGATTAATTATTTTTGCCCAGATGTATTTACGTGCCCCAAGCTCGTGGGAAAAAGTGACGACCAAAAAAAAATCCTCTATTCCATATAGGAGACACTTATCCCCTGCTTTAATATAAAAATTACCTACTTACTGATAAAATGAAACAAGGAAAACTATATAAAGGATTTTGGTTGCAGCGAGGCGACAGCGGGCCCTCTTTTTGACGGGCCATAGACTTGGGACTCACGAGCCTAATGGGTAATGCGGCCCTGCCAAAGCAAATATTAAATAACTTAAAATAAACTATCAGTTCACTAATCATTTTGCATTTTCGCTCCCTATTCCCCGAAGAAATTCGGTTCGATTGATCTTTACCGAGAAATGAACCTGCTGGTGAAGGCCAAGTAAAAATAAAAGGCTGTTTGCCTGTTTGGTGCGCGTTAAAGTCTATACACAGGGTGACACGGTCTTTGTCGCCTATCGATAAAAAACGCTTAGTTTTGTAAATGTAATTTCCTTATTTATATTTAATGTTTTAAATGTATGCCTTTATAAATCTACAGTTTTTAGTTCTATCGATAATTCTAACATAATAGTTTTTTCTGTAGACTTTAACTGGGCCGCCGGACCCCCAAAGGCGCGGGCCCAGGCGCAACCGTACCACTCGCATCATTGTAGTTACGCCACTGGATACGAAATTGTTGGTCGAATGCCGCCCTAATGTCGCAATGCAAAAAATTGCGCCAGTCTGGTTTCTTTTGTTAAAGAGCATGAGTATACACTCATGCCATAACCGAAAGCAAACTGGTCGTTCTTCCGGAAGAACGTGACATTACACAAACATCTTAATATGGCGCAAAATGACTTTTTAAATCAATCTACTGGTAATTAGTAAGGAGGAGTCTCTACTTTTTTTCTTAAATCTTTAATAAGAATACCTTGGCATCCTCCCAGCTAGAAACCAAATCAAAACACTGAATAATATTGGTCAAGCCAAGGAGTATGATGTTTCTGTGGTATAGTAAAAATATAGCATCCTTTATTTCGATATTTTAAAATTTAATTTCTGGGTTTAAGACATTAAATAAAAGTTCCTTTAACTGTGAAGTTGCCGACGTTTCGACCCTATATTTGGTCTAAACAGAGATTAGTAAAATGAATTTAAACATCTAAACAAAATAGCAGAGGGACGACAAAGAATTAGTACATAATATAGGGGACATTATAAAAAAACTCTTAAAAATAGAGACATTAACGAATACCAGACATCTAATTATACTGGCCCGACAAGATTTTTCTAACACAGGCCAGCTCATTATTTTCACAATGGAAATACCCTCCCAATAATGAAAAAATATTCGGAAAGCCCTAATACGTACCATTTTTTTATAGCCTAATTAGAACCTTTTATATTGGCAGCTAAACAATTTTATTGTGGGGCGGCTAAAATGGGTCCATTTTACAACGGAAAAATTACCTAGACTGGGTTGTTTACAACATTAGACATAAAATAAACGTTAAACATCACTCTTCTGTTGAGTTTCTAATTGTGTGGTTCTCTGTGTATCGATAAGCAAGTGTAGGTGAAGACGAGAATGTCGATTCAAACGCGCCGAAGTTGCAAAATTTCTCCTGACAAATTTTGTTATATTTGTGGAGAATTTCTGGTGAAATCACAAGCCAGGCCAGTTTCCGAAAATGTAAAAAAAAGCCTACTCTAAATATTTTGGTGTGTTAATTGCTGATCAAGATAAGCGGTGGGCTCCCCATGTGTGCTGTGTTAGTTGTAGTGTATCATTGGTGCAGTGGATGAAGGGAAAGAGAAAAAGTATGCCTTTTGCAGTTCCAATAGTATGGCGACGAAAAACAGAAGGTTATTCCAAAAAGGGAAAGCACAATATAGAATATCCAAATTTGCAATTTGCCATACGACCTGTTCCTCATAATGCAAATTTGCCAGTGCCGATTGCGCCTTTAAATCGGCAAGCTATTGATTTGGGAGATAATGGAGATAACGCATCATCAGGCAGCTCAGAAGAATAGTGCACCGATCCCACTTTTACCACAAGTCCTGGGGTATTTTAGTGGGACTTCAGGGGGGATTTACAAAATATTGCTGTTTTCTTTGTTTATGGGACAGTCGTGCAATAAATCAGCATTATGTAACAAAAATTTGGCCAGAAAGAAGCGAATTTCAACCGGGATCTCGAAATGTTAAATTTATACCTCTCGTTGATCCCAAAAATGTCCTTTGCCTCCTCTTCACATTAAACTTGGGCTGATGAAAAACTTCAGAAAATTGCTGGACGATGTCAATTTTACGGAAAAGCTTACCTGGCAGGAACTCAGAGCATGGAATTCATTTGTTAATGTAGTAAGAGGATTTTTAGGCAACAATATGGATGAAAATTATGAACAATTAGTTAATGAACTCTTAGATGCCTATAAAGCGCTTGGTGCCAGAATGTCATTAAAAATTCACTTCCTCCATTCCCATCTGTTTTTTTTTCCTAAAAATTTGGAAGCTGTTAGTGACGAGCAGGGTGAAAGGTTTCACCAAGATATCAGAACAATGGAAATTCGGAACCAAGGACGATGGGATCCAGCCATGATGGGTGACTACTGTTGGTTTTTGAAGAGAGAAGATAGGATACCTCATAAACGGAAAAAATGAAGTTTAATTAGTGTCTCAAGTTAATATTTTTCTCGTTTGCTTTTCTCTCAGATGTATAGCATGTTTAATAGGCGAAAACTGTAAACATAGTCAGTAAACAGGGTTAAGAATTTTTTGAAATCATTTTTTCTATAGATATTAAGTATCGTAACATTCGACATGGTTCTACAACTCTAACAAGAAAACCCTACGTGCTAGAAGTTTCTATTTGTGATTTTCGTATTTGGATAGGTCCATTCTATTAGATTATGCTATTCTGATTTGTGTTACAACAAAAAAAAAATTTTTTGTCGGCCAGTTATTTTTTATACAAATTAAAATTTTTAGTGTTATCTGCCTATTTCAAACGATGTGAACTTGTGTCAAAAACTAAACTAAAATCATGCTCCAATATATTTTTGTACAGTCTTTTCCCTCGAAACAATTAAAACAATATTGACATTTCGAGGGAAAAGACTGTACTCAAATTTTATTATGTGTCATATATTGGACCAAGATTTTAGTTTGGTTTTTGACACAAGGTTCCTTATCGTTGGAAATAGGTACGTAACATAAAAGATTTTAATTACTATATAAACTAATTAGATGTTCTGGTACTCGTTAATGTCTCTATTTATTTTAAGGGTTTTTTTATAATGTATATTATGTACTAATTGTTTGTCGTGTTGTGTTATTTTTTTAAAAGTTTAAATTCATTTCAACTCTGTTTTTTAATATTTTCTAATTTTTGTTTTATTTTTAAAGTTCTATTTTATTCCAATTGTATGTAGTAACTATTAGGGAAAAGGTAAAAAATTACATTCTTGTTTTCTCTTTTTAGTCTTGAAAAAGACAAAATATAGGGTCGAAACGTCGGCAACTTCATGATGAAAGGAGCTTTTGTTTATTGTACTAAACACGAAAATCAAATTTTAAAGTTGATTGGTGATCCATTAACGAAAATGCTGTATATACTCATGAAAATACAGAAAATACCCACAAACTATTAGCAATACTTGGACATACATGAAAATAATTAGACAATATTAGAAAGTATGTGAAAATAGTGTGTTTTCCCCAAGATCTTTCGATATTATAACTACTATTCCGGCAAGTTATTAATTGAGTTAAAAGATGCCCAAACCAGTGACGGAAATACAAATTTTGGGCCCCTTTCCAGGTTTCGATAAAGTGCCCCCTATATGCACTTACAGCAAATAATTCATGGCAAAAAAGGGTCATCCATAGTTTTGTTTAGTCCTTTTATATCCCAAAAACAGAAAAACCGAAGGAAAATAACAGATGATTTTAAAAGAAAAGATCAGCTTTTCTCCCTCCTCCCCCCGCGACGCTGTAAAATACGGTATAGCAGTTCGGCCACTGCCCCGAATGCTATAACAACCAGAGATAAAAAAATATTTTGTTAATTTTTAAAAAGTTTACGTTTTTGTGAGGCTTATGGTGACTTAGCAGAAGAGTTCAAAAAATAATGGAAATATAACTCACAATCTTATTGTTATTGAAAACAGCTCTAATGGAAAACGTATTTTGGTTCAGGAAGCACGGGAACAAAGGGTTCAAACTGAGCTCAAACTCAGTCTATAGCCTAAGCACTACAGTAGATAGAAAAACTGGTTAACCAGGTGATACTGGTTTAAACCAATAAACCCAGCCGACTGGATCATATATTTTCCGTGCGACGGCGACGATGTCCAACGTTAAGCGACCTGCTCTCCACAAACAACTCTTCTCTTAAGTCTTCACTGTCCCTTAGCCGTAGCTCTTCAGTTTTCACTTCATTCACCGTGTTCCGAACGATCCTCGTCACTTGTTTGGTTTTCCTCGACAACATTGTTGCCGATGTGTGCATATTAATGTGATTTGTCCTTAATTTTTAAATCCGCGCATAATTTTCGCAATGTGGATTAGTTTCGCATAATCTAGCAAAAATCACATAAAAACGAATATTTACTGAAATCCATAAATTTGCGCATTGAGATCGAAACATTCGCCAATGTAATACCCCAGATGAAATCAGGCCAGATGCGTAAACTCCCGTATCGTCTGTGCTGCATGTGACGGCGAACAAAGAAGTTAGGAGCGAGAGGCAGGCCGCTTGGCAACAAGTACGAGGACCGAAGATTATAAAGTTTTACGGCCACCCCGGTAATGTGTCTTCCAACTAACGTGTAGTATGGGTGTTTCTGTCAGAGTTTCCATGCTTTTAATTTATTTTTATTTGTAATTATGTGAGAATGTAAAAAAATATTTAGTCGTGTCTATAATATCATTATACCTACGCCTAGAGACGTTTTTCTTTACTAGAGCGAAAATGCCAGGTTATAAGTGTCTTTACATGTTTTGTTCTAACAAAGACAGTATGGAGGAAAGCCCAAAAAATCGTCAAAAGTAAGTATATCTAAATGCATATCATACAACATAATACTTGTTTCGAATTGTGTGGTAATTTTATAAATAGAATTAACCAAGTACTCTTGATTTTGTTGTTAATAAGTCCTAATAAATCTTTTAGAGCAATGGCCTGGCTTGAAGCTGCCGGAAGAACAGATCTTCTAGAAAAGAACTACAATAATTATAAACTATCTGAGGATATTTTGAAAAAAAATATATTTCTATGACTTCAACAAGCATAAAAAGGCTATACAATGCCGATCTATAACTGAAGTATTATTATATCTGAAGAGCTTCCTCCAAACATCGTTATACTATCAGGTTAGAAAATAATATGTATAAAATGAAATTTATATTTTACATAATATAGGTACATGGCCCTGTAAATTTCGTAAAAAATAAAATATTATGTTCACATCTCCAACAGATGGGGAAGTATAGTATTAAAATGTTTTAAATAGAACAGCATTGGTGCGGGTAATTTTCCAACATACGTTGCAATAGCTATAAAGACATGGTGGTGCAGCCCGCTTAAACCTGACACGTCAAGGTCATTGAAACCAAACGATAAATTTGCCAGCCTTTCGCATCTTGTCTGGTTTTATTGGAGGGTAATACTTCATAAACAAAGTTTGTCACCAGCGTTGCCAACGATTAAAAATGTCAGGACCATACGGTTAGCGTGACAATATTTCTCTAAAAATTTTTTAATGTAAAAAATTTACCCCTATTCTACTATATTCAATTAAATCGTTATAAATTCATCTCAGTACTCACATACATTGGCAGTTAAAGTTCTGTGTGCACCGTATATAGTAGACGGTCTGCAATGCTCCTTTTAATTATTACCGTACTTTTTGGGTATGGTCTAAGGTTCAAACCCTAAATCGTTAGGACTGTACTATTGGCAATCCTGGCTTCACACTGTAAGATCAAAGATCAGGCCGGCTATTTACGTCGCTTAACCTTACTTTGCGCAAATAAATACGATTGATTGACCGTATGCATATTCTGACACATAGGAAACTAGGAGGCTTAAATTCTAAACCTACTGGTTGCAAATCTAAAGGCTCCTATTGGTCAGAAATCTTTATATTAACTTAGGCGAGCGGAATATAAAGAGAGTTTGTCCTTTTTCAAACATCTCACCTAGGTGAAGTGGTTAGAATGGACGCAAGTCATTTGGAAGGCTGCGGTTTTTGGTTTAAAATTTTGTTAGGAATCCAAAAATGGCACAATATACAGGGTGTCCCTTTTGATATAAGAAAGTCGGTACCGGTCCACGAAAAACTAAATATCCTGTAAATATGAAACATACATAAAATAAAACTTGAGGTTATCTTAAACACCTTTTATATTTAACTTTTTTTGCTACCTTTTATAGGTTCCGAAAGAAGTTATCGTCCCATAATAAAACGGCCTACCTGTATAATTTTTTCTAGCAGAGTGCTGTTCATCATGTCTTGGAACCTCTTCCACAGTGACTATGAGCTAGCAGCTACATGAATCTAAATTGACTTGGATACATTTGTGAAATGTCCTACATTTATTTACTGCACAATAAAAGTCAAAACTAAATATCAGAAATTTTAATTACACCTTTGGTATTATTCCTGACTTAACTCCTTAGGTCTAGAACAATATTGTTTGACATGTCTGAGAAAATTAAATTTTTTATTGAAACTTTTTTGGCAACAATTGCAACGGAATCTCGCCAACTTCCCGCACATATTTCTCATGTGTTCTTGGAGATGACATTTCCACTTATAACTTTTATTGCATATACTACATTTGTGATAACCTAAAATAGAGAAAAATGAAAGATACTGGCATGAGTGTAATTGTGAGGCCATCTTCAGCACAGAATAATACCCAGAATAAAAGTAAAATGCCTACAAATATGAAAGTAGGGTTCATTTTATTTTAAGAAAACAGTTTTTGATAGCCGGGGTCTAAAATGGCAATAATGAACAAATTTTGTTTTAATTTAACCATATTACAGTATATGTTGTTTGATTTATTATAAAAAACCTTTAGTTAGTTCATTATTAATTATTATTATTAATCTAAAAGTCGGACAAAGAGTGCTAACGTAAAATCCGTATGATTAAAAAAATTGATAGATAATATATGCATTCCTTTATATATATATATATATATATATATATATATATATATATATATATATATATATATATATATATATATCAAATGCAATATTTTTCGATTGCTTATTATTTTTTGTTGTACTTTTTCAGCGGAAGAATCTAGCATTTCTTCCGCTGAAAAAGTACAACAAAAAAATAATAAGCAATCGAAAAATATTGCATTTGATTTTGATATATATATATATATATATATATATATATATATATATATATATATATACATATATATATATATCAAAATCAAATGCAATATTTTTCGATGCTTATTATTTTTTTGTTGTACTTTTTCAGCGGAAGAATCTAGCATATTGTTTTCTTTCATTTTAGTAGTTTAATTGTATATATATTTTCCTATGTAAAGGTGAAGCAAAATACTTGACTCTGCTTTTTCCATTTTTTAATGTTAAAGCTTTTATTGTTCTCAAATACTACCCTAATGAGTCACCAAACGTTTATGTACCTGACTAGAAGTAAACAAACACGTCATCCTGTATCGAGAGCATTCTGGAAGAATGTGAATTCCTAGTGCATATACAGGGTGTTTCAAAAAACATGAACCACCGTGGGATATTCTTCACCCAAAACTAAAAGTCTATATCATCATATGTCCGATCTAGCTTCGTTTCTGAGAAACAGGGTGTTAAGGATTATATATTTTTTTGGTTTATTCCAAGTTTCTTCAAAACGACTGTAACAAATTTTCTAAAATAAAAACATGTGCACCATTGCCTTTTTATTTTTTGTTAGTATAGGTATGTAGGCTCTTTAGTGCTTGTTAAAAGTTACCTCTTGATTTTTTGTATTTCGATCTCTTTTGATGGCTGACTGAAGATCTTTTTTTCTTAAAATTAATTTTGAAGGTTCTTAGTTTAACTCATTTACCTGAATGTGATTACATGAATTGCCGAAAATGACCACCATCAGCTTCGTTACAAGCCCTCAATCGTCGGCGTAAAGGTCTTTGTACTCTGGCACAAATACGAGGATTTTGTCGAGCTGTTACAAATGCTACCTCAACGCCTTATACAAGTTCTTCAAATGTTTGTACTGACGTCTTGTATATAACTCCTTTAAGTGCTCCCACAGTTAAAAATCCTAAGGATATAAGTCAGGAGATCTTGGTGGCTACCGGTCCAGCACCTTATCGATGGCCGAATGTTGCCGAGAGGTACATCAACAGCAAAATGAGCCGGTACTCCATCGTGTTGAAATCGCATTCTACTTTTCATTAATACAGTAATAGCTCGGGCAGATCATTCATCAAAAAGTTTAAATATGATACATGATTCACTCTGCGTGACACAATAGTTGAACCAATAATTTTATTTCCAGTAATATCAGCTCAAATATTTACAGAAAATTCCTACTGCGACTTTGCTACTTTTAGTAAATGGGATTCTCCTCGAACCAATAATATAATAACCAAATACATTTACACAAAACCACTAAGAAAATTCTTGTCTAGGCTCATAACCACTACATAAAAGTTCTTGAGCTCGTGTATAGTGGTATCGTTTTAACT
Organism: Kuschelorhynchus macadamiae; assembly: GCA_030620095.1. Classification (NCBI taxonomy): domain Eukaryota; kingdom Metazoa; phylum Arthropoda; class Insecta; order Coleoptera; family Curculionidae; genus Kuschelorhynchus; species Kuschelorhynchus macadamiae. The sequence continues at coordinate 2,946,491 of JAUTXW010001216.1, read as the reverse complement.
ATTGCTTTTTCCAGATTCTGTATACAGATCTTCCACTGCATTGAGAACTGCCTTTTTAACCCATACAGTTCATCAGTATATTCTGCGTTCAGAATTGTATTTTAAAGATTTTCAGGTGCCGGTTTCTCTTAAACATCTGTAGATATGTTCCAACCTATTTTTGGAAGGTGTCTTTCGTTCGGGATATCTATCATGATAAATTCTCTTCAATTTTGTCAATCAATCAAACAAATAGGTTAATTAAGTCGAGGCAAAATTGTTATTGGCATTTTACATTAACACTGTAACAAATAAATGACAATAACACAATCTGATTTGTCGATACAACTCAGGTCATGTCATACTAGATTTGTTGCGCATTAATATCAAGCTTGAATGAATAGTGGTTAATTAAATTGCATTTTTCTCGTGAAAGAGATAAGAATCGACAAAATATCAACAGGTAACTCTTAACAGCACTAAATTGCTTACATATATGTGCTAACAAAATATATGGCGCATGCATGGGACAATTTAGAGTTGTTCATATATTAAATCTGTTAGAATATAGTAGTCATGTTATATTGCAATGATTGCTTAATAAAGTTAGTGTTGTTGTAAAGAAGTGTATGTTACAAAGAGAACCCGTAACAGTTGGTGTCGAAGTGAGAAACTGACTGAAAATTAAGGTGAATATTAGAAAGTTCTCAATGTAATCACTGCCTAATTGCGACAAATTTTGAAGCCATTTGTGATTGAACCCGAAGTGCACTGTTAAGAACTCTGGACGTGACGATTTACTTGATTGTGACTTTTGGAAGAGCTTCTACAAAATTCTATTTCGAAACTAAACAAGATCCTGAGTTTTAACTTTACTATCGTATTTTTTTTTAAAGATTAAGATTTTACCAGTGCCATTTCAAGGCAATTCTAGAACATTCTATATAGAAGTTAAACAAGATCCGTAAGTTTTGAATTTTTATCGCTCTTAGGACAAGAAGTCTTACAAGAGATATTTTGGAAAAACTTCTAGAAACTTTTAATTCTAAACTAATCATTTGTGTGACTTGACTTTTCCAGTTCCAAGCAGTATATGAAAACTTTCCCGTTGCCGTGCTTGTTTAAATAGTTGTTTTTTGTATGTTAATGCATATAAACTTTTGATCAGCAGAAGATTTGGTATCGAAACAGTAAAAAATATACAGGGAGTCCCATTCAAAAAAATACTATTTTTTAATTTAATCAGAAACGCGATGTACAATTGTTTTTCTTTTTTTACTATTTTAATCACAATAAAAAATACCGCTATTTTGCTAATTTAACCGACTTTGTAGATCGTAATAAACAAGTTAGCACTAGTGCGCACTTAACTTGGTACACCCCGTTTTTTAAATTTTAATTACCGTCAAACGGGGGTACTTTGACACCACGGGGTAACTTTGACACTGCATTTTTTTTTCAATTTTTATTTTTTTGATTTTGCTCCTTTGTAAATTTTATTCTAATATTAGATTCATTTGTTACAGGTACTAACTAATTAGAAATGGTGAGATATTACGAAAAAGTTCCGGGAACGCGCAGTTACCGCAATTATTCGAACGAAGACTTAAGAAATGCACTTGAAGCTATTGAAAGAGGCATGCCTGTCCAAAGGGCGGTAATAGTTTATAAAATTCCTCGTATAATACTTCGTAATAAGTCCCTTGGTATACACAACCAGTCGGTAGGTCATCCAAGTGTCCTTAGTAGCGGTGAACAGGAAGTGATTCGTAACACTTTACTACAAGTGGCAAAGTGGGGTTTTCCATTAACGAAGTGTGATATTCGTGCCGTGGTGAAGAAATTCTTGGATAAACAGGGGAAAACAGTGCGTGAATTCAAAGACAATTATCCCGAACCCGATTTTGTCGGAAACTTTATTAAGAAACACAACCTCTCCACACGAATCGCAACAAATATTAAAAAATCGCGATCGTCCGTAGATAGAAACGACATTATTCAGTTTTTTGACAACATAAAAGAAGCATTAGGTGATGTTGATAATAAAAACTTATACAATTACGACGAAACTAACATCGCTGATGATCCTGGGGCGAAGAAAGTTATTGTTCTCAGAAACTTCCGTAGAGTAGAACGAGTACAAAACTATTCGCGGTCCTGTGTGAGCATAATGGTCTGTGGTAATGTAGCTGGAGAACTCCTGCCCCCTATGGTAGGGTACAAGAGCTCCAATTTATATGAAAACTGGTGTACTGGAGGACCCCCCGGCACTGTTTATGGGAACAGCCCTTCCGGATGGTTCGACATGAACCTTTTTGAGCAATGGTTTTTTAAAGTTCTTTTACCCCACATAATAGCAACCAAGGAACCAGAAACACGAGCAGTTGTAGTTGGCGATAATCTGGCTAGCCATTTTTCACCACAGGTTATAAAAGCAAGCTTAGAAAATAATATATACATGCGCCCTTTTCCAGCCAACGCCACACATTTGATGCAGCCACTAGATGTGTCTGTATTTGCACCCTTCAAGAGGAAGTGGCGCGAAATATTAGAAAAATGGCGAAAGGAGAGCAGATACTCTGGGACCTTACCCAAAGAACACTTCCCGTCCTTACTTTTACTTCTGTGGAACAAAGTTTCAGATACTGTAGAGACAAATTTAAAATCAGGATTTAGAACCACCGGACTGTACCCAATGAATGTTGATCAAGTCTTAAGGAAGATTCCTGGAGGATTGCTTGAAAACTTGGAAGAAACTGAGCGAGTTCTTGATTCATCATTGGTAGAGTTTTCATTTTTCATTTCAAAGAAATGAGGGGAACAAGCGAAGACCAAAAAAAAAAGAAAAAGGGGAAAGAAGTTTGAAGCTGGAAAACAGATGACTATCAAAGACCAAGCAATTCCCAGTGAGCAAATCGAAAATGAAGTAGGATCTCCACCCCAGACAATTCCATACAACAGCGACCAAGAGTTGCCTTGTTTCTCCGACACCCTTCCAGGGCCATCAGAAATACGAACGAAAAAGGTCAAAGTCTAAGCCAAGAAACCCGAGAATAAACCTAAAGTGCGTCCTCCTATTAATATAACAAAAGCAAGTTTAAGGGGTGAGAACGATTCAAATTCAAAATGTGCCTTATGCCGCATGCTTTTTAAAAACTACAGTGGATTGAATGTGTTCAATGCAAGAAGTGGATTTGTGGACTTTGTAATTCAGAAAGCACTGATCCATTTTATGTGTGCCCAGTTTGCGAAGACTCAGATGACGAACCGGAGGAACCATTTGCCGATGACAGCGATGAGGATAGAACCTTTAACCCTGAAACTGAGACCGAAAAGGATCGAAAATTAAAAAAGCTTAGATTTAAGTTTTAATTTTTTATGCTTATGCCAAAAGATTTTAGGTTAAGACATGTTTTCTTAGTTTTTTATGTTTAATCTTTCGTTCCTACATGCCAAAGAATTTTTTTGTTGCTGTTTTAGACTGAAATGTTTTTTATTTTATTTTTATAGGTAATGTAAACCGTAGATTATAATAATAAAATATTATAATTAAAAAGTTTTATTTTAATAAAGTGCCTTAAATAATAGTTTTTTAGTGAAAAAACTGTTTTTCTTAACAAAAAAAAACAAACAAAAAATTAGGAGTGGTTTTTAATTCTACATCCATTACCGGGGCTTCTTTGACACTGTGGTGCTTTAAAATGCATTTTATATTGAAATTAAAATGTGTGTCAAAGTAGCCCCAAACTCAGGGTAACATTGACATACCTTTTTCATTTTTTATTTTGGTTTCTATTGTGTTTAGAGCAATTTGGATTGCATCAATCGATTCAGCAGGCTAGATTTGTTATAATCCAACTTATTTCACAAAGCTAAGTTGATAACTAACAACGTGATATTGAAAAATGTCCTAAAAACATGTCAAAGTAGCCCCGTTTGACGGTATATCTTTAAAAGTGTTTTATTATATCCTACAGTCAAATGACTTATTTTTGATCCCAAGTACCCAAGTCTTACCTTATAAGAAATTACAAATACAATGTGTGTGGTGGAATTTGTTATGAGGGATGTTCAGGGCAAAGGTTTTTTTAATTTATTTTTCTAACATACATACTTACGAACCTACAAATGTACATACTATTTTTAATTTTTTTTTATTTATCGGTATTATTTTATAATAACTTATCTATAAAAAAATCAATTCTGATATTTATTATTTTTCTCCATAAAAAAAGATTTTTTTTGTGGGAAATGGAATTTTACTGACTTTTTAAACATTAAATTATGCCCCTATGCCAAGTTTTACAGGTTCATCCCTTTTAGCACTTGATTTTTGTATAAAATTTCAACTTAATTGGATAAATAACAAACATAGAAAAAGACTCCAAGTCTCGGTCTCATTAAATTATGATTTTACAATTCACAACAAACATGACACGTGTTTCGCCCTTTCGAGCATCATCAGACCTACAAACAGCAGAGAGAACCTTAGTAAATAATCACACTCACAAATCCTAAAACAATAACTTACAAATAGAATAAAACACACTAAAGCACAACAAAACAAACAACCACTTATACATATTTGATGGACATTAAAATGAGGTTAAACCTCATGTGAATAAACAAAATAAAATATTAAAAAAGATTCATGTCTCTAGACGGGATTGAACCCAGACCACCCGAGTGAGACGCCGAAGCAACCATCCACAGACCACTGGACTAGTCGAAGAAAAGAACCAAAAACTCTCACTCTATGAATTAGTAAATGAAATGAAGGTTGCCTACAATTATTATTACATTAAATTGTTAAATATTAGGGTTGGTTCAAAATTAAAAACTTCGTTAACGCAAGTGAGAATGGGACTTTTTATAGCTTTGGTTATTTCCATTTTTTCTAGAAGGTCAAGCTTTTTCCCCTTCGGACATTCATGTAAAACATCAACGTCAGAAATGGAAAATTCATCACCTGACTCCAACAAATGACTGGCAAAAGCTGAAACAGTCTCAGTTACATCCGTATTTCTGAATTTGTTGACAAGGCTTAAATGTTCTCTCACCCTTGTGGAAATTTTTCGACCTGTTGGTCCCACATAGGTCGTGGAACAATGTGGAATATTTAACAATTTAATGTAATAATAATTGTAGGCAACCTTCATTTCATTCACTAATTCATAGAGTGAGAGTTTTTGGTTCTTTTCTTCGACTAGTCCAGTGGTCTGTGGGTGGTTGCTTCGGCGTCTCACTCGGGTGGTCTGGGTTCGATCCCGTCTAGAGACATGAATCTTTTTTAATATTTTATTTTGTTTATTCACGTGAGACTTAACCTCATTTTAATGTCCATCAAATATGTATAAGTAGTTGTTTGTTTTGTTGTGCTTTAGTGTGTTTTATTCTATTTGTAAGTTATTGTTTTAGGATTTGTAAGTGTGATTATTTACTAAGGTTCTCTCTGTTGTTTGTAGGTCTGATGATGCTCGAAAGGGCGAAACACGTGTCATGTTTGTTGTGAATTGTAAAATTATAATTTAATGAGACAAAGACTTGGAGTCTTTTTCTATGTTTGTTATTAAAACTAGGTCTCTTTGAGCAATATGGACAATTCATTCGATTTTTAATTGGATAAATATCAAAAGTTTTTTGATACTGATATTTTACACATTTAATTAGGCCGCTATTTTATTTAGCTAAAGTCTCGTCACCAAAATTTTACCAGTTAATTCCTAGGTAACACTTGATTTTTGGGCAATATTTGAGGTAAATTGGATTAATAGTTTTTTAATAATATTTTACTAGGTCGCCATTTTGTTCCATCATATTTTATATTCACAAAAATATTACCATGCCATCCCTACAAGACTCTTAATTTTTGACCAGATATGAAGGCAATCGGATAAGCAGTTTTTTAGCTATGAGGCAAACAGACAGACCGACCGACGGATTTGAGAATTTCAAAATCCCTGAAACGTTAAGATCTGCAAACATCTCGGGGGTGATTTCTATACGATTACAATACTATCCTCTTACAAGCAAATTGAAAAGGAACCCCAAAATATTCACCTACTTTCTGATTTTGAACCCCCCATTTCTGACTACGCGTCTGACAGATACTTAAAATTGGCAAAAACACATTAAATTGCTTGCTATAAACATATATTAAATTAAAGAGAAACGAGCCACCGCTGGTTCATTCAGTGAGAGCCAACAGGGTTGCCATTTTTGCCTTCGACGCAGAGGAAGATATATGTTTTCTCTCGCACCCACAGCACACAAAAAACAATAATAGATCCAACTTTCGAAATTATTTATGAATGAAATGTTGAATCTATCCTGTGTTTTATAGTCTAAGGGTGCTTATCTATACTAGAATAAAAAAAATCAAATTTGAAAGTTTGCGAAATGCTTTATATTTGCTTTGTTATAAGACATTCCATTTCGAAAAACAATTGTCAATGTCAAATAAAAAACATATTTGCTAAAACATTCAAAATGTCAATTATTACAAAATTTTATTATATAAGTCTTTAGACCCCATCGATGAAAATTAGGCAAGTTTTATATAGTATGTTCTATTTTAAAACATTAATGTTTTTGAAACATTTAAGATAAAAAAATAAATTTTTCTTAACTTCAAACCTTATGTAAAATCGACACTTAATAGAAAATAAAACCAATGTGCCTATCAGGAGCATGCAGTCCATGGAAGCAAGGGAAGCAGTGCTTCCCCAAAAAAAAATACAAAACATCTTCTAAAATGTAATTTTTGAAATAGGAAACAATTAATTTAGTTTATATTAAAAATGCTAAAATATTATTTTAATTATCAAGCCCATAATAAATGCGGCCTTGACTCCGACCCAGCCACAATAGAATATCGAATAGAACCTATGCGGGCCTCTAGCTTCTCTGCAGCCAAGTCCTGTATGCTTGATTTCCTGTGAATCGAGCCAGAGGTTATTGAACTTTCCACCAGGTGTTTGCAATTTTTGCATTTCAGTCGCGTGCTTTAAGTGGTGGCCAAAGGTAACATTGGAGTAGGTTCTCTGTTTAAACGGCTATCCGTGTGTTACGTACGTCGCGTCGTGCATGGTGCGATATAGAAGACAATAATATGGACGTGGATATGCAAATACCATCAACTTCGGCTGTCGGTAATAACGTTGAAAATGTTGGAGAATTTAGTGAGAAGAGTGTGTGTGAATGTGTGGTGAGTGTCTTAATAATAAAGAGATTTTCAACATTAAACCTTGCTGATAAGCTTCAAATAATTTCCAAAGGAAGGGCAAAACCGCCTATGAAAAATTTAACCACAAAAATGAAAAACCGTATTAGACATTTTTATCTGGAAAAACAATACGAACAATTTAAATAGCTGACAGGGTGTAAAAATATAAGTAAATTATTTTGTTGCCATGTTTACTTTTTGAAAATGAAAAAGGTCTCTGGAATAAAGCTGTAAAAAGACATATTAAGTCCAAAGCGCATTTACAGGCCGTCATAAAAGAAAAAGTCTTCGGCACAACCAGAATTGAACACGCCCGTAATAAACAGTTGGAAATTAGTCACCGCCAACACAACTAATCGATAAAAATAGGAAAATATTAAGAAGACTTATCGATGTTGTTTGTTTTCTTGGACAGCACAAATTGGGATTTAGAGGTCATGACGAAACAAGGGTTTCTTCAAATAGAGGAAATTTTCAAGATTTACTTAGTTTAACGGCTAAATATGATGATTGTTTAAAAAATCATTTAGAGCAGTCTAGCGTTTTTCGCGGAACGTCGAATCGAATCCAGAATGATTTAATTTCCGCTGTTGCAACCATTATTCTAAAAAGAATTAAGCAGGAGATTGGCGAGGCGCGGTTCATTGCTACTGTTCTGGACGAAACTGATATCACTAATTTTAGCCATTTATCTATAGTAATACGCTACGTTAAAACAGATGGAAGTATTCAAGAGCGATTTTTAGGTTTTAAGAATGTGTTCGAAAATCGTTCAGCAGATGCATTATATACCGTAGTTTATAACGTTACGAAAGGAATTAATGGAGAGAAAAACGTAGTTGCTCAAAGCTTTGATGGAGCTGCAGTGATGGCAGGACAATTAGAGGATCTGCAAGCTAAAGTTCGAGAAACTTTACCAAGAACTGTGTTTGTCCATTGTTTTGCTCATAAATTAAATTTAGTTTTATCCCAGTCCATCAATCACATTAAAGTCAACAAAACGTACACAAGCTTTGGACTCAAACGATTGCCCAAAGTAGCTCCTACTAGGTGGAACTATAATGGAAGACTTGTGTTAACAGTATCTGAAAATTGTGAATCACTGATTGAACTGTTTGAGAATATAATAGAAAATAATGAAACGTGGGTCTCAGAAGCAATAAATAGTTCGAAGGGGTTTTTGGACTGTTTGAAACCAGATTTTAATTTTAATTATTTGTTGAACATATTTTCAGAAATATTTCTATTCTCGGACAATGTTTTTAATATATTACAAATGACGTCATTGACGAATTGGCAAAAAATGATCGAAGAATCGAATTACATTACAAATAGGTAAGTTTCTAAAAATTGCTTCCCTTTCTTACTGGACTGACTTTCTGGACTGTTTGAAACGAGATTTTAATTTTAATTATTTGTTGAACATATTTTCAGAAATATTTCCATTCTCGAACAATGTTTTTAGTATATAACACAAACTAAAAAAAAGTGATATTGCTTTTTTCCTAAAAAAAGTGGATGATTTTAAGTCCATGCTAAGTCAAAAAAGAGATGACTTTGACCTATTTCGGAAGAAAACGATGACGTTAAATGTAGAGCCACAAGCCAAGCGTCTTCGAACAGACAAGGTGGGAGATGTTCAAACATCATACAGACGCCTCTTTTATGAAATAATCGATCAAATTCAGCAACAAATAAACTATAGATTTAACGGTTTAAATGATTTTAAATTCCTGGAGCTCTGTAATTTTGATGCATTTAAAGGAAAAACTTTTCCAGAAGATGTGTTTAAATCTCTTCTTCTTCATTATGGCCAGTTCTTCGACCGGGTGTTACTGCGATCTGAACTAAAAGTGATTTACGAAACTGATGACATTAGCGCAAAAAATAACGCTAAGGAACTAATTTTTTAAAAGACAAAGAGGTGGAAGATGCCTACACCGAAGTGTCGAAATTGTGTGAATTAGTATTGACAATACTTGCCATAAGTTCATCAGTAGAACGCAATTTTTCAACACTTAAACGTATAAAAAATTTCGTGAGAAATTCAACGGGGTAGGAGAGACTTTCGCATACATCGCTGTTGTCTATTGAAAATTAACTTCTCCGAAATATGTCGGAGCATCGACGTTTTTATGATGACGTCATTGACGAATTTGCAAAAAATTATCGAAGAATCAAATTACATTACAAATAGGTAAGTTTCTAAAAATTGCTTCCCTTTCTTAAAATTTCACCGTACGCCCCTGATATCAAAATGGTAATATGCTGGATAGTATTGATGTTATTTATTTAATAACATATTTTTATATCTTTTGGTTTTAGATGAAATCTAATAGGGGATATAGGGACATGGGCTTCATTTGCTTCTATTAACAATCGATTTTTCGCAGTGCCTGATTGAAGTTAAGGAAACGTGGAAAATTTATATGATAAGTCTCGAAAAAGTTTATAAATTTAAATAGAACATGTTTTATATAATTTGCCTAATTTTACCTGAGATTCGTAAAATTTAATAAAATATACGTTTTATTATAAGTTGTTTAAATAAATTTGAATTCTCCAAACAAATCCCAGTCCAATTTTATTCAACGTTTTTTTCAACGAAGTACAAAACGCTTTTACTTTCCTTTCAATGACCCTGTATTTAATTTTTAGTTGCAAAAGGCAGTTAGTATTGTTTGAAGTCTCTCAATAACGTCTTTAAGGAATCTTTGGCTAAGATTTGAAAAACTAAAAAGAATAAAACTGTCGTTCGAGAGATTTTTTTCAGAATGTCTCTGTACAATAGTATACAAAAATTAATTGATAGCATCGTAGAGATTCGTAGAAAAAAAAATTGCAATCCTTCACTGTTGTGATGAAATAAAAGTCATTCTCGAACTGAATAATATATTAATATAATTATATAAGTACTGATTTATCTGAAAAATGTAGTTTAAAATATTTATATTAATTTTAAAAATAACATATTTAATATATATTTTCACACTACTTACTTAACAATAAACAACAATATTAAACTAGCTTATTTATTTTAAAACTTCTATTATAATATATTTGATTATATTTCTCACCAAACTGATTGACTTAACAATGCGTTCACCAATCGTTTGCAGAAGAGGGATTATTTTGTTATTTGTGGATGTTTACAAATTATACTTGTCTATCCATTTTTTTTAAAGAAAAAATATAATTTAAAATATTATAAAACATTTTTATTTTTTATCAAAACCTAATCACTTATCTATAATAATTATTGTAAATAATCTTGATTGATAAAGGTAGTTTCCTTCTGATAAGAATTTGAGTCGTTTTTTGTACAGTTTGTAAAGAAAATTTTAAGAATTACGTATTTTTGGATATTTTCAGTTTTTTTTGGTAAATCCACAGTTAAAAAATTTTCCCTTTTTGACAACATTGGTGGACACTTTAAACCTCAATGTCTAAAACTTTGAAAGCACAATACACGAAAAATTGTTTTCAGTTTTAACAAAGATAAAACAAGTTTCATAAACCTACTGTTAATAAAAAATAACTGTATTTAAATAAAATTTACGTTTACGGAAATAAAACATGTTATGTTTACACCATAATACTTTCTATTCTTAACATTAAAATAAACAGTTATCATAATGTATAATATACGGAAATTATATTTTTATTTTCTACGGATTTTTTAGCCTCGTGTAGTGCTCGATGTCTTTAACGAAACAGTTAGACAGTGCAAAAGTAACAAAACTATCGAAATTATTGACTACCTTAACTGTGTTACTCAACTTTTTTCCTAACGAATTATCAAAACAATTTGCCCTGCCACGCTTTTTTTTTCAGAAATAGTATCTTAAATAAATAACCTTAAATCTTTTTAAAAATGTAATATCTTAAATAACTAACCTTAAATCCACCACAGAAAATATAGCTTTAGTTATATTTTCCATTTAGTAAATTTAAACTTCATTTAGTAGAATCATTATATTATTTTTTTTACGAAAACATATGAATCAAGGAAATTGGTATGTCCTTCAGAACTTTTAAATATTGTTGATGTCTCGGTCTCTGTTAATTCTGACACTTTTCAGATCTGTTAACAGTGCGACCAATTTATCTTGGTAACATTTTAAAACCTGCCATATCTTCTTTAATTTTAAAGTTAGTCATATGAACCAATATACAAATTTTAAGGTTTATTTATTTTTTTAAATTTTACAAAATATCAACATAAGTTGTATTTTTTTAGCTGGGACCTCTGTATACTATATGTTGTTTAAATGGGTCTTTTCTTGCAGATATAAATATATCTGGTGTGATATATTATTATTGCTTGTTTAATTATTAAATTATTAGAAAAAAAACTTGTCAAGCAACCTTATTCTTGCTTTTATGGCACAAATGACTAAAAATGGGGTTAAACCTATTCTGATTATCTGATTCCCTTTATGGTTTATTTTGTCAATGAAATGGTTTTCTGTTATACATGTAGAACATAATGGATATTCTGTTATACATGTATAACGGTACCGGCTTAGCAGCAGGTTAGGTGCCAGAGCGGGATAGCGCGAAAGCATTGTTAAAGCTATAGCACCAAAATTTCAACTATAACCTGCAAAAGCTGATCTCCCGTCTAAAAGGCATTTTTACAGGTCTTAGTAAAATTATATATTTTCTTGTTTTAGTTTGGGTTATGTAGTTTGAAGAGTACAATAGCGGAACAAACTCATTAAAGTACAAACAAAACTTTTGTAGTTTAATAATGTCAAATGCATTTTGTTCCAAACTACAGATTTAACCCTCAAAACAGGAAATTTTCTAGAGATGCCCGAAACGTTCATATTTCACCTCAACGGCAAAAATGTAGGCAATTTTAAAGCTATTATATCTTGACCAAATATAAACAGATCTTCAAAAAAGTATTAATAACACAGGGTAACAAAATGAAAACAAAAATTTGGTGCCGGAAATCTAACATCTGATTTTAGATGCTTTTAATGTGCTGATTCCAAAAATGCCACCAGATTTTTTCTATCACTATATTTCTAGTTTTTGAGATACAGGTTACAGGTTAATTTATATTTTTTTCTGATAAAGGACAACAAATAAAGAGATAAATATGTACTTAATCGTCAAAATAGAAATTTCCCAGAATCTAATTAACCAAATGGATACCTGGAATTGTCCCTGACCCAATTTTCCTATACCAGGAACTACTCAATACACTGCTCTTAATTAATTTTATACCTGTAATTGCCTATGGCCCAATCCTTCTATACCTGCTTGGCTGTACTTGATTTAGTATATTACTGAGTTTTGGCAGGTAAAGTTGTGCTATCATTTTGTGTAAATTTTGGTCGTTTTGTAGTATCAAGACACTAAACTGAAACAATGGCATCCACAAGCAGACGTACCTGTGTAAATCATCCCGATGTTTTTTGTTATGTGTGTGGTGAATACACTTTGAAAGAGAGCAGAAAAACGATTTCTGACTTTGTGAAAAGAGCTCATCTTGCCTATTTTGGCGTTCATTTAGGAGATCAAGATAAATCTTAGGCCCCACATTTCATATGTAAAACGTGTTGAACATTTGCGACAGTGGACAACTGGAAAGAGAAAGTGCCTAAAGTTTGGTGTACCAATGGTTTGGAGAGAACCGCGAAACCATCATGGCGACTGCTATTTTTGTCTGATTAATAATAAAGGCATAAATAGAAACGATAGACACAAATAGACATATCCTGATCTAGATTCTGCAGGAAGGCCTGTAGCGCATTCGGAAGAAATACCCGTTCCATCATTCACGAGTCTACCAGAACTGACAGAAGATGATACAGAAACATCAACATCTGACGAAGTTTAAAGATCTCAAGTCTCAAAACGACAGCGAATTTGAAGCAGATTTAGCAACTCTGCAGTGTTTCAATCAAGAAGAACTAAACGATCTTATAAGAGACCTGAATCTCTCAAAGGGATCCGCTGAATTACTTGCACCCAGATTAAAAGAAAAAAATCTACTTTGTCCAGGTACTAATATTACATTTTATCGTAAAAGAGATAAGGATCTGCTGCCTTTTTTCGCTCAGGAAAATGAGTTGGTATTCTGTAACAATATAAAAGGGCTCTTAGAAAAAATGGGTTTGCATAAATACACTCCAGATGATTGGCGCCTTTTTATTGACAGTTCAAAACGTAGTTTAAAATGTGTTCTTTTACATAACGGTAACAAATATGGCTCAATTCCTATTGGTCATTCTACTACCATGAAGGAAGAATATGAAACAATTGCATTAATTCAGTGGGCAATTTGTGTTGATTTAAAAATGGTTAACTTCCTCCTTGGACAGCAGAGTGGTTATACAAAATATCCTTGTTTTTTGTGCCTTTGGGATAGCAGAACTAAAAATGAGCACTGGGTTAACACAAATTGGCCTTCAAGAGATGTCATGATTCAAGGAAAACAAAACGTGAGCAACGAACCTTTGGTTTCAAAAGAAAAAATCTTACTTCCGCCCTTGCATATCAAGCTAGGCCTAATGAAGCAATGTGTGAAGGCTTTAAATCGAGATGGAAATTGTTTTGGGTATTTGTCACGTAAATTTTCTGGCATTAGCACGGAAAAACTAAAAGCTGGTATATTTGATGGTCCTCAAATAAGGCAACTTATTAAAGATCCACAATTCACCACATCAATGAACGAGACTGAATCTAACGCTTGGTGTTCATTTGTTCAAGTAGTACAAAATTTTCTTGGCAATCATAAAGAAGAGAATTACGTAGAATTAGTGGAAACTATGCTTTCAAATTTTAATATTCTCGCCTGTAACATGAGTATAAAAGTTCACTACCTCCACAGCCACTAGATCATTTTCCAGAAAACTTAGGTGATTGTAGTGAAGAACAGGGGGAAAGATTCCATCAGAGTATTAAAACTATGGAAGATCGTTATCAAGGACGATGGGATAGCCACATGATGGCGGACTACTGCTGGAGCCTTCAGCGAGACTGCCCTAGTAAACTCCATTCTAGAAAGTCGTATAAAAGAAAATTTTTATGTGATTAGTGACTAATGTAATTATGTAAATTAAGTTTTTGCAATAAATACTTAAATCCGCGTGTCTTTGTTTCCTTAACTGGCAATAGTAATATTATATATTATAACAGTTATAACGTAAAATATATACACAATTTTTTTTTTTAACTAGATCTGATAGACAAAATGTGAGAACTTTTTTACATTCTGCATCCAAAAATTACCCAGGAACAGTTAAAAAATCGCGGGCATCAAAATGTGTGTTGGCCTGTGAATCGAAAGAGCGGTTCTTTTAGTGTAACCTGTACTGTAGAGCACCTTTATTTTTCAATTTATACAGGGCGATATAAAAAGGTATTGCATACCAAATAAAGTTCAACCAAGAGTCTTGACTTATACTCCTTCATTTGCTATTGTATCTCTATCATTTTAACATTTGAGGTTGAATATCTGTCGCTTTTGAAATGTATAATAATTATCGGTCAGTCGTTTTTAAAAAGTTATTTTAATTTACGAAATAAATACAAAAATATATAAAAATGTAATTTTTAGGTTTTTTCTAGGTAATTTTTACAAACTGTTTAAAACATTTTTTTTTCTTTATACCAAAAAAATTATTCAAATTAATTAACATTAAATTATGTCCACATTGCATTTTTGTGTTGCATTTTTAAGATATAGACCTGCATAAAAAAGCAAAATTTTAGAAGTTTAGAGAGAATTTTCTAAAGAATTTGTTAGTACTTTTATTTTAAGGATGCTTATTTTCTTTAAGTATTATGTTTTTACGGTTTTAATTATTTTTTAGAGTGTTCTGTAACTTTGCTAAATGAATATAAATTTTTTACAGTATATTATTTTCATTTTTCTTGCACAGAGCCGTTTATAAATTTAAAAAAACGGTTGAACATGCATTGGTACTGATAAAATTTTGATCCGAAAGACCATGTTATCAAATTTCCTTAATTGCATTTGTTTTCTGAAAGATATATTTACAGTAACTGCACTAAAATGTCTCAAGATAATAAACTGTATATTTCGGTTTTACCACAAATTTTTCTTTGGTAAAATTACTGGTATATTACCAAATTATATTTATTTAAGTCCTTTTAACAAACCTAAATGTTCTAGTTATATATAAGTACTGCGTAAAATTCCACTACAATTAACCAAAAAAAAATTGTTTTATCTCAAAAATGTATACTAAATATGACATACTGGATGATTATAAATGGAGTACCAACTTTTCAAATGTTTGTTTCACAAAAAAATGTTTTATATAAAAGTTATAGATAAAAGCCTAAATTTATTAAACATTTAATTTAATCCTCTACAGGGTGTAACAAAAGTGAGTGGAAAACCAAATATCTATTTTTTGAAGTCGAACTTTCTTTTGTGTTGAAGTAATTGATATCTAAATAGCTATTTTTGCTACTTCAACGCCCTGTAAAATCTAAACTGTTTAACGTAGAGGAAAATAATTTACACCCTCCTATTTTTAGTTTTGAATCATTGATATGAAGGTGTCAAAACAGGAAATTCTGGTCAAACTGGAAGTTGATATCAGATGATAGATCTTTAAAAACTAATATAGGAAAGTGTAAATCATTATACTTTAAGTAAAGTAGCTATTTTCAGACATCAGTTATTATAAAACAAATGAATTTATAATTATAGTATGTTACATCAAAAATGTCTAGAATTCATCATAGAACCCAAAAATGTAAAAATATATGGGATGTCCCTTTAAAAGAAATGTAACTTTGGGTGGCCACGTTCTTTTGTTACACCCTGTATAGGAATAAATAATAAAATTCAGGCAAATTTCATCCCAAATAGCACTTTTAGTGATTAATACGTAATTGTTACCACAAGTATTTTCGATGAACTAACCGGAACTTGTCGCTACGTTCTGTTGAAGCTGAGACTGCGCAGTCATTACCAAAATGGGGAACAATTTTAGGATAACTATTTCGTAAAAAACATGTAACTTGTGACTTGGTGACTGTGACTATTACGTAGATTGTACGGAATTGTGTGGTTCTATTTAAGTAGCCGAATAGTAATAGTTCACCGTTTTTGTTACGTTTTTTCTGTCTTTATTTAATCCGTTTTAAAAATATATATATGGTTCTTATTAATACAAACAAAACAGTTGTGGGGACTACAAATACTCAATTGGGGAAATGGTGTAGAGCGTATATAGGATACGTTATTAGTTGTTGAAGTAGGATACGTGCGTTTTACTTAGTTTTATAGCTATGCAAGGGACCTAAAATCATACGCAGGCAATTTCTCTGGTAAATATGGTGATAATAGTCGTAAAAAATGACGCGCCTTTAAAATTGGTTAGTTTTCAATACATTTTTGTCAAATACATCGTCCAATTTAAATCTCAAAAATTTGATTTTGGACTTTAGTTTAAATAGTAATTACCATTAAATATCTTATTACAAGAGATAGAGGAGATGAAAATAAACAATAGCGTTCTATTGGTCTTTTACTTTGAAGTTAGCTGCATTTCTTTACTGAGAAAATTACTTAGGCTTTTATAGTTTTGGATTCTTCAAATACGCAGCTGTCACTTATATCCAATTACTTTTGAAGTCTTGAACACTAATGTGGTACGTTATGGTGTTTCCTTAAAATACCGCCTAATATTGTTTTGTTTGGGTATAACATAACCAAGTTATGATATTTTTAATTTTCTAAAAAATGTGGATGAATGACTAAAGCTATTTTTTTTTCTTACGTGACGCCAATGTCATTTTAACTTGTTACTCGTAGGTTATCGTCTACAACACGTATAAAACAAACTGAGATTGATAAATTCGGACCGAATGTAATGAAGTTTAATGGCTGTATATCGATATACAGTGACTTTATAAGGACGGTGGCGGCAATAGGATAACCAATTTTTGATTGGTTCGGCCATATTGCTGCTAAAATCCTTTTGTTTACTTTTTGCCTACGTGGGTTTCTTATGAGGTTGGTTGTTTTAGTGTATTATTTTATTAGTTTTTGTGATTATTAAAATTAATATTGATTCTAACAATAAGTTCTAAGCCATTGGCCATATAGAGAAATGTGTTTAAGCCTGGTTCACCTGCTTTTTGCTTGTAATTATAAAGTATTTGTGATGAATTTGTAAGCGACTATGACTGTAAATATCTTAAGTTTAAGTTTACTCCAAGAATAGTTATTAAATATTGCACTTTATTAAGTTTTGGTTGTATTTTGCTGTAAAAGACTATTGTTTTATGTCTTAGTATATGTTTTACTTTATTTAGCACCCCAATTTGAGGTCGAAGCTCTCAAAGATTAGCATAAAACAAACTTTATTTTCTAGGCCTTCTCCAGTGCATACTACGTTTCTAAATTCACTTGGGAGACAACTGTCATTAATCACTTGCACAAACATTGTTATTTGTCACTCTAAACCGAATCTCGTACCAGCGCCCCCTATCTCCGGAGCCTCAAGTACAAGAGGTAATAGTTTCCTTGCAGTAAATAATTACTGTAATTCTCACTTATAAGTTGCAACCGAAGAATAAAGGCTGGTAATAGCCAGTTTAAAGTAGCATTAGACAATAACTTTTTCTACTCTGCAACGACTCGTTTTACTTTATAGTAAAACCTTATAGGAGTACATTTGGACGAAATGGAGTAGTCGCTTGTCAATAGTAATTATATGATTACTCTACATAGGAAATTGCTATAAAGTATTATTCGCAGTACCAAATACATCTATAATACTTAAAAACGTGTAACCCAAAGTGTTTATTGATATATATATATATATATATATATATATATATATATATATATATATATATATATATATATATATATATATATATATATATATATATATATATATATATATATATATATATATATATATATATGTATATATACAATGAGGGCATAAAGTCTGGAAACCTTAAGATATGTCAAAAACTATACAAGTTGGTTAAAAAAGTTTTATATAAAAGTTGTATAGTTCCTTACGATTAATGACTCAAAAATGTCTTGAAATATACAGGTGTTTTAAAATCAAGTTACACGCCAAAACTTCAGAATCTCTAATCGAACACCCTGTATATTATTTCATTTTAAGAATCTACATGAAATTCTGATCATATTTTATTAAGCATACCCTATCCCTAAAGTCAACTGTTTTTGACATAAAAAAATGAGAAAACTGTTTTACAAAATTTTTTTAATAACGATTAACAACGATAGTCTAAAATTCTAAATGATGCGTTTTAACGTAATAAATGCTGGAACTGTTGTCCGTTCACTTCCTGACAATATCCTAATCGATTGATGAACTCTTGTTGTAGGTTTCGAATGAAAGTAGGTGGAATTTGTCGGATTTCATCTCTTATACGATTTTTTAGCGCATCGATATAAGGAGGTCTGTTCAAATAGACTTTGCTCTTTAAATATCCCCACAGAAAATAATCTAGGGGAGTTAAGTCCGGGGACCTAGCCGGCCATTCGTAGGGACCACGACGTCCTATCCACCTGTTAGGAAATATTTCACTGAGATACTGCCGAACAGGTAGCGCGTAGTGAGGTGGTGCTCCATCTTGTTGGAACCACATTGCTGCAGTAGGCATATCGGGCTAATTACCTGGATACAATTGAGCTAAGGCAGGAATCAACTCGAGTTGTAAAAAATCAAGATAAATTTTTGCCGGTTAAATTTACGTCGAAAAAGTAAGGACCTATAATTCTATCTTGAAATATTCTAGCCCAAACATTGATTTTCTCGGTATATTGCGTATGAGCCACTTGAGCCCAATGGGCATTCTCTGTAGACCAATATCTACAGTTTTGTCGGTTGACAGTACCATTAAGAAAAAAGGTGGCTTCATAGGAAAATAAAATATTTCTACAAAAGAATGGATCCAGGTTGCACCGCTCTTGCATACTTTCGCAAAACTCAAGTCGGTGGTCAAAGTCGTCTTCATTTAATTCATGGATTAATCTTATTTTGTAGGGGTGATACTTTGCCGTGTGCAGAATATTTTTTACCGATGATTGACTAAGGTTTAAATCTAATGCTACTTGACTTGTAGGTAAATGTGGATTTTCGTTATAACTGAGTAAAATATTCCATTTCATATCATCATCTAGTTTTGGCCTACCTGTCCTGGGAAGATCTTTTACACAACCATGATCACGAAATTTTTTGATAATTTTGCTAACTGTGGATTTTGCAATTGCTTGTCCTCGCTCGGGATGCGTTATTATTAAAAAGTTCACATACTTCGTCAAGATTTTTTTGGCGATCTCCCCATCCAAACATCATAAGAATCTCTATTCTTTCTCTTTCTGAAAGCATTTTTATCGGGAAAAAAGTAACTTTCCAACAATATGTTAAAAGTTGACACAATTTATTATCAGTACATGAAGGTTTCTATGGGAGTTCTAAAATAATCCACCAGGTTTCACTATGCATAGGGAAATGAGTTAATTTTGTTTAAAGACAAATTTCCATTTTCTCATTTTTTTATCTCAAAAACAGTTGACTTTAGGGATAGGATATGCTTAATAAAATATGATCAGAATTTCATGTAGATTCTTAAAATAAATAATATACAGGGTGTTCCATTAGAGATTCTGAAGTTTTGGCGTGTAACTTGATTTTAAAACACCCTGTATATTTCAAGATATTTTTGAATCATTAATCGTAAGGAACTATACAACTTTTATATGAAACTTTTTTACCCAACTTGTATAGTTTTTGACATATCTCAAGGTTTCCAGACTTTATGCCCTCATTGTATATATATATATATATATATATATATATATATATATATATATATATATATATAGTAGGATTATTAGTAATAAATACGTAAAAACCCTTAAAGAGTAGTAGTGGAAACAGTTATAGCTACTTTAGCGCCAGCTAGGATACGAAACATTTTTTTGTAAAGCCTACATTTCAGCAGTTAAAAAGGTTCCATTTATAATCAGTCACCCTGGAAATGTTTAAAAATTCCTTTTTCAAAAAGCAAATTATATAAGCTAGTAACTAAAATATGTTATAGAATAAACAGAAATACAAAAAAAAAAGTTTTAACAAATTGCACTGTTACCAAGCAACTAAACTTGGACTAGTCATAAGACAAACCGATTATACATCGAGTGACGATACAACAAACGAAAAATAAAAGATCCCCTAAATACGTTATATATTTATATCGATCCAGAGTTGTCATTCCGCGATGCGCAGCATCCGGCCTGCTCATTAAATTCGTTTATATACTAGTTTTACACTATTTTAATTATATTTTTAAACAAGTAGATCTAGCTACTGGCAACACTGAGTCAAATATTGTTTCGTGCAATGGTTATAATACGATTAAATGGCGACACGAGTTACACTGTCTATTCGACGTATAATCGGTGACAGCTAGATTGCTGGTTTTTAAAAAATAGTTAAAAACACCGGATTGTTTCAAACTACATAAGTACATCATGTCTCTTAAGGCACCTTAGGACGGTGGATATATTATTAAGTAATTAATGTAACGACATATCACAGTAGCCTGCAATTTTTGTTAAATTGAAGCATATTTTTTTGTTAATAAGTAAAGTGCATTTAAAATTATTGAAATGTAGCAAAAAAACTGTTGCCTAAAACCGGCCATGCGTTATTTTTCATTGCTCTTTCTCAAAAAGTGTCAGTAACAGAAACAGAATAGATGTGCACGAATCGTTACAAGCAGTACAAGTAAAACAAATATTAATTAATGGTTTAGGATGGTTTTTCAAATCTATAACTGGAAACTTAGAAGCGTACGATGGGGAAAGGTACAATAGAATAATTTCGGATCTTCAAAATAATCAAAATACGGTAAATCTAAACATGTTGCAGGAAACTTCCGATATCTCTCAGTATAATGAAAAAATTCAACGCCACTGTTCAGCAAATTAGTAATAACGAAAAATTATTGGAATCTAAATTAAATCAAATAGGACAGTTTATACAAAAAACAGCCTTCAGAATTAATTCTATTTTCATTACAGATATCTCAAAACCAAATAATAAACGTCTACGAAATCAATGACTCAACCCTTCAGGATATCGAAAACTCAATTACATTTTCTAAGTGAAAAATCAAGCATTTGAGCACCATTAAGACAGAAGACCTTTATTTTGACCTCCTAAACGTCCAAAATCTAATTGGAACTGATCAGATGCCATTAGAAGTAACCCTAGAAAATATCTTGTTCTATAAAAAATCAATCTACACAGAGTGTTTTGTGTTTAAAAATAAGATAACGTATTTACTGCGTATTCAGACAACATAGCCAACCTATTTTAAATTCCTCCACCTTTACTCCATTCCCATATTGAGAAAGAGCAGGTTTAAGGTTATTATCCCGCAAACATTCTTTCTTTTAATAAACAAATTGCACTACGCATTCCGAAATCACAGACTTGCAGAAGTCAAAGCCCAACACCATGTTCGCGACAAAATGGACCTCAAAGAAATCAACGAGAGCAGCCCATGCATTGTTAAACTCCTAGAAGATGCCAAGGACATCTCACCAACAATCAAACAGTTAGATGGTTCAGAGCAATGTATCCTCATCCCACTGAAGGGTCATGCAGAAGAATAGATATATTGTCTTTAGAATGAAGCTTGCAAGTCGTCCGAGACAAAGCCAAAAAAACCTTCATAGCATTTGTTTGATGGCTAGAAGAAGACCTACAAACACTTCCAAAATTACCTATAGGGCAAATTTTATCTGCATCTAGGCTTGAGGTGTCCAGAGATACTGTTAGAAGACAGCTTGCAGGAGCAGATCTGTTTTATAGTAGGCTCATAAGGGGTGCGTATCTAAGAATATAACTTGTTATCCTAATAGTACTCAGTTTTATTTTGTCCCGTTGGTTTAAATATTTTAGTTACTGAAAGAACACTAACAAATTCACCAAAAAACCCCAATACTTAAGAAAAGGGGCAAGATAATTTTGTAATGTGTACTCTCAAGAATTGAAAGCCGGATGATAGCTTAGAAAAAATAGAGCCAAGAAAAATACTCATTATCTATAATTATTTATTTACAAGTACATCCAGAAGAATGTAGGGATTACAGGGTGTCTAGTTTTCGTTGTTCTATAGGGTATCACTCTTATTAGTGAAGATAGTGGGTTGCGGTTTTCTCGACATAGTGCTGCCTTTTTACGAAACGAAAGATCACCCAAACAAAGTTTTCATAGCCCCCTCCCTTTTTATGATTCAGTATGAAATTGAAAATTATTCATTTTTGAATTTCGGTTGTTGTATAACTTATCGAAAAGGTAAAAACTGTTTAGATTTTGTCACGTAGAATTCAGTGGCGTAGTCAGATTTTTTGTGAGCTGTCGTTTTTGAGATATAACACAAACTTATAATTTTTTAAATAGGTCACCCCCTATATTTTTATTTTACAGAATAACGCACAAGGAGGTGGAAAGTTATTACAGCCAGCAGAGAGGCAAAATGATGGGGATGCTGAAACTGGTTGGAGTACGATCTCCTATAAGAAAAACACAAAAAACAAAAGCTCTATAATTTTTGGAAATCAGGTGAATACAACCTCTAATGGAATAAAGGGGGTTAAAAAATATACCTACTTACATGTCTATAGAATTGCCCCGCAGACAACTGCGGAAGATATAAAAAATTTCCTTGACTATGATTTTCCTGAAGTTTCTTGCGAAATATTGACATCTAAACATCCAGAAGAGTATTCAAGTTTATAAGTTATTCAAAGTAGGAGTATTTGAAGATAACTTTAATAAAGTAATGAATCTATCAATATGGTCAGAGGGCGCGTGTGTTAGACGTTTTTTACTCCTTCGCAAGCGACCTGCGCAGGTGCAGTAACACATAATTTTATGCCGCAAAATCTGTTGCTGAATCGTCAGTCATTAAATAGTTTTAAATGTAACCAAATTAGTCATGACATCGAAAATTTTGAGGCTATGTCCTTTATGTGCTTCACCGAGACTTGGACACATAGGGACTCTATAAAAAGTTTTTACTTTCAGGATTTCGTTCTTGCTTTGTAGCGGCGGTAGAGTGGCAATAGGGATTAAACCACAGGTAAATTTTAAAGTTATTAGTTTGGAATCCATTTGTGAGGAAAAAGTATTTGAAATTTGTGGAATCAAAACAGTTAATAGTAAATTGCATGTAGTATTAGAACGACTTTTTAGACCAAATCTTAGAATCGTGGTTTGCGGTGATTTTAACTGTGACTCCGGTAGTCTCATCTCTCAGGAGTATAGGGAGTTGTCTAGTGTTTGTCTAGTGTTTGTCAAGAGTTCGGGCTTCATAACATCGTAAAAGATCCAACGCGTGTAACTAACGTATCCGAGTCTACCATTGATCACTTTTTTCTAAATTTTTCCTTCGATGAGTCAGTATGTACTATTGATAATGTAGTAAGTGACCATAGAACAATTCTAGTTCAACTTAATTTAAATATTTAAAAAAAAAGTTCATCTTTCTTTAGTAGGAATTTTAATCAACATTTAATTAACGAATTTCGTTGAGTTCTAGCGATAGAAACTGGATTTATTTGAGCAGACATAGATAGTGCTTTTACTTATTTTTGTAACGTGTTTAAATTTTATTTCGATAATTACTTTCCGCTTCAAAAGCGCTATATAAATTATAATGAAAAATATTGGGTTAATAATGAAATTAGACAATCAATTGCTAATCTGAAGAATTTAAACGTTCTAACTAAAACACATATAAATCTTAGACAATTATATATTAGTGCTAAAAAGGATCATAAAAAGCTGATAAATAATAAAAAAAAAATTTCTATCAAAATCAAATCACTAATGCACACAATCCGATAAAGCGCGCCTGGTCTATACTAAATAAATTATCTGGTAAAGTGAGCATTGCAGACAATATAAGTGTTAAAGTGAGCGAACCACAAAAAACCATTGTAAATCCCGGTATTGTCGCAGAATGTTTTAATAATTTTTTTAAGCAGGTCCCGTTGAACACAATAAAACAGATACCACCAAGTGATAAGCAAAACGATAATAATATAAGCTTCCCTTTTCTTGAAAATGAAATTTATATTTTAATTAAAATTAAACTTAAAAGCAAAAAATCGTCTGGGCCGGACGAGGTTCCGGCTTTTTTAATTAAAGAAATTTTGGACGTCATTACGGTGCCAATGGTTTTTATGATTAACTTATCATTTTGTACAGGGACGTTTCCAAAAATGTTAAAAATGGGTAAAACTATTCCTATTTACAAAAAGGCAGATGTTAACCTTATGGAAAATTATAGACCCGTAACAATGTGTTCAGTATTTTCTAAAGTTTTCGAATATTGTTACCTGCATAGATCGGCAATGTTTTTGGATGAAAATAATATAATTACAGAGAGTCAACATGGTTTTCGGAATGACACGTCTACTATGACTGCAGTTCATTCTTTGTATAATGAAATTGTGAGATTTATTGATGCTAGCGAGAGTTATGTAGGGAGGTTTTGCGATCTTAGCAGGGCTTTCGACTACGCCAATCATCAAATATTGCTGGAGAGATTAAGGGACTATGGCTTTCAGGATCAATCCTTTAACTGGATACAATCTTTTTTAATTGAAAGACGGTAGTTCGTAACATTAAGTCATAACGATGGTAATGGCAGAAATCAATATAACTCATCTCCACTTAACGTGGATATGGGTGTACCACAGGGCTCAGTTTTGGGGCCTGTACTTTTTTTACTTTATATAAATAAATTGCCTGATATTATATCAAATGGTTTTGTTACATCGTTCGCCGATGATACCTCGCTTGTTTTCTCCAGCAAGTCAGACGTAGTTTTGCAACATAATGTGAATAAAGCCCTTGAAGAACTTCAAAGTTGGTTTAGCCATAGTACACTTTATTTTAATATAAACAAGACCCAATGTGTAAGGTTTCATAACAGACAAAAGAATTTTAATGGCCTGCATTTTAAAATTAATAATGTTCAGGTTAGCAATGTCGAGTGTGTTAAGTTCTTGGGTTTGTATGTGGACTCCTGCTTGGACTGGAAGCAACATTGTGAACATATAGTTTCAAAGTTGAATTCCGCGTATTTTTTAATGCTCAGTCTAGGAAAGGTTTTGTGTGAGAAACAACTTATCATGTTATATCTCTTCTCAGATATGGCGTGTGTTTCTGGGAAAATTCAACCTTGACTAATAATATTTTTATAAAACAAAAGCGGATTATCCGGTGTATAGTGTGGGTTTCCTATTTAACTAGTTGTAAATGTTTGTTTAAAAGATTTAGTATTTTAACTTTGGCGGGCTTGTATATTTTGGAAACGTGTATATATAACTATAAAAATCAAACTACATTTCTGAAATGTACATAACTTTAACACAAGGCATGTCAATAATTTTTATATAGAGCCATACAGGACGCAAGTTTTATTTAAATCACTAAATTTTGTGGGATTATGTTTAATGCTTTACCAGATAATATAAAAAAATGCGTTAGTGTTTATCAATTTAAAAAACAACTGAAAATGTTTTTAGTCGAAAAATGTTATTAATCACTCACTGAGTTTTAGTTTAAATATACATGTCATGTTGCCACTATATTTGTGTATTTCTGTTATTTTTTGTATTTTTACTAATTTAAATTTATATAAAAGTTTGTTATTTAATGTAATGTCACTGCTCTTTAGTTTTAAAATTAATTTGTATTTGTAGACTTTAGCCTTAGATAGAATTAAGAACTGACTATTTCTGTACAATTATTGTAAATTGTCTTTTGGAAGATTTTAAAAATAAATAAATAAATAAATAAATATGTCGCGTAAATAGGCCAAAGGCAGATCATCGAGTCATTCCGGTAGAATAAGTTCCAGTATTTGGAAATACCGATCTGTATCTAAGCTCCGCTGGTATATACGATATATTATTTTTGAACCCAATATGAAACGAGAAATATTAAATCCAAACCTACCCTGTCTTTCGCGAGGAAATATTCGATGCTGGTTTTCTTGCGACCACTATCTAGAATTATGCCTATTTAATTCTCCGGCGCTACTTATATATGCCCCATCGGACCATATTACCTTTCTATAGTCAGGGTCATTATCGCATTTTTCTAGATACCAGTTACAGAAAATCTTGGGACGCTGCCCGTCGCACAGTGAGTTAAATCGGCCGTCTAGCACGACATAAGTCCCAAATGTAATTTTGCAATATTCTTAACATATTCTAAAAATCTATATTTAAGATAGTGTTAATAATAGAAAAATGCAATTGAGAAACAAAATTATAATTACAGTTCTCGGAGGGGAAGCCTTAAAGTTAGTAAATATTTTAAATCTGAAATTAACATGTTTCTATACATCATTTTCAAAACAGAAAATATGATACTAAACATAGCAAATGTTTTTCTAATTTCTTACATGACTACTGTTTATAATTAAAGTTTTCTACGGTATCAAAACTTTTTAAATATTAAAGCCCTTACCTCAGAAAATTTGGGTCTTTTTAGGTATTACTATATTTAGGTAGTTTTTTTTAACTTGTAGAGCATGCAAAAAAAAGTTTGTTGAAGTTTAGTTTAATTTTTATATAAAAAATAAGAAAAAGGATCCCTTTTAACCAAAAACCAAAAAATTAGCTGCTCATAGATGCCCATTCGGGATTTATATAGCTTTAACTATGGCTCCTTAATTACTACTGACTGCACCAAAAAAAACTGCACGATGTTTATATGACCAGAACTTTGCAAATAATCGTCCGAGTGTAATAACGGTAAACATTTTGCAAAGACTAAGGTACAAAATTTCGGAATTTTGTATTACAGCTGTCATCTTTTCAAAGTTCAAGATGGCGAACCCATTTTAAAAATATGGATATTTTATCCCTCGGTAGAAGTTTTACATGCCACATCGTGTTAAAACTAAATTAACAGTTATAATGCCACATTATTTCCAAGCAAAATGATAACACTTTTAAAATTCGATAAATAACTAAGATATAATTTTATAAAACCACACTCCCTTCAATTCTTTTAATATTAGAAATGAAAATTTCAAATAAAAAACTAATCAATTAGGTAAATTTTAACGACTTTTCTACCTTTACAAAAATAAATCTTAAACGAAGATATCTCCTAAGCTACCAGTTCAGTGCCAGTAATTGGCATTTTTGTAAAGATAATTTCATAAAAATATAAAAATATATAAAGTGCAATATATAAAATATAAAATAAATACAAAAATAAATATAAAAATATATTAAGTGCAATATCTAAAAAATATCGACTTCATTGTATATGGCAAATAACAAAAACAATTTATTTATCACGAAAAGTATACCTAACTAATTAATTTTTATTTGAATGTTTTATTACCAATATCAAAAAAATTAAGGAGTGCTTGGGTGCAGGTGCATACGTAGTGGGCTTTTCTAAAACATTACCTGTTACATATTGTTTAGCCTAAAAGTTCTTCTATTGTTTATGTAATGAATAGAATAGAAACTCAATGATATTTTGTACTCACAATTCTACATAACCTAAATAAAGCAATATTTGACAAGACACCTTGTATTCTATCTTAATTTTATATGCGTCATATAGCTATTAGTTAATAATAAGTTTAAAGCAATGATTCATGCATTTTGACATCAATTGTGTTTTTAAGTTACACAAAACATTACATTTTTATTAAAAACTGAGGCCATTTTAGTAACCCGCATCTTGTTTACATTTTTTTTTGCAAAACATTTTGTTACCTATCCTAAAAAAGTATTATATGAAATTTAAAAAACGTTAAAACAATGCTTGAATAATTATGTCGTACTACATGGCCGATTTACCACACTGTGCGTCGCCTGGATGTGAGTGTTGCACCAATCTGAATTTAAATGGTTTATAACCTTGTTTCCTTAAATTTTTTTGGAACCCCAACATTCTGATGGATTTTTCTGCAAGTACTTGAAGGATCTACATCAATGGACGCTAGAACATTAATTATGTCTTCTTCGTTTTCCTTGTTCGCGGCTTATTGAAAGATCCGAAATCAACTAGATTTCTTTTCATTCTAAGAAATGTAATATCACGGGGTTGTCTTCGTTCTGGATACCTATGTTTAAAACTCCAACAACAACATGCTAAGCACACCTTAATAAATATAGTGCCGAAGCCTCGTTAACATTTTCGTTAGATTGTACAAAGCAGAGCAACATGTCATATTTTTCTTCATTAGAAAACGTTTGGTCTCTAGCCATTTTTTATTATAAAATTTAAAATATTTGTTGCCGTTATCTAATCTAGCTTCAAAACGAACCAGAGGTTTTTGACAACTAATTTATTCAACATGACAACAATTTTCTTTTGTTTTGTTTAGGCAATCTCAGCCTACTACCAAAAACTGAGTCTATCTCTAAAAAAATGCAAAGTACTGAGCGATTCGAACCATAAAAGTATATACTATTATATATTTACCAGAAGCTTATTGTGCACTGAATAATACAAAATAAAAATATACGGGGTGTCCCATTTAAAAAATTATAAGTTTGTGTTATATCTCAAAAACGACAGCTCACATAAAAATCTGACTACGCCACTGGATTCTACGTGAAAAACTGTATCAGAGCCAGTTTTTACCTTTTCGATAAGTTAAACAACAACCGAAATACGAGGGGGGCTATGAAAATTTTGTTTGGGTCATTTTTCGTTTCATAAAAAAGTAGCACCATGTCACGAAACCGTATATACGAGTAGAAGAGATGGTACTTATATTATTACATTTTAGTATTTTTTTGAATCTAAATCGAATTTTACAAATCGGGGTGTGGTTGAATCTTTTTTCTGTTTTGTACATGCATCTGAAAATATTACTTATTTTTTTGCGCCAAAAAAAAAAGAAGAATTCTAATGCCCAGTACCTAATAGTATATTCTATAACAATTTCTGAAAAGAGCTTTATTCACACGATTGTGATCATTTGTTGTACTTATAGACACATATTCAAATAAGTGTGTGAATTGATTTTTAAATTGCTCTTTCTTGCATAAGTTAAGATGCATTCAATTAAAACCGCATAAAAGTTAACAGCGATTTACTGTGATATGTCGCCAAGCAAAGAGATATTAATAACCGAAGAACAGAAAGGCAATATTTAAACTGAATTAACATATTCTGATATGTAAGTGGCCGTATAATCTGCATTACTAAAAATCGATGTCAAGTGTGCTTGCTAGATCGCCTCTTTGGTACATTGTTAAGTACGCAATTGACTCTTTGATGCCTCACCAAATTCTTTTTCTCATAGTAAGTCTTGCCGCATCCGCAACGATGGGTCCCTTTGCCCTTCGGTCTTCTCAGAATGGGAATTTCGATGTAGTGAAGGTCTAGGTAATCTAAAAGAAAACATAGTAAGTTAGGAATACGGTGAGTGGAAAATTGCTATCCCGTTCACCATTGAAGTGCAGATTAAGAAATATAGAGCTTACACACCACATCGGTTAGACTTTTTTTACAATAGCCCCGTTTGCCTTTCCAAAAACTAACACGGTATTATAGTGGTATAGTATGTACACTATACGAGAAAGATATATACAAAAGATACTATCAAGTCATTTGTAAGGTAATTGGATAATTATGTAAAAATCTAATCTAAAATATATTTTTACAGATGATAATAAATATTGTAAACGCACTATTTTTTAATATCATTATATGCGGTTTAAATATTCATATTGTCAAATATGTTTGGCCCTCGTGTCAAACATATTTAGTTAGGGGAGTTTAGTAAAACTCAGAATCCACAAACATCTGTTGATCTTTTATAAATCTTACATCCGTAGAGCTAATTACTCGCTTGGCTTCTTACTTTGATGAGTTCCTCGTTTACCTAATAAATGTTTACTGAATCGCTTAACATTTTGCTTAAAGAACTTAAATTGACAAATACTTATATCGGACAATTCCTGTTAATTTTACTGGGGACATACTGATGACTTGGTTAATTACTTCAGGCTACTTTGGTTGAGGGAGGATGTGTCCTGACTGCCACAGGAGGTTCGACATGGTTTCAAGAATGACTGACAGCCAGTAGGAGGTCGACCACTTCGTTTGGAGCCCTCAGTTTTACCAGGGGAAAGGTAGATTTAAGACCAAGTCAAAGTCTGCCTTTCTACCAGGGAGCTGTAGTCCAATTTAAATCTCAAAAATGCTTACTGTTTAGCAGTTTATATTTCAATGTCAATGTTAGATACTTTATATTATGTAAACCATTAATTAACTTATTAGTCCAGGCAAACTTAAGTGGAAAATACCCACTAATCAGATCCAAAACTTTTTAGTCAAATATTAGAATATACATAATAATGATCACACACGTTTATTACAATACGATTCAGAAGAAACAAATGCCACTTTACTAAAATACAGAACTGCCATAACTTTTCAGTAGAGGATGTATGTGGGTTCTGCATCCACCGTCTTCTCAAGCCTGTGACGTTTAGAGAGAAACGATTGCATGTGGTGCAAATTGGAATGATAAGATATTTTAAATTTTTTGTAACTTTCGAAATTATTTAAAATTCCCATAATAATTGTGCACTTACTGCAAAAATGTTATTTTAACTTTAGTTGTAATATACCTAAGTAATTTTAAAATTTTGCTGTTTAAGTTGTCTTTGGGCAATTTTGATATACAGGGGTATGGAAATTTCGTTCCAGTGAACACGGGTCCAAAAGCGCTTCGATTTTAAATGCAGGGACTTAAAACATTTTAAATTACATTTCATGTATTTTTCTAAAGATATTTACCTTAAGTTTATATAATTAATGTCTATAAAATAACCATGATACATTTTTTAGGGTCACGACCCTTTTAACTACCCCAAAATAAATTCCGTAGCGGTACCGACCTAACTGGAGACTTTTGTAGGACGTCATGCTTTATTTTACAAAGCTTATGACCTTTGAATTTTTTTGGTACCTTGCGCTGTCCTGAAATAATTTAAAAAAATGTCTTTTTGAAAACATGGCCAATTTTATTGATTTTAGCAGCTTTCATTATCTAAATTAAAAGCGAAATATCATGAACCATACCCACATCTTTAAACATATTTTTTAAAATTACCTCTAAAGGGTGTAATAGAATAAAACAAGGGACATAAAATTTGTAAAATATCGCAGGAAATCTAATAGTAGTAACAAGCTAGGTCAATGTACTCTACATAATAGTGACAAGTGTGCTAAATTGAATGGAATATCTAGAAATGTACAAAATGCATCAAATATGCTGAAAAATATTTAAAATTTTAACATCCTTTATCCCGAAAACCAAGCTTGTTATTATTAATATTTCCATGTGTAGCACAGTCACTTCAAATATTGGAATAGAATTTTCGGACACCTTGTATCTACGAGTTTAACCCAAAATGGCGAATCTCCTGTGGTGAAATTAAAATTTTTCTTATGTCAGAATGTTTACAATATGTATATTCTCACTTATATTGTAGTAACTGGATATATATATATATATATATATATATATATATATATATATATATATATATCAAAATACAAGAGTTCTAACCACACTACACCACAACTTGTTACGTTCTGGACGCGCGTTTCGCTAACCAAGTTAGCATCATCAGCAGATGATATAAGTATATGAAATAAAGGCAAGCAGATTTACTCCTTCACTATTGTGTCGAGAAACGCATGAAGCTATGTTTGTTTAAAGGCTAAGGAGCCACCTGCTACGGTGGTGGTTGCCTCGGCAAGGCTTATCAGGCAGTTTTCTTGAGGGTATTAGTATTAAAACCGAAATACCCAAACCATGAAACAAACAAGGTATCATGTCGTTTGACTTTGAAAGTCGATGAGGGAAATAGGCAACCAGTGCCGCCATCTGTAAGTACTTTGATGCAATTAAATCGCTTTAGATGCCACCTACTTTGGAGCACAAGACGACATATCTGTGCAAAAATAGAAGAGAAGCAGATATATCAATTTCTGTGCGCACTGAAGAGAATATTTTTTAGTGCAAGATTCAAAGACTGTAGGGGGATCTGGACCTCTCCCCCCGTAACTTTAAAGATATGTTGGAAGAGCCACGATTCTTACTAATTTTGTGCTGAGGTTTGACCGTTTGCCCCCCCCCCCTGAAATAAGTTTCTGGTTTTTACTCTCCCGAGCTAAATCTCTGACTACGTGCCTGATTAATAAATGAGGAGCTGAGGGAAATACTTTTGCTGGTAACTTAGAGTTCCATAATCGGGACTCTAAGAATAAAGGAGCGAACAAAACTGATGATCTTTCACATTCTAGCCATCCTAAATGATGGATAAAGAAGACAGTACATCCAAGGTTACAAAAAAATCTTAATTTGTCAGAAAATCCGTAGTATATGTATCTCTGAAACTAAGCGCCAAACTGCCTATGCCTAAATGAAATTAAAACAAAAAATATAATATCTAAAAACGTAGACTGCCTGAGAAAGTGGCCTGAGCAGCCAAATTTTTAGGCGTCCCCAAATAAAATATCAAAAGTATTTTTTTTATCAGGCAGCTAGTTAAAATTGTGGATACCAAAGTATACAAATCAGCCTATCATTTACTAGGTAATTTTGTCTCACGTAACTTACGCAATAATAATCTGCTATGGACACTCGTCCCAAACAAAAAGAGTGTTTAAACTTCAAAGGAGGCCACTGAGAGTTATGTTTCAGTGTTCCCATAGAGAAGATGTTAAATCAAAGTTTATAGAACATAAATTGTTAACCGTACCGTCTTTCTATATTTATCACACATCAATATTGGCCATTAAAAATATCTCTAGATACCCAAGGAATAATGAAATTTATAACTATAACACAAGAGGCTCAGATGGACGTGAGCCAGAATTATTTCGGAATTCTATTTCTGAATAAGCTATCTAAAGATATGCGTAGCCTAGATATAAACAAATTTAGAAACTCCCTAAAAAAATTGCTGATCATTGGAGCTTATTACTCGGTTGATGAGTTCTTAAGGGGTAATGCTCGAGGTTAAATAGGTTCGAAAGTGACCACTTATTACTATTAGCTAGAAGGATAATCTATAGTACATTTGTTTTGTTTTTTATTTTTTGTGATTGTGATTTTATGTATTTCTTTATTATGTACAATTTCAATTTTAATATACAATATAACTGAAATCATGATGAAGGTAAACACTAGTTGCAACTGATCGAATAAATGATTACGATTTGATTTTAAAATCCAATGTGAAGAGCAAATTTTCCAAAAGACAAATAACTTTGAATTTGTTATCGACTAGGGTAATAAAACATTTTGTTTCAACAGTTTGATTATGTATTTTATTTATACATGATTTTTTCTGCATCTTAATTTAATTTAAACATCGAATAAACAATATATTTAATTAGGATAGGAAATTTATAACATCCTATTGCTCAAAGTCAAATGAATTTTTCAGTAACTTTTCAAAGCAGTAAAAATGACAAACTTTATTCGACAATCACAATAAAGCAGACTGCTATAACGTTCTTGGCACTTACCGTTTGACGTTCATAATAAGTAAACTTTAAAACGAAATTGAATAAAAGACAAAAAAAAATAAATAAAGATTTTTATTGATGCTTGTTAAGGATATGCATTTGCAAGGAAAACTTCCTACTGGACACATACGGGCATAACTGACATCTAAACGATGGTGCCACTCCGCATTCATATTTAAGATGTCTGTTTAACGAACACGATTGGCTGTAGTATTTCCGGCAGCGTGGACAGCACAGCTTTTTGTCTACAAAAATATTAATCAATTAAAATTCCAAATTACCTATCAATTACACCAGGGCACTTATCAGAGTGTACCACTAAAGACATAAGCGAACGCTCCCTAGTATTAAAGGGAGCTACAAACTTCCAGCACACTTAAAAATCTAGCATAAAATATATTTTCCTTATTTACAGTTTTTATAGTTCAATAGTTTGCGTAATTGATAAATAAAACTGCAATATCTCCAAATAAAACAAATTGGAAATAAGAAAAGCAAGTTTGTAAACATTAATTAAAATTTATCAAATAGTCGAATTATATGTTTGAGCTCTGTATATTCTATATCTTTCTAGAGAACTATATTGAAATAAATGGACTACTTCCGAATTTTTTAACTTATTTTATTTATTAACAGTAACATACATTTATTTAATTTACCTCGTTTTGTATATGATTCTACAGAGATAACTCTGAACTTTTGCTATTTTGATTTGCCTCTGTTTTCTGTCATCTGAATTGCAGACACTAACTTTTTATAAAATAAAAGTTATTAAATATTAATTACAACTGAGTGAAAGTAAAAATATGTTTATATACAATTACTTTATTTACAGATGTTCTAGGATGAAAATATACTCTGCTTATAGATACTAAACATTGAAAAAAAAAATGTTTTTCTATTCACAATGTTTGTCCTTAACGTGTCTCTTAACATGTCTGTCCACGTTTCCTTTCCAGTTAGACTTGTAATCACAATCCTTGATTGGGCAAAAGAATTGTAATTCTTGCTTGCATTGAGCAAAATGATTGTATAAAGATGATTTGAGAGGATAAGATCTGCTACACTTGTCGCACTTAAATTTTTTGTTTTGAGCTAAAATATAATTTGTTCAGAATTATATTTAATGTTTCTTGTATGGTAAATATATTGCGCTTTTTCATTAGTGTTATAGGCAAATTAAGTAATTTTGATAGGTTTAAGAACATTGGTAGGTGTAATATACATAGTAATAATTTGTACTATACGTAATTCAAAATATGAAACAGCCTTTCAATATTTTTTGTCTCAAAAAAAAAAACGTAAAATAGATCATATTTTATTTTTAAAATATCAAATTACTTACAAAATAAAATGTACGTAGTCTTGTTAAAAAAAACTTCATTGTGGTATTGGGAACAAATCCAATAGGAGGTACTTATTGGAACAAAAGTCTTTATAGTCTGGGAGCTCATGACAAAAAGTTGCAAGAGATTTTACTGCCTCATATTTCTATGATATAGTATTAAGAGTGTACATGAGTCAGCACTCACTAGCAAGGTCAAGTAGTGGGACGCAGTAGTGTGCGCTCGATATCCGTACTTAGAGCGACTGCTGACTGCGTCTGTTCCAAAGCGCGCCACTGCCAGATGTCACACTACTTCAACTTGTGAGTGGTGCTGACTAATGTATGTCCCTAATACTACATCATATTGAAATATGAACTTTTACAAAACTCTTGTAGTTTCTTATCACGAGCTCCTGGGCTATTAGAGCTTATGTTCGTTAGGGATAATAAAGATTTTTTTAGACCAACAGGCAAATAGAAAAAAAAATTTAAAAAATCATAGGCACTTTCTCCTTCTCTGCTTTATTAAAATTTAACATAAATAATATAACATATTACTTATTATACAAACTAAAGATAACTAGGTAAAACTTGTATACAGTTTAAACGACTTATATACAGGGTGTCTATTTTATACCACTATTGCTATCTCATAAACGGCAAGATATACGATTTTGGTTAAATTAAAGAAAAAATGTCCTTTATGGAGAACGTTAATAATCCGTTTACAGATTCTTAATGTTCATCTTTGTTCCTGAAATACCGGGGATTTTGCAAAAATTGCCCAAAATTCTTTTATTAAATATCTCAAAAAGTTTGTACTTTAGAAAAAAGTTTTATACAACACTTACCTACTTTAATGTTCTCTACATAATGACGCCCTCGGATTACCAATCCGACGTTTCGTCTACCGGCCACCACCATCAATTTTTTTTTAAATACGGACCTGCGTTTTTTATTTCATTTTCTAGAAGAACAATTTACATTTAATACATTAACATACACCAAGAACATTTTTATCGACGCTTCGTACTGTTATATTCAGCTTCATGTTTCCTTTTTCTGGTACGGCTCTGGATTGTCACTGAAAGATTAGGCTTCTTCATAAATATCTTTATTTAATAATGTGATTCCTGGAAAATGCAATTAGAACTTTTTACGGTTCATCACAAACGAAATTACAGTTAAATACCTATCAATATTAAAATGGTTTAAATTTTAAAATTAATTACTTACAGTATAAAATAACAAGTAACGATTAGAAATTTTGGAAATGTCGGCCGTTATTTCTTAAACACTCTCTAGCATTTTCAATAACTCTTTTCTGAATATTTTTCAGTACTCTTGGGGTTATTTTATCACGTGCCAACTGAATTCTTAGCTTAAGATCGTCCAAATTTGTCATTAAATATACCAAGTCCTTTATGTATCCTCATATGGAAAAATCCATTGGAGTTAGGTCCGGAGAACGAGGTGGCCAAATAATAGGACCGGTATTACCAATCCAGTGGTTAGGTTTAAAATTATTAAGGAATCGGGTACAGCGACGGTAACTATGAACTGGAGAGCCATCTTGTCGAAAAAACTCCAAGTTTCTATGCACAGCCAAGGGCAGGTTATCTAACATTTCCTAGAAGTCATTTGTCAAAAAATTCAAGCACATGTCACCAGTTAAATGATCCTCAAAGAAGAAGGAACCCACAAATTTAGAATCCAAAATTTCCAACCTCTAAAAAAATGTTGCTTTCCTTGTCTCCAGCGTTACTGAATATTACGGTTAAACCACCCTATATTACAAAATCGGCTCTCGTCTTACCACAATATTTTCTTACAAACATCAGAATCAAGCCTATGTTTTCGGAAATCTGTTAGCCTTAGATGCTGTACTTTTCGGCAACGATAGTTTCTAAATTTGTACCGACGTAAAATCTTTTCGGACGAATCTTTGTTAACACCGGTTTCTTTCTCAATTTCTTGCAGGGATACCTCTTGATTGTCATATTTTTTTTAATTACGAAGTCCGAAATAATATTTAAATTAAACGGCGACAATTTTTACATCAAAGAGGATTTGCAGGTCCGTATTTAAAAAAAAAATTGATGGTAGTGTAACGGTAGACGAAACGTCGGATTGAAAATCTGAAAGCACCATTTTGTGGAGAACATTAAAGTAAGTAAGTGTTGATAAAACTTTTTTCTAAAGTACAAACTTTTTGAGATATATAATAAAAAGTTTTGGGCAATTTTTGCGAAATCCCCGGTATTTCAGGAACAAAGAAAAAAATTGAAAATCTGTAAACGGATTATTAATGTCCTCCATAAAGAACAATTTTTCTCTAAATTAACCAACACCGTATCTCTTGCCGTTTAGGAGATAGCAAATGGTATATCCTAAAATAGACACCCTGTATAATATAAATAATTTAAATTTGTGATACTCCTACAATAAAATAAATCATAAAAATAAATATATGCAATAAATTATCCTTTGGTGTTCAAGAAACGTACATACAATATGACAATTGTGTCAAGTGTATCATTGCAATAGATTGTGAAAAATTAACTTACAACAAGCACCAAAATATAAGTTTATAATATAAGTATATCTATTGGATAGCACTGTTAAAGGCTACTGTCACCTATTCGGTAAATCAATTAAAATAACAATGTGGAAAAAACCCATTCTTTTAAAGTTACAATGGACCATGCACAAACACAAAGATCG
This sequence comes from Kuschelorhynchus macadamiae, assembly GCA_030620095.1. Classification (NCBI taxonomy): domain Eukaryota; kingdom Metazoa; phylum Arthropoda; class Insecta; order Coleoptera; family Curculionidae; genus Kuschelorhynchus; species Kuschelorhynchus macadamiae. The sequence goes on along the minus strand of JAUTXW010001216.1, from coordinate 2,908,630 downwards.
GCTTCAGTCAAATTTGCTGAAATTTTTTGTTATAGGTTTTGACCTTTTGAACTAAGAACCTCATGGGTATGTCATAATCGTAGCAACCGTTTTGGAGATATAGCCGTTCAAAGGGTCCTTTAAAGAAGCTTAGTAGCCCAATAAATAAATATTCGTTTTACGTTCATACACCAGCAAGATTTGATTGGGGTGACTACGTTTTAGTTCTTTTTAGTATCTTTGTATTACTAATTGAAGAAAACTTTACATAGAAAAGATACTGGCTTACTAAAAGTACCTACATTTTGTATGGATATTTTTGTTTGTACAGTATGTCCCAAAAGTAAGGTGTAAGGAGCAGAACAGAAAAATTTATGGTATAATATATTTCCCTTCCGGGCTCTATTTTTGGAAAATAGCTAGTACATTTTTGACAATTCCATGGTACTTTTTATTCAAAAAAGTGTAGTTTTGTTAGTTCATATTAGCAAAGTAAAAAATAAGAAACATAGAGGATAAGCATACATTTATATATATATATATATATATATATATATATATATATATATATATATATATATATATATATATGTATCTATGGATTGAAAATATGATTATTTTGACACATTTAACCTTGACTTGAAAAAGATATAAGGGTTTTTTTAACCAAATTGTTATTCTCGATTCTTACTCAGCATCATCATATACCAAATTTCAACAAAAGAAGTCATTAAACGCTTTTTTTCAAATTTTTCTTTCAGAAATCTCTTAAACGATTGTCTCGACATCGATTGATCGAGAAACACTATTTTACATTTTTTTATTATTTTAACGATCTTGACTTAAGACATTTTTTTTTTATTTTTGTAATTTTAAAGAAAATAATTAAGGAACGCAATGCAAAGTTGAGGAACTCGAACATATTTTGAGTACGTCTTACAACTATTTTGTTTTCTAAATTCGATAAAGATAGTCAAAATAATAAAAAAATGTAAAATAGTGTTTTTGATACAGGACTGGTTTAAGAGATTTCTGACACCGGAATGAAAAAAATGCGTATTTCCCATAGCTAAAGACTTATTTTGTTGAAAATCGTTATAAGGGAGTTCTTGATGATGCTGAGTAAGAATCGAGAATCAAAATTTCGTTAAAAAAATTGCTAATATCTTTTTCTTAAAAATCAGACCATTTCCCCCCTCTAGGCTCGCACGCCAATGAGCGATGTCAAAGTTGAAAATATCAAGTAGTTAATTCCTGGGATATTAGGGTGTTCCGCTTTTAAATGGATCACACTATACAGGGTGTCCCAATAGTGCGTTCTCGGTTGATATCTTGATAACGGATAGCGATATAAAAAAAGTTCAAATACAAAAGCTGTAGAACAATACGGGCTACATAACCTAAAATTATTTTCATTTATACAGAGTGTCTCAAAAATCGGTAACGCAGCAAAGTTGCGTTTTTTCTTATGGGATACGTTGTATATTTTTGCATATTTAGATTCTGCTCGTGATTCTACACGTTTTTTGTATAACATGTCCTATGTCTAAATCTGATAGTTTTTCTAATATCCGCCATTTTGTAAAAAATTATGAATTGCAGTGCCTTTTTTCAAACGACGCACTCTGGTCGAATTTTGCAAAAACACGCTATTTATTGAAATTTTCGTTTTTTATTTTTTTAACGTAAAACGCGTAGTAGGCTTTCTAACTTACTATTGATCAAATTGCCATGATTCTGTCAAAGCATCATGGCGTTTTCATTAAATTATTAAACGTCAAAGTGGCGGCATTTTTTATGTTTATATTGCGTTTTTATACAAAACCGTTTCATGCCTTAAGTTTAGATGTCCGTAGTTACTGTATTTTGAGGAAAAGTAATAAGACATAATATGGAGGAAGGCCACCCAGGTATGTTCTCATCAAATACTTATCATAAGTTTTGGAAAGTTTTTATTTGACAGAAATACGACATTATGAAAGATTTGATGTCAGTTCGTTTTAAATTTGACTTAAATGCTAAAATTCAAAAAGCATTTTGGTAATAATTTCCACGTATTTCCAGCTAGTGATATTTTTTTTGGTACTCTATAATGTCTTCTTGTATGATATGTTTTATAAAACGTTACCCCAAAATACCCGATTAAAAAATATCTAAAAATTAAAAAAGTATGTTTTACACCTTATTGGTTAACTTTTAAGACCCTAACTTTTCTTTTTTTGATTTTTTAATCCAATTTTGAGATATAGTTGTTTCCATTCGGATATTAATTATACACTAGAAGTATTTTTAAGAGTTTTTATTTAATTTGCTATGTTCATACATACAGGGTTAGTCAAAAGTTGCGAGACGGCTATTATATCTCAGGAATTATTAGACTTAAATTTATCAAATTTTGCATACAGGGGTTTTAAATTAAGCTGAATCCAATAGTGACATAGGCGACGTTGCCACATTAACGGTTTTTTCCCTAAGCTACCGAGTTTTTACATTTTAAATAGGAAGCATATGTTTTTATTTAATTTAAGATACCCTATCTCTATCTTCAACTGTTTTTCCAATATGGCAGTCTGAATTTTGCTATTTTGAATCTCTAAGGTTATGTAGGTTCAAAACGGGTTTTTACAGTGCAAAACGGATTTCCCTTTGCTATCTTCGCTTTTTATAAGCTTTTAAATTATTCTCATTTTAAAATTTTTAAAAGTTACTTATAGAATTTTACATTGTTTTATAATTTTAAAGTAAGTACCATTAAAGAGCCCATAAAGAACTAAGATAGTATATAAAGTGAAATTCAGTTGCCGCTGTGAAAAACCGTTTTGAATCTACAGAACCTTAGAGATTCTGAAGATTCTGAGATTCTGAAGCTATAACTGCCAATATATCGTGGCACTGTTTTTAGATTTTTGTATTGCTTTTAGACAATGGCCCAGGTAGTCCAGTATTATTGCTAAGCTACAAAGAGTTATTTGAATTTATGATAAATTTTCCGGAAAAAAATCTAGACACCAAGTTTTGTCGACTTCAAACAAAAATATTGACCCTCACTGGTTATAGTACCTTATTACCTGAAGCAAAAACTGTTTTAAATACATTTTATTACAAATTTAAAAATAAGTGGATTTCTGCAAATAGAACAAAACAAAGATTTTTGGACGACAACAAAGAATGGATAAAAACAAAAGTTGAATTTAAAAAGAATAGTGCTATTGGCAAAGGTCGAAAATTACTTAATTTTGAAGCTTGTTCTGAGACAACGATTAAAAACGTCAAAATTGCGAGAAAAATTTTCTACACAAGAGTTAGTTTATGCAGCTCAAATGGGATACCGAAAAGAACATGAATTAGAGGCATCTAATGTACTTAAATCAATTTATGCACAGCCATCAAAGGCCAAAGAATATTCCAGTTCCCTGTTAAACCAAAAAAATACTTATATGAAGCTTAGTCTAGACAAGGCAGTATCACTTATCATAGAGGGCAAATTTACTAAATATCAATACAAATTGTTGAAAAAGCAGGCGGAGGATAATAATTGTTTTATGTACCCCTCTTATGATAAGGTACTTGAAGCCAAGAAAAAGTGTTACCCCGAAAATATTTGTGTATCCGAAAGTGTAGCAGAAGTTCCACTTCAATCATTACTAAATCATACAACTAAGAGGCTTATAGATGTACAACAGGATATACTTAAAACTTTGGTTAATAAAAACAATATTCTAAACTTGACTTTAACATGCAAGTGGGGGTTTGATGGGTCATCTGGACAAGCAGAATATAAGCAACGGTTTCAAGATATGTCATTATCAAACTGCAGTATCTTTTTTACATCTTTAGTGCCAATAAAACTCACTCTTAGTGCCAGATCTGACGTAATAATATGGCAAAATTGCAGGACTTCGTCAACAAGATATTGTCGACCTCTGAAAATTCAATTCGCTCGGGAAACCAAAGAACTAACACTGACCGAAAAAAAAAATATGGATGAACAAATAAATAACCTAGTTCCTTTTCAGTTCTTTTTTCCCGAAAATAATATTCACATTAGTGTATCATTCAACTTGTACCTCACAATGATTGATAGTAAGGTGGGAAATGCTTTAACTGAAAATAATTCCACCCAAAGATGTTTTATATGTGGGGCATCCTCCAAACAATTCAATAATATTGATGCTATTCTCCAGAGACCCGTTATTAATAATGCTTATTTAAAATACGGTTTATCCACCTTGCATGCTTGGATACGTTTTTTTGAGTCATTGCTGCATTTGGCTTACAAAATCGATATTTAAAAGTGGCAAGCTCGAAGTGCTCTTGATAAACAAATAGTCCAAAACTCAAAAAAACGTATTCAAGAAGAATTTCATTCACGATTAGGACTAATAGTGGACAAGCCCAAGCCAGGTTTTGGTTCTTCAATTGACGGCAACACCGCTCGCAAATTTTTTGAAAATGCGAGCGTTGTTGCTGAAATTTGTAAAATCGATAAAAACCTTGTGCCCAGATTTCATATCATATTACAAACCCTATCATCTGGGTTTTATATAGATTTACCGAAATTTCAAATGTACGCAATTGAAACTGCAAGACTCTTTACTAGGTTGTACTCTTGGTACCCTTTACCAACTTCTGTACACAGGGTGTTAATGCACGGAGCAGAGACAATAGACGCATTTGAAATTCCTATAGGACAATTGTCAGAGGAGGCACAGGAGGCGAGGAATAAAGATATTAAAAATTATCGTTTAAGTTTTTCTAGAAAAACCTCTAGAAAAGATAATTTACAAGATATATTTAGTCGTCTCTTTGTCTCCTCCGACCCTGTCATTTCTAGTTTACGCAAAACACCTGCTAAATCAAAAAAAAGTCTTCTGCCTGAAGCTGTAGCTTTACTAATTTCGCCAACAGTTGACGAAAATGTTTTAAATTTACATGAAGTTAGCTCTTCAGATGAAGAACTTTAGTTAGGCTTTTAATTTTAGATACAGGATGCCATTTTAAAAACGTTTAATGTAAATATTTCTAAAAGTAAAAATAAAATATGAAAACACAATTTGGTACAAATGTTATACTAAGGTAGGGGAACTAGAATTAGCATATTTTGTTTGCGAAGTATGTGATCCATATGCGACCTTATAAAAACACAGTTTTATTTATTATGATTATACTTTATGTTTGACCCTGTATTGAATATAGTATTTAAAATATTGAACCATAATAATGGTGCATTTAGTAATTGTGTTTTTCTAAGTTTTGTACTTTCAGAAATATTCGGATTGAAAGGTTTCAAATTGACACCCTGTATAATTGTTGATTTTTAAGATTTAAGATTGTCCCAACAATAGTTCATAGATACATTTATTTAATGTTTAGTGTTTTACAATTAAAGGTAACGTTTAAAAGTCACATAAAGTTTTTTTATTTGTCACCCTGTATAAAAATAAAATTTAAAAATAAGTGTAAAACATTTAAACAGTTGCTTTAGGTTAATTACACAATAAAATATTATTTTAACATAAAAAGACTAACTTAATTAATTTATAGCACGTTTTTGCATAATTCGACCAGTGTGCGACGTGGGCCGATGGCTTTTTGATATAGGATTATGATTTTTGGCAGGAACATTAACAAAAGTATGGGTTTAACTTTCAACAAAATTTGTCGGCGTTGTACAGGGGGTCCTAGATAAGTAGGAGAAATTAAAAAAATTAAAAACATCATATCTTCATTTTTTGTTAAATGGAATGTATAGTATTTTAATATTTTAGACTATTCGTGACCCAAAACCCTATTTTTCGTTATAAATATGTCCTATACATATTTGTCATAGTTTCCGAGATTTTGACATTTTTGTCAGATATTAGACATAGGACATGTTATACAAAAAATGTGTAGAATCACGAGCAGAATCTAAATATGCAAAAATATACAGGGTGTCCCATAGGAAAAAATACAACTTTGCTTCGCTACAGATTTTTGAGACACCCTGTATAAATGAAAATACTTTTAGGTTATGTAGCCAGTATTGTTCTACAACTTTTGCATTTGAACTTTTTTTATATCGCTATCTGTTATCAAGATATCAACCGAGAACGCACTATTGGGGCACCCTGTATATATATATATATATATATATATATATATATATATATATATATATATATATATATATATATATATATATATATATATGCTCATTTTTTTATTAATATGTTCGATATTTACAGAAAACCTACATATACAGCTAAAATCATACCAAGAATTTACCTTCAACCGTCCCATAAACTCGCTGCATACATGTCCGTTATGAGGGATAGACAACAAAATTTTAAACGTTTTAAAGAAGAATGAAAATATAAATATAGCTTTTAAGTCATCTCATTAACTTTCAAATATAATTCGCAATATTTAAAATAAGAAAATAAAAATCAGGTTACAAATTAATGACTATATATAGGACAAACAGGAAGAAATTTGAGCACTACATATAAAGTTACACTTAATTCAGATTCAAAAAACTACGCTCAGATTTTGCAAACCACTTAATTTCCCAGATATAAAATGTTTAGGTATTTTAGACCATAAACAAAAGAGTCGGAAATTAACCGTTTTAGAAGCTATTAAAACTGACAAACATAATAATGAACCCAATATAAAAATTTTAAACTCGCAAACAGATGGTACGTACTCTCATTTGACCCTAATCGGAACGTAATAAAAAGTACGAAAACACTTAATTGTCAGCTAAAATGGTATATATATAGCTGCTTTAATATATTTTTATTCATTGCATTTGATAATGTAATTGTACTAGGTAGCAAAATATAATGTCTCAGTTAAAACAGAAAATTACTATTATTTTTTTACGTTTACTTCATCGAGAAGCTTAAGAACTATTTCATACAGAGTGGTCTAACGAAATGTTTTATTAATATCAGAACTACAGGGTTGAGGTTCCTAAAGGTGTTTTCGCATTAACTGTAAGTTAAAGTAAAATCCAACTAACATAACCTCATTAAAAAGATAATTTTATGACCATCGAAACGATGTATCACTCGACCCCTCTTTCCATTTGATATTTTTAGGGATGTCATGGTCTCCCCGCCACGGGGTTGAAAAATATACTTAAAATGTATCCTCATGTATAAAAACAAGCGCATTTCACTAAAGCCGGTTTTCCGTATGGTTTGCGAGTGGTCATTTTGATCTTGTGTCGATTTGCAAAATGCCGAATATGATAGCAAAAACTATAATGAGGAATTTTCCAAATAACAAATTACTTATCGGCAATATTTGTGTAGTACAAAATTTCGTATTTATGCTACATCTCATCTTTGATAATCACTTTCGATGTTAACGATTTTTCTTCCAGAGTTTCTTTGTCTTTATCCTGGAGCTGTTCTTCAAACCTCTTATAGACATCATCGTAATCCACCTTGTGACTATGCTTAATATGAATTGCGACGTTTCTTTTAAAATGACTGAGGTATGAGCATCCTTCTTTACCACACCTAGAATATTATATTAATTTAGCTAAGTTACTGAATTTTTTTTAAGATTCTTTAGTAAAAAATACTTTGATATGGAAGTTACGAAAGCAAAGGTTTCGGGATTCAAACCCAGAAAGTGAGAGATCATGGGTTCGAACCCCAGCGAGGACAAGTTAACTTTTTCAATTTTTTTTTGAGAATTTTATAACAAAAAAATATTTTAGTTTTAATAATTACCTAAACTGGGGTTCCTTTCCACATTGATAAGTCTGATGATCCTGAAGCGATGCTTTATACGAAAATGTCTTGTGGCAATTGGGACATGGAAATATCATTTCGGGAGCAACATTGCCGGGTTTGCAACCAGGTTTTTTCGGTTGCTTGCCCAGTTTTTGTAAAAGTTCTCCAACTAGTGGCATATGCATTAATTTAACATGTCTGCAAATTAAAAAAAGTGTTTTTAATATATGTGCCACATGTCAATGCCAAACAGGCATTCTGTAACAAAACTGTCTAAAAAATATGCTGATACAAAGCAAGATCCCAAAATTGGTTATTGTTATACAAAGCCATCGATAATATTGTTATGTTAACAGATTTTTGTTAATCAATTCAGATTCCTTAAGACGTTTCTAATACACTGAAATGCAAATATTTAGGTATATTTTGAAGAGCTATATCTTTTGAACGCCTTATCGCATTTTGTTACGCTTTACATCAGTCGAAAGGAAATTTCATAGACAGTAATTACGCATTCTTTTTTTGTCAACTTGTTTCATTGTTTTTGTATACAGTGTGCAATATAAAACAATAATTTTTTTGCAAATTTTTAAAATACGCCTTGTAGAATACCGTAACTTCAGAAAAATAGTAAATCGTAATTCATCATTTAGACCTCTCTTTTATAATTATTTTGGCTTTTGAATCATTGCTCTATCTCTATTTTTAAAGGGGATACAATGTTTAACGTTAAACATTACATTTTTACCATATTATGCATACAGACTGACAAGTTTTCAAAAAGATCTAGCAGCCTTGGAAATTAAAACTGCCAGCATTGGCGCCTGCAACATGAAACCGCGTGACCGCGCGTCTCTCCTGAGACATTTTAACATAACACACAATTTCAATTCTTATAAATTTAATATTAATATAAGATTATGCTAATTTTTTTTTACCCCAAAAGACATCAGTACATATCTCTAATTACCCGACCTCGTTGACTGGTGAGGATTGTCAAACATAAGTTGTGTGTTTGGTTTCTAGTCATTAGTTTTTTTATTTTATAAACTGTATATGTCTCACTATAATGATTAAAGGTGTGTCAATATTAATGCTGTACACAATCTTTTATAAAAAAATTCGACTCATTAGAGGCTAAGTTAAAAATTAAATTTAAAAATTTAACACAAGTTTCTGAACGAAAGGCCGAAAGCAGGTCTTTTACAAGACGAAAGAGACTTATACAAAATAACTGGATATGTGGATGTGAAATAAGAAATGTATCGTACTGTTTTCCGTGTTTGCTGTTTTATAAAGCCGACTCTAGAATGGGCCTTAACTGGGCAATGAAAGGAATAAACGATTTACATCACCTTCCTGAAAAAATGAGGAAGCATGAGTCATCTCGCATATTATTTCTTGGGCAGCTTTTGCTATTATGATATTCTAGACAGCATGCTACAAGTGTGTAGGGAAGAAAGTTCTAACCAAACTGAACCTGCAGATTTTTTATCAATTTATTGTAAAATAGTTATAATACTAAGATATTTTTATAAAGAATCAATCCATGAAAATTTTTGGGGATTTATAAGGGTTAAAGATAAAATAGCAACCGGGTTAAAAATTTGCAATGAAAATGAAATTTATGGAAAAATGTATTTCCATGGAGGACTGCAGAGCGGATTTCAATTCTAAAAATTGACGTTATATTTGTCTATATATTTATGGCTCGCTCTATTCCTTTTGCCTCCTTAGACAGTAAGACAGTTACTAGTGAAATGACTTCTATTGACTATAAAAAATATTTATATTGCTGCCCTTTGAAGGTTTTGAAGCTCATTTGGAGCAGATTTTAATTTTAAAAACTATTCTTGTTCCTGTCCTTTTCTAGATTGAAGCTGAGTACTCGTGAGCTTATATTTATAACAATATACCAATTTTCATAATCTTGCGCGAGTGCGCCCTTCTAAAGTCAAACCCCACGAGCCACCACTGACTGTCAGAAGGCCATATTATTATATGATTTGTTAGCACATCTCGAAACGTCAAACAGACATCAAATTATTAAATAATAAATTCTACGTACTGTCACTATCAATTTTAATTTCAATGATACCTGAACGAAGTTTGTACTGCTTATAGGCAGTAAAAGTCCATCTTTTGGGCCTGTGAATCATCAATAAAAAACCGCTTTTGATGTTATTTAGAAAAAAAAATTATTTTCTTAAATAAGTTTATAAAAATTCTTACCGTGTTAATGTCGATTTTAGGTCACTGGCATACGGACAGTTGGTGGCTGGACATTTGTAAACATGCGTCGTCTTATCGCCACACTGGTACTTTTTATGATGAAGAAGGCGTTTCAAATAAGTGTAAGGTTTTCCACACTTTTGGCAGCAAAAACCACCTAAAATACAATTTTTATTTAATTTAACTGCAGTGAATGTCTATAACAAATAATTAGTTAATTAAAGGAAACAATAAAAATCGATATTTTATTTAGACCAATTTATTTCTAAAAAAATTAGAACACTTTCAATTGGAAAAGTGGTAATTGCTTAACCTAGAATGAAAGGTTTATTAATAATTTTTGAGACAAAAAGCTGGCAACAAGCAACATTTTATTAATAGACTTCAGAAAAGGAGGTTCTCTCTTCGATGGTGAATACAAACTGTCTATTACTTGTATGGAAAATAGTTAAGTAATTTCGATGACCACATAATATAAAAACGGTCCCAAAAGTTAGGGTTATTGGAAATGTCTGCGTAAATTCAAACTGTGAAAACAAAATATCTCGATAAGGCTGACGGTCTCGAAAAGAGTATTTCATAGGCTTTCAAATGCACCTTGTGGGTATATTTAATAGCATTAAATTTTTTCTTATAGACCAAAACATGACGCTCTGTTTGCTTCAGAATTAAGGAGCCATTCTGCTACCATGGTATCTGCCCCGGCAAGGCTCATCAGGCATTTTAGTTGGGGGGTATCAGTATTAAAACCAAAATACTCAAACACTCGTCGTTCCTTAACACATTGGTCAAAATTGTTTAGTTCCTTCGTATAACTTTTTACGAGCAAGAACCAAACAGAAATTGATATTTCTGTACTCTTCTATAGTGCACAGATGTGTCGTCTTGTGCTCCCAAGTAGGTCGCATCTAAAGAGATTTAGTGCACCATAGTACCCACAGATGGCATCACTGGTTGCCTATTTCCCCCATCGACTTTAAAAGTCGAACGACATGACACTTTTCTGAGTATAGCAGAATGGCTCCTCAAAGAGACCGTAATATTTTAGTCGTTTCTTGAAGGAGTAATATCCTCATCTTTAGTTCCTTTATGTATATATATATATATATATATATATATATATATATATATATATATATATATATATATATATATATATATATATATATATATATATATATATATATATATATATATATATATATATATATATATATATATATATATATATGTATGTAGCTGTAGAGGGATTTCCCTTAAAGTCCTTCAAAATTCAAATAAAAAAGAGAGTAAAATTTAAAAAATCATAAAATTTAAGAGATTTTAAGCGCCATTAATAATTTAAGAAAAAGTTCAGTATATAAAAAATTTTTTAGTATCTATTTGTTTATAAAAATTTAAAATATAATATTTACGACGGCGACGCAATTATATTTTCGAAAAACTAGCAGATGTCATAGAAGTTTATCAAACTGTTTTTATCACATTTAAACCCTCTTAAAAGTGAGAAGTTTCAGTAATAATAATTTATATTTTTTTTTGGCACACTTCTTAATTTATTAGGCAGCTTTTCTACAAGAAAAGTTCCAAGCAAGTATTTTTGGACATGCTAAGTAGTTGGACGTGGAGACAAACATCTCGATGTATAAAGGGATGAGGACAATCGATATAAAGTACCGGAACTTTGAAATGCTTAATGGAAATTTTTGGATTATCTTTAAACTTATGGAAGACTATTTTATGGTTTATAAGTGCTTTGAACTGAATATCGATTTAGCGATCCCAATTTATAAATACGGGGTAATAAACAATACAGGGCAATTTGTTTCAAATTTCATGACTATCCCAATAGGTCAAAAATCAAAACTAATTTGAAGGGTTTCAGAATAATTATCACACCATCAAAAAAATTAAAATTTTACTAAATATCAGGATTTTGAACATCACTGTATATGCCACCACACTTGTGTAGTTGTTGTTCTGTAGACTGCAAATTCAATGTTTAGTTAATTTTTATGTACAAATCAAAACTAAAGCAAATAAATTGATTGATTTTTTTACTAGTATATTTATATAGGTATTATAAAACAAAATAGCCTGGAATTGAGAATAATAAATAGCATTATTAGATAACATTTACGGCTCAAAGTGAAAAACGATGCAGTAATGTTAATTAAAATAAACAAATATCTCTTGTGTTAAAATTATATATATATATATATATATATATATATATATATATATATATATATATATATATATATATATATATATATATATATATATATATATATATATATATATATATATATATATATATATATATATATATATATATATATATATATATATATATATATATATATATATATATATATATATATATATATATATATATATATATATATATAAACGAAATAACTCACGGTAAAAATTACTCCTTCACCATTTTGTCGAGAATCGACCAAAACATGACACTATGTTTGTTTTCAATGTGCCCCTTGCTGGGGCGGATACCACGGTACAGATAGCCCTGGAAACAAACATAGCTTCATGTTTTGGTCGAAGAAAACATACATTTCCATTTTTGTGCGGTTGTTGGTCGTAAAAAGTTATACAAAAGAACTAAAGACGAAGAAATTAGTTCTTCACCAATGTGTCAAGGAACGACCAAAACATTACGTTGTTTGCTTCAGAACCAAAGAGCCATTCTGCTACCGTGGCATCCGCCCAGGCAAGGCTCATCAGGCAGTTCCCTTGGATGGTATCAGCTTTAAAACCGAAATACCCGAACACTGAAACAAACAAAGTGTCATGTCGTGCGACTTTAAAAGTCGATAAGGGAAATAGACAACCAGTGGCTCCATCTCCAGGTACTATGATGCACTAAGCACTACTTAGCAACACAAGACGACGCATCTGTGCAAAATAGAAAAGAACAGAAATATCAATTTTGTGCGGTTCTAAGTCACAAAAAGTTAAACGAAAATAAAGATAAGAAAATTACTCCTTCACTAACGTGTCAAGAAACGACCAAAACATGACGCTCTGTTTGTTTTAAAACGAAGGTGCCATTCTGCTACCGTGGTATCTGCCCCGGCAAGGCTCATTAGAAAGTTTCCTTGGGGGTATCAGTATTAAAACCGAAATATCCGAACATTGAAACAAAGTGTCATGCCGTTCAACTATGAAGGTCGATGAGGGAAATAGGCAACCAGTGGCGCCATCTGTAGGTACTGTGGTAAAATAAATCGCTTTAGATGCGACCTATTTGAGAGGAGTATAGGAAAGTCAGGTGCCACGAACTGAAAGATCTTAATTTCAATTTTTAGTATCCGTTAAGGAACCTGCCTTATCCATTAATTCTAAACTTTCTGCCTATTCGTTATTTAATTACAATAAATGCAGCTATTTCTCTATTAAAGGACAAAAGAACCCATATTTAAAAAATCTAATATAATCTTTTTGCTAATATAATATACATCTACTGAACAAAATATTCATTAATATAATTAAATTATATTTACAATTGAACGAGAATGTACACTACAAACAAATATTACAGTTAGATCTCCATTTTATGAACCATCCTACAGTGTTGCGTCATCCTGTTTCTGTACCTGGCTTTATATTCACAATTTACTGCCGGACACTCTATAGTAGGCTCTTTTCCGCACTCGTATATCACGTGTCTCTTCATGGTGTGATATGCTTTGTATCGTTTGCTGCATTTTTCACATTCGTATGTGCCTTCATCCAGCAGGAAATAGCCTTTAATTGGGGGTGGCCTACGACCGCAAAAATATTTTTTGTGCCGCTTCAACGAGGTCTGATGTTGAAATGATCTCGAACAATCCGGGCACATGAATAACATGGTTCCTGAAATCATTTTTGCATGTTAAGGGTTTGAAATTTAATATCCACTTTCGATATACAAAAAAAACGGATTATGTGATCTCGAGAAATATGAAAACTATCCTGAAACACGAGAGCTAGTTTTCTTTAACTATTGGCAATTAAAAATTTTTATAAACACAACAACCAATTTGATTATTAATCGTCCTTTATCTACTAAAGGCGGTAACAATTTAAATTGCCTCTATTATTCTAAGCGTATAAACTCGTTGACCGCTCTCTTAACCCTTTCGCCCCTGTAGGGACATATACGTTGTTTTTTAGTATATTTGACTGAGTTTTTAATTGTAAATTGACTAAATAAATAGAAAAGGATCGTGATAAATTAAAAAAGGTAAGTTGGATCTGATAAATAAATGGTAATATATGGGAAATATAAAAAAAATGCGTAGGGTTAGTTTTTGGGACAAATACGTCCCAACAGTATTTTATAGCGGGATGTATATGTTCCAGTAGGTATTTATTGATGTTTATGAGTGCACGTTTTTTCTAGCATGGACGGCAAAAAAAAAACCTCAAAGAACGACGAAATTCAACACCTGGCGAACAATCTTCATTTGATTGAATCTGAAAATGAGTCAGTGGATGACCCATTTGACAGTGACGACAGTATTGAGGATAAGGATTATTCTCCTTCCCTTTCATCCAATACAAATGACGCGGATTCAAATTCTGATTCAGAATACCCGGTGATACCAACTACCAGTGATATCCCATGACGTGTTGTGCAGGCTGACAGTCCAATTCAGCCTGTGCAGCCTGACAGTCCAATTCAACCTATGCAGCCAGTTGATAAGACAAATACAGGTAATCAGTCAGGTAATGTCGTATGGTCGCAAGTTGACATAAGAAATTTTGAACCCAGAAAATCCATCCCTTCCGAAAATCCTGCCATTGTTATAGCCAAACTCAATCGGGGAAACTCAGAATTTGATAGTTTTTTTAGTTTATTTCCTAAGAGTTTGTTTTTATTCATGGCCCACTGCACAAACCAAAGATTGGATATTCTAGAATGTACGCGTAATAAAAAAAAGACAAAAAATTGAAAGGACCTCGTCTAAGGAACTAATGATTATTACTGGAGTTTCTCTTATTATCAAAAAGCAATCAAAAACGCTATATCTTGAGACAGATGTCAGCTGCTTCTCTCTAAATTATATTTTAATGACCCTAAGAAACCAGAAAATGCATCTAAGGCCTATTACATAGATAAAGCTGTTTCGTGTTTCAAAAAATATTTTCAGGTAGCAGATCGGATAGCACCTATCAATCTATTGACGAATCAATGGCAAAGTTCAACGGCAGGTTAAGCCTAAAACAATACATGCCACTCAAACCCATAAAATGGGTTGTGAAAATATGGAGTAGGTGTGATTCATTGACAGGTTATGTTTACGACATAAATATATATTGTGGTAAAGAAACCGATCAGCAAGATGGTACTCTTGGAGAGCGAGTAGTTAATAAACTGGCTTCTACTATTAGAGACAAACAGGTTACACTTTGTTTTGACCGATTTTTTACTAGTGTTCACCTTATAGACACCATTAAGTATGCTGCAGTAGAAACATGCATGAAAGGTCGGAAAAATGTACCAAAGTTTGAAGGAAAATTAGAGAGAGGAGAATCTCAAATGGTTGGAAATCAGCACGGTACTCTTGCTATTAGGTGGCAAGATACAAAAGATTTTATTGTCTTATCCAACTGCCACAAGCCTATTATTGAAAAAGAAAACAGGAAGATGAAGGATGGTTCGACGGTAGAGGTTGATTGTCCAGAAGCAATTAAATTTTATAATCAAAAAATGGGAGGTATTGATTTAGTCGACAAAATGACATCATTATCTGATATAAACAGAAAGTCTCAAAAATGGTGGCGAAAAGTGTATTACAAACTTCTGATGATGGCAGTTTATAATGCATTTGTTGTATTCAAGGAAATAAGTCACAAAAATATAACTTTTATACAATATTTAGTTCCACTGGCAGAAAGTTTGATAGCTGAAGGTAGGAAAGGGGTTCCGAGAAAACGTACAAGAAAGGTAGGGCGTCATTCTAAATCTTCCCATAATACATCGAATGTTGGAGATCATTTACCTGTAGAAGTTGAGAAGAGAAGAAGATGTTATAAGTGCTCACAGCAACAGAATGAAAAACGTACTAAACTTATGTGCAAAATGTGCAATTTACCCCTATGTATAGATTGTTTTACACTTTTTCATACCTAGCCCAGTAGCATTATATAACACTATTGGGACATATATGTCCCAATATAAATTACTATAGGGACATACATGTCCCACTTGTTTTTTTATAACTCTTATATAAAAATAAATAAATATTGCTGATTTTGTATTCTAAACAGTATTTTCATTCATAATTTTCACTGAAATTGAAAGAAAATTCCATGACACACTATCCATGCCTCTAACTGCGATCTCCGGAGAGGTTTGGTTTCATTTTGAATGGATCACGGCTGGCGGTCCGCGTTGACTTCGTGATTATAAACGGAGGCGAGTTTTTCCCGAGTGTTCCCGATCAAATTCGCATAGGGGCGCATGGAAAAGATACGGCTTACGTTGGCAAAGTTTGGGTCAACAGCCACGCCGAGGAAACTTAAATATTTTTGTCAGTTGATGTGTTTAATGTGGATCGTGTGATAGGTTGTGGTTACGAGTGCGTATTTTTATAGATTTTATTTTGAAGATTTTACATTTTGTTTATTGATTTGTGGTTTAAATTAATGTTTCAAAGAACGGTAGCCACAGTGTTTTAGAATATTAAGGCTTTATAATCCGTTTTCAATTATATTGGCGAGCTGAACTTGGAGAAACGACTCGAACGACCAGTAGTCGACCTTTGCCGAAATTTAAAATTCAACAAACAGGTAATGACTATAACAAAGAAGTAAATCGTTATTTTCGTAGAAATATGTCCGATTTATGTGCCTGGACATCCGGTTGCGAAGTAACAAAGGCATTTTGTTTCGTGCGTCTGGTTTTTTCAGATGACCCCTTTTGGTTTATATATATTGACTCCCCTGAAAAATTGACCACGAGCCGCCACTGATAGTTACTCACATTCTTTTCATAGACTCAGATTTGTATGCCAAACTTTAAATATTACGTTTAATTATTTCTTATCTACTAATCAAAACCAAAGCAAATAAATCACTTGATTTTCTTGCTAGCATTTTCAAATACGTTTTATAAAAAAAATAGCTTGAAATTGGAAATAATAAATATTATTATTAAATAATATTTATGGTCCAAAGTGAGAAGATATGCAATAATGTTAATAGCATAAAAAATACCTCTTGTACTTGTCTCTGTACTAGTATCCTTAGGCTACATAAATATTTTACATATTTGTACATATCTACATAATACCTTGAACATATATATATATATATATATATATATATATATATATATATATATATATATATATATATATATATATATATATATATATATATATATATATATATATATATATAATATATATATATATATATATATATATATATATATATATATATATATATATATATATATATATATATATATATATATATATATATATATATATATAGGGTGTTCAGCTTTTGGCTCTCGGCCATATCTCAGAAAGTATTTACCCTAGGTTATCGGGGAAAAAAATTTAATAAGTAAATCGGCAAAAATAAAAAGCTGTAAATTATTTTCGACTTTGTAAGTCTGCCGCTAGAGGGCGCAACACCAACCGTAAAGTAGAAAACACGGTTTTATTCAAAAATATTCCCAATTAACCCTTATCAAAAATACTTTTTTTGTAATCTACTAATAATTCCAAAACTTTTTTCTCTAAATTTTCAAATAAAGAGAGGGGAAGGGGTAAACATTGGATTCAAAGAAATTAAATAACTTTTGTTTGGATTAACCGATGTTAACGATTTTTTTTTTGTTTTAAGGAGATTATGTGTAAGTTTCTTCGAGAATATTATTATTTAGATTTTATTTTTTTCCTAGCTGCTAGATGGCATTTTATGACAAAGTCGCAAACTTTTGTTATTTTCTCTATTATTTCAAATACAATGGTATTTTTTCTTTACTTAGAAAAACCGTGTCTGAGTTATTTTCAAATAACTTTATTTTTTGACAAAATGTGATGTCACTCACTTTAAATTTGCTTTCCGCATTTATTAGGTATGTTGTCATCTCATTAAGACTTGGAATGAGATACGCTGAGCATAAAATTATACATCAAGTGTGTGAATGACTATTTTTTAACTAATATGAATATTGTAGCACGAGTCTTAGCGAGTGTCTGAAGTAATTTGTTAATTTGTATTATACATTTTTAATTACTCTAGGCACTGCTTTAAAAATGAAATTTAAGCGTCTCGAATAGTGCATAAGCGAGTACTTTACGCACGGTTGTAGAAAAAAATATTTTAAAATTTAATTTGAATGCCTAAACCATAAGTAGAACCGCGAAATCAATTACGTACCTTATTAAAAAATAAATTTAATTGCAATGAAACTATAAAAACTACACATTAAAACAAAATTTATAATAAACTTCTAACATGTTCTAAATGTCTACCATCCATTTGAATACACTGACTGAGTCTATCAAAGGTTGAAAATACAGCGGCTTCCATTTCCGCCCTGGATGTGCTGTTGATAGCGTTTTGTATTCGACGAATCATATCTTCTCGTGTTGTAGGGCGAGTTTTGAACACTAGATCTTAAGGCCTACCCCACAAATAAAGAACAAGGCAGGTCAAATCGGGGGACCTTGGTGGCCAAAGAAATATTGACCCCCTTCCAATCCAACGATTGGTAAAACGTTCGTCCAAATAATGTCTAACATTTCGGGAAAATTGGGCAGGACAACCGTCGTGCTGAAACCACATATTCCTTATTGCAGCCAAAAGTCCGGGTAAGTCATTAATTAAAAAATGTAAATAACTTTCACCCTTTTAAACTTTGTTCAAAAATGAACGGGCCTATGATTTAACCGTCAATGATTCCGCACCAAACGTTGACAGTCCAACGGTGCTGATTATCCGCTTCTCGCATCCAATGTGGATTGGTATCCGTCCAGTAGTGCATATTATGCAAATTTAGTTTACCAGTATTAGTGAAGGTAGCTTCGTCGGTCCATAATATCCTAGATAAAAAATGCTCGTCTTCGTTTACCATATTACGAAGCCAATAGCAATGGTTAAGCTTATTTTCCTGTCTTTGATAACGCTAATCACGTAAAATCTTGTGCACTGACCCGATAGATATTGGTAAGTCTCTTGAAATTTCACGTATACTTGCGTGAGGTAAAGCATGAATGTAAGCCAGGACATTTGTTCTATTTTCCTCATTTCTGGCGGGGCGATTTCTTCTTTGGACAGGAAGAGGCTGTACTTGACCTGTTTCCTTAAACCGTCTTGCTAAATGCCTAAGGACTTTCCAGGAATAATGACGCGATAAACCAGAGCGTATTGGCGCGAAGCAATTAATGCGTTTTCAAAATTTTGAAAGAAAATAGCTAACGTATCATACGCCTCTTCATTAGAATACATATTTTAAACAATAACAATTCAAACTGATACTAAATAAAAACTGAAACGTTTATCTCTCAAAAATAGTAATTAGTAAGGGCCGCCCTTATTACTTTTGTTTTATAAGTCATGGCATACGAAGAGGACTGGGTCACTTAGATTTTAATAAAGTAAGTAATCGATTCAGAAAACAATTTTTTTCGCGTTTTCTTTGATGGTTTTTTTACCAAAATAAAAGAAAGAATACTTTTTAATGCTCGTCGTAGTCCATTCCAAGGCTTACTTAGACCAGAGCATATTTAAAAATGCGGAAGGCAAATTTAAAGTGAGTGACATCACATTTTGTCAAAAAATAAAGTTATTTGAAACTAACTCAGACACGAATAAAGATATCAATCAGCGGCTTTCACCAGTTTATGTATTTTTTCATATTGTTTTTTTCTAAGTCAAGAAAAAATACCACTGTATTTGAAATTTTAGAGAAAATAACAAAATTTGCGACTTTGTCATAAAACGCCTGGAACTGGAAGCCGCTGTATTTTCACTTTTGATAGACTGAATGAATGTATTTAGATGGATGGTAGACATTTTGAACATGTTAGAAGTTTATTATACATTTTGTTTTAATGTGTAGTTTTTATAGTTTCATTGCAATTAAATTTATTTTTTAATGAGGTACGTAATTGATTTCGCGCTTTTACTGATGATTTAGGCATTCAAAATAAATTTTAAAATACTTTCTTCTACAACCGTGAGTAAAGTACTCGCTTATGCACGACGCTTAAATTTCATTTTTAAAGCAGTGCCTAGAGCAACTAAACATTTATAATATAAATTAACAAATTACTTCAGACACTCGCTAAGACTCGTGCTACAATATTCATATTAGTTAAAAAATAGTCATTTAACACACTTGATGCATAATTTTATGCTGAGCGTAGCTCATCCCGAGTCCTAATGAGATGTCAGCATACCTAATAAATGGGAAAAGCAAATTTAAAGTGAGTGACATCACATTTTGTCAAAAAATAAAGTTATTTCAAAATAACTCAGACACGAATAATGATATTAACCCACGGTTTTCTCCAGTTTATGTATTTTTTCATGTTCTTTTGTTCTAAGTAAAGAAAAAAATACCATTGTATTTGAAATTTTAGAGAAAATAACAACAGTTTGCGACTTTGTCATAAACTGCCATCTAGCGGCTAGAAAAAAAAATAAAATCTAAATATTAATATTCTCGAAGAAACTTACCCATAATCTCTTTAAGACAAAAAAAAATCGTTAATCCAAACAAAAGTTATTTAATTTCTTTGAATCATATGTTTACTCCTACCCCCTCCCTTTATTTGACAATTTAGAGAAAAGAAATTGAAACGAAAAGTTTTGGAATTATTAGTAGATTACAAAAAAAGTATTTTTTATAAGGGTTAATTGGGAGTATTTTTGAATAAAACCGTGTTTTCTACTTTACGGTTGGTGTTGCGCCCTCTAGTGGCAGACTTATAAAGTCGAAAATAATTTACAGCTTCTTATTATTGCCGATTTACTCATTAAATTTTTTTCCCCGATAACCTAGGGCAAATACTCTCTGAGATATGGCCGAGAGCCACCCTTAGTTGAACACCCTGAATATAAATTGCTAGTATCCACTAATTTTGAGAACTTGCCTTAAAATTTTTTTAAAACCTTCTGCCTATCCGTTTGTGGTTAATTACATTAAATGCTGCTTTTTCGCTTTTAAAGGAAAATAGAACAGTATTAAAAAAACCTAAGATAATCCTTTTGGTAATGTATACATCTATTGAACAAAATATTAATTTATACAATTAAATTATATTTACAATTGAACGAAAATGTATACTACAAACAAATATAACAGTTAGATCTGCATTTTATGAGCCATCCTACAGTGTTGCGTCATCCTGTTTTTGTACCAGGCTTTATATTCACAATTTACTGCCGGACACTCTATGGTAGGTTCTTTTCCGCACTCGTATGTCACGTGTCTCTTCATGGTGTGCTGTGCTTTGTATCGTTTGCTGCATTTTTCACATTCGTATGTGCCTTCATCCAGCAGGAAATAACCTTCAATTGAAGGTGGCCTATGACCGCAACAATACTTTTTGTGCCGCTTCAAGGAGGTCTGATGTTGAAATGATTTCGAACAATCTGGGCACATGAATAACATGGTTCCTGAAATCATTTTTGCATGTTAAGGGTTTGAAATTTAATCTCGGGAAATATGAAAACTATCCTGAATCAAACACGAGAACTAGTTTTCTTTAAATAAGGGCAATAAAAAATGTTTATAAACACAACATCCAATCTGATTAGTAACCATTCTTTATCTACCAAAGACGGTAACAATTTAACCTACTGACTAATTGACAGTCATAATTACTATTTTGATATCATAATATATATGTATACAGGGTGGTCCATCCCAGCTCCCTTCTTCTATAGCTCACTTATCATTTGACTCATGAAGTTTAAATTTTGCACAACTCATATTTTATGGGCGCATTTTCTAAAAATATTTTTGATTATACAGAGTGACCCGAAAAAATTTGACGTCACAATGACATATTTTTTTAAATAAGATGACCTATATTTTTTTGAATATTTAGATGGTTTCCATAGTTGTTTACACCATCCTAAAATTTTATTGGATTCGATCGGTAAATAACCGCTTAAAAAAATTAAATATGAAAAAAAGTGAATTTACACCACTGGTTAAAAAAATTATAAAAATTCAAATATTGCCTCGACATAAGAATCAAAATGGGAGTTCATTAAATAAGGTTTGACAATCTCGCTGACCAAATTTAAACGATCTAAATTATACAGGGTCTACAACATTAAGTGTCAACATTACCAAACTCCAAAGTGCGTTTTCTTTCTTATTTTAAATGTCAACCCTATACTTTTTTCATTGCAATCGATGCGTAATTAATACTTTTTTGTAAATACATCTTTTTTAAAATTTCTAACGTATTAAAAGATATTCGCCAAAAACTGGTAAAGCGTCCTATTTTAGCAGCCATTTTAATGAAAAGTAATCCAAGGTGGCTTAGATTATTAAAATGAATGACGTAGAATTCAATCAAAATGACAGGAAAGTCTTTTTGACAAATTTAAAAAATCATTTAGTTTACAAAGGGGTTAATATTGTTCTTGATCATAATTATTACAAAGTATTGCGTTATTTTGTTCCAATAGTATAGTTTGTTTATTGCGGTTATAGTTGTTTGCAGTTTAATTCGAGAAGTTATTTTTTTAAGTAGTTTGTTAAGTTGTTCACGTTTTGCATAAGTATTTTTACAATGAATTATACCAAAGAAGAGCTAGTAGATATGATTTTTGTGTTGGGAGAATCTCAAAAAAATAGTTTTTTGGCTAGTCGGATATACCCGGAGCGATATCCGGAACGAAGACATCCCGATAAGAGAAGCCTGCAAAACTTATTAGGTAGATTTATTCAGACGGGAGATGTCGAATACTCAAAACCTAGTAGAAATAGGCCAATTCAAACTGATGAAAAGGAACTGGATGTGCTACTTCATATCACACAAACCGCTTCAATTAGCCAAAGGGTAGTCGCCGATATAGCGAATGTTAGCAACAACACCGTTCAACGTGTTTTAAAAAAAATCATTTTCATGCCTACCATATTCAGCTTCACCAAGAGCTTTATGAAGAAGATTATGAGCATCAGATAGCGTTTTGTAACTGGACACAATCCAAAATCAGAGCAAATTTTGAATTCTTCGATAAAGTGCTCTTCTCAGACGAGGCTACCTTCCATAAAAGTGGATTTGTGAATCGCCACAATTTTCATTACTACTCCGATCATAATCCAAGACATTTTCTGCAGATCGATCGACAGCACAGATGGTCTATTAAAGTGTGGGGGGGAATTTTATTATCGGTTCTTATTTTTTCGATGGGCATTTAAATGGGGACATGTATTTAAATTTCTTACAACATGAGTTGCTCCGTTTATGTCAACACCTACTCAGACCCGTAAAGGAGGGCATATGGCTACAACACGACGGCGCTCCAGCACATTATTCTTTACCGGTCAGGCACCATCTTAAAGAAGCCTTTCCGGATTCCCCAATTAACACCCCGAGAACATAAGCTCGATTTCTTCTTATGGGGCTATATTAAAGAAATCGTTTACCAGGAGCCCCCAACAACACCTGGTAAATATTGGGTGTTACCACAGGTAACACCCAATATTTTAAGGAAAGTGGCAGCATCTTTTCATACTCGTTTTCGTTTGTGTTTGGAAGAAAACGGAAGACACATTGAACATAACTTCTAGTGAAAAAATTAGATTCAATATAGTCGAATTTAGTATAGTGTAACTCTCAAATGTGATACTTAAATAGTAAATTTTTAATTTTAATGTCAAGATAAATGATAAATTATAATAAAAATCAATATAAAAAGAAATAAATAAAAAATTAATTTAAAAATAAAAATTTGCGTTATGTCAAAATTGTCTCTTGTAATATTGATTGAATTCTACTTCATTCATTTTACTAGTCTAAGCCACCTTGGATTACTTTTCGTTAAAATGGTTGCTAAAATAGGACGCTTTGCCAGTTTTTGGCAAATATCTTTTAATACGTTAGAAATTTTAATAAAGATGTATCTACAAAAGAGTTTTATTTTTCAATTACGCATCGATTGCAATGAAAAAATAATAGGGTTGACGTTTAAAATAAGAAAGAAATTGCACTTTGAAGTTTGGTAATTTTGACACTTAATTTTGTAGACCCTGTATAATTTAGATCGTTTAAATTTGGTCAGCGAGATTGTCAAACCTTATTTAATGAACTCCCAGTTTGATTCTTATGTCGAGACAATATTTGAATTTTTATAATTTTTTTTAACCAGTGGTGTAAATTCACTTTTTTCACATTTCATTTTTTTAAGTCGTTATTTACCGATCGAATCCAATAAAATTTTAGGATGATCTAAACAACTATGGAAGCCATCTAAATATACAAGAAAATATAGGTCATCTAATTTAAAAAAATATGTCATTGTGACGTCACACTTTTTTGGGTCACCCTGTATAATCAAAAATATTTTTAGAAAATGCACCCTAATATACATATGAGTTGTGCAAAATTTCAAATTCATGATATATATATATATATATATATATATATATATATATATATATATATATATATATATATATATGAATATCTCTTGTTTTAATACAGCGAGTGAGAAAAGTAATGAAATGGCAAAATATCTCAAGTAGTTTTTAATTGTGGTATCCGCATTGCTGCCAAATTTGCCGTTTTTCTGTTATAAAAAAATTTTTTTTTTTAAATTGAACACGCGAAGAGCACTTTTTATGAAAATTAACAGTTTTTACAAAAATAAGGGTGAAATATCCATAATTTAATGTACCGTCTTTTAATAAAATACCTGCAGACAAAAGTTTACCTGATATGTTTGACAATGTCAGCTTTGTTGATTTACAAAAATGAACCGTTTAATTGAAACCCAAAGAATTGAAATTTTAGTTATACTGGGTTATGTGGATAGAATAAGGGGTACCTGAGATATTTCGCCGTTTCCTTACTTTTGTTACACGCTGTATATTACTCAAATTATAGCCTGTAAGACTTTTGTATTATGTAATCACTATGCAATGTTTTATGCAGGTTATATCATGTAAAACTACAATATATTCAGCTCGCCCTCAATTTTGGAAATACTGACTACTCTTAACTTTTTACTTCCCTCCTAAGAGTATTACAATGTTTACGTTTAACGTTGACTAGATGCTGAAAAACATCTTTTCCCAGTTCCCTCGGACTGTCTGTTCCCGGCATAACTAAAAAACTGCCTATCCAATAATAAATTCCGCACAAAAATAAGGGGCCATGTGGTTCTGAACATCAACAGGTAACAAACAAAAAACAAGTGATGGAGCAGTATGGCAACATAAGAAATATTTCAAAAACACCAGTGTAAAAAATTACTTCTTTATTTCAATTCAAATCAAATGCATGCATAGAAATGAACTGGTAAGTTTGTTTTTATGGATTCAATGTCAGTTTAATAAAATATTTAAACTATTAGTACAAACACTACATTACATTTATTACAAATCCAAAATCACCAAAAAAAAATGGTGACCTAATAAAAGTTTGAAAAAATAAGTGTAAGAAATCTACTCTTTCAACTGAGATGAAATATTACTATGAAACAAAAATCATTTTTAAAAATAGCTATTTCAATTGTGGTATCACTACATACATTGTGTAGATCATGAGAATATATTTATGGTTTCAAACAAAAATGTAAAGTAAAGAGTATACTAATAGGGTAAGATCAATTAAAACTAAAACAATCGTTTTTAGCGAAATCTATTTTACATACTATTTTTTAATAGTAACATTTTAGGCACTTGCAGCATCAATATTGATGTCACTACCATAAAACCATAATTGTTTAATTGTATGCATATGATTTCTTTAATAGAAACACGTTTAAACTTTAGAATTGCATCTCCGGTAAAAAAACCTTGACCAGAAAGAATTTGATGCTTCTAGAAAAATCAGACAACTCCTTGTTGTAGACTATAGAAGGTTTAACGAAAAAACATTAGATAATCAATTTAAAACATTACCGGTAAGTGGATTAAGGGAATAAAAAATTACCACATAAAATAGCTACAGAAATCAATGTAGAAAACTACTATTACGAGTATGTAGGTTATATTAGAAAAAATGTTGACAAAAAAGAAAACGATTAAAGAAAACACGTTTACTTAGACAGAAGTGGCACTATGTTAACTTTTTAAGCTCCGTTTCTCAATAAAAGTATAATTATTGTATTGTTATCATCATTAGATCATTATTAAAATCCAATCAACTACTTTATAAAAGTAATACTCCATTACACTTTTCATACTACTTATACTGTTCATTATTTTAAAGCATTGAAAGTGACAAATAAGTATAGAATATTGATTTTCAAAATATCATAGTGGTTTTGTTTGTCTCCTTCCCATCGTATTTGATCTGATATTCAAAATGTCTTCTATTAGTTGCAATGAAATTAAAATATAAAAAGTGAGAATGAATTACGAAATTTAATATTATATACCATCCTCTAAAATTTCAAGAACTACCCTGCTAAAAAAATCCATCCCTGGTGGATTCTGTACTAAATACAAGGGGTTTCAAAAAGAAGTTAACAAAAATGAAGGATATAGAGTAAAAAATATGAAAACAAAATATATAAGCCTACTTCCGCAAAAACCAATGAAAATTATCTTATAAATATATATTTTTCAAATTTCTTGAAGATATTTCCAGTTATTGTATTAAAACTTAGTATGCTGCATTAATAAAAAAAACATTTTTATAAACAAAACAAAAATACCTTAATCAGTATCGTGCATAGAAATAAGTCCCGAATTTTTATAAGAAAAATGGTACGTCACTGAATTTTTTTTTATTGAATATTTTTTTACTTAATTCGAAAATTGTTAGTAAAAAAGGCATCTTGATTTTCTTCGTTCGGTCCTTTGTTTTTCAGGTAAAATATAAAGAAAGATTTATTATATAATCATTGTGCTCAAAATCGAAAAATATTGGACAATGTATCATTTAATAATCCTTATTAAGAAGATTTGGTGCTAAACTCCTGGTGAACACAAAAATTAATTAGTAAATATGCCAAATTATTTTCCTGAAGATTTAACTGACACAATGCAATGGAAATGCTAAAGAAGCGATATGAAAAAGATCGCCGTCAACATTGTGCAAGTACACGTATAGCTGTTCATAAAGATTTATGAGGACCAATAAAACTTTTTGGAAATTATACAAATAGTGGAGTACCAACTATATGGAAATGGAGGAAATAGTTTATAGCCAGCTGGACAAAATTCTAGATTAAGAACAAGCCATTTGTATGTTAAGGAATGCGAATCACGGTATGGTATGGAAAATACTTAGAGAACAATTGGTGTACCACCCTTACCACATATAAAAGGTACAAGTTCTGTCTTCTGCCAGCTAAATTCCAATGTTGCCAGTATGAAGCTGGGTTACCAAAAATTGTATATTCAATATTCCTAATGAGCGTACATGGGCAGAAGAAAGCCGACACAGCATTTATCAGGATGGAACACCCTGTATATTATGTGATATTTGGATTTTACGGGGAATTCTTGTCATATTTGATATACATACCCCAGGTCTATCTATTTTCGTTTCTGAATTATTGACATTTGAACATTGAAAAGTTATATATTCAAAAAAACACAGCATTCATTAATCAAAGCCCAGCAGCAAATTTTTATGTGTAAGCAGGGGTTATAAGTCATGTAACTGTAATTGCTTTACTAAGACGGTTAAATGGTGAGATGCAGTTACGACTTCTACAGGAACTGACGTCTGTTTTTTTTTTGGAGATTGGCCCTCTTAACATTGATCAAATGTATGGTTTACGTATCATAGGGCAACTACATTGAACAAACCCGGTTAAACAAACCTTTTTAAGAAAACTGGATTGGACAAAGCAAGCCGAGTTTTTGGCCACTACATTGTCCTAATCTAAACCCGTGTGATTTCTATTTATAGGGACACATAAAACAGTGCACTGAATTTCACACTGATACAAATGAAAATATTGGTGGAGTGGGTCACCACTGCTTGTGAGATAATATATCAAATACCAGGAATATTTAGTAGAGTAAGAAGAAATATGCCGAGAAGATTTAGTCTCTGTGCCACTTTCAACAACTACTTTGAACCACGTAACGTAGTTTGTAAGTATTCAATTTTCACATAAATTAATTTGTAAACAAATTTCTTATTTATTTCAGTGGTTTTTGTCGTCATATCAATATTTTTTCCTTGCAAAACAAAGCATTGAACCAAGAAAAATCTAGACACTTCTTTTACTAAGTACGACTTTTTCTAACAAAAATAATTCAGGACTTGTTCTTATGCATGATATTGGTTATAGTATAAATTTGCTTCTGCTTATGAAATTGTGTTTTAATACTGTTTAGTATTTATATTATGATGCATGTCAAGTTTTGTTGCAATACCTCGAATTGGAGAGGAAGAAATTGCTGCGTAGCTATGGCTATATGAACTGTTTTCTATATTTTTAACTCTAGAGTTCACTAGTAATTTTTTAAAAAATCATTCGAAAACAGATTGTATTTCTGGAATAACGACAATCTTGTTAAGAACCGCAAATACTTAAACAAAATTTAAAAAAAAGCTGTTTTAAAGAAAGAACATAGCGACTCTCCAACATGCCAATCCATGTGTAATGTCACAAAAATATCTTTATTCTTAGAAAACCTGGACTATTTTCTTTTTAAACTGCTGGACAATTTCTCTGGTAGCCATAACGATATTGTGCTTCATCCTCAGGTGAACTTGGAAATTTTGCACGTATTTCCCAGAATGCCCACAGAAATGGCAAAAGAAAGTTGGTCCTTTCCCACATGTATATTTTCGGTGGTTGTATAGTGAAGCTAAGTGTCCGAACTTTTTGTGACAGGTTGTGCATTCATAAGGGCGATCTAAAATTTAAAAAACGTTAAAGAAAACTTCAGTTAGTTCCTTAAAAACCATCACATATAATACGCATTTAACAGTGTTTTCGAGCAACATCGATCTATTTAGTACTATTTTAATACATTAGCTAAAAACCTACTTTCTTCTCTTTCCTAAGAAAACCAAAGAAACTATCATAGAACGGCTGTGGTTAATTAAGAAATCGTAGTTTTTGGGAATACACCGTGCTAAATTGGAATTACTATACGACGTTTCGCCTTCAACTGCAGAAAACATCTTCGGGGATCTTCACTCCACGAGATCTGAATTTAATTGAGTGTTCAGTGTCGTGGAGTAAAGATCCCTGCCTCGTGCAATCGAGGGCGAAACGTCGGATAATTATTCCAATTTGACACGTTCTAATCCCAAGAATCATGATATCTTATCTGATAACTATTAGGCTTTTCTAAAACACTTAGTTCTTTAGACCATAAAGAAAACTAATAGCACTATAAAAGAGGTTAAATATTCATCAAATCAATTTTCGGAAATTTAAGCTGTTGTTTATATATTTTCTCCAATTATTTTAGGATTTTAAGTCCAGGGTCCAGTGGTCCAGGAGAAAGAACACTTCGTTGATTTTCAAATACATACTCATACATAACCAAAAATTGTTAACGGTACACAAATTTATAGTAGGCACTGTCAAGACACCACAACTGAGCATACTTCCAAGATTTACGTTTCACTTAGGTGCAATAAAGAATGATGTTAATTTCATTTTGTGGTGTACAACCTGCCAGACTCCGACGTTGCCTTTTTCTAATATATAAGTTTATTTCGGCGAATTATAAACAGCGTTTGAATAGAAGTATTTAGAAGTATTACAATTTGAAAACAAACTGATAAAATACTTCCATTCAAAATTTGGTTTATACGGGCATAACGTAAAAATTATAGATTTACTGATATAGCGCAATTAGTTAGAGCAATGGCTTTGACTGTTTATTATAAATATTTGTAAAAAAACAGCGTTTGTTACATTTTCCTTACGTCCGAGGGTAAGTTTGTTCGAATCCCGACTCAGACGAAAACTTTTTTTTAAATTTTTTTTTAACAAAAGATAAATAATGATAATACAATCCTGTTGTACAAGGAAAACAACTGTGGAAACATCGAAGTCTAGCGGGCTGTGCACCATTACCGGTTAAACTCATCGGCATGCCTAAACACAAAGGGTTCTCTGATAAAGAAAAAGCTGACAATCTGGATCACTGGGGTATTGCATATCATGTGAAGCCAGAAAGCAATCGACTTAAAAAAGATCTAGGATCCTCTGGCAGAAGACCGTAAGTGGTGCGCTGCATAAAGGCGGAGTCAAACTAATATCGTATTTGATAAATACACAAATAATTGTGCAATTGGCGGGTATTTAAGAATGATCAATGATTGTCGATCAAACTGCTTGTACATTCGACAAACATTTGAACAGATTTACACACCATACTTTGACGTGGACTTGTTAATGAACCGGGTGTTATATTAAGAATGGTCTGTATATATAATTTTTTTTCTATTTTTAATAACGGTGGCGGAGGAAGGTCAAACTTTTTTTCTTTCAAACGTTTGTATCTCTGTTTTACGTTGAATAATTTCATTTAAAGTAATAAAAGGTATCGAATAGTCAAATAAAAAATCCAGGTCCGTATTTGAACTAAAAAAGTTGATGATGGTCGCCCGAATCCCAGCCTTACCAAAAAAACGCAAATTACTAAAACACTATTGAATTTAAGTAGTAGGAGAATCTAAATCAGTTTCAGGGAAAACTAATTACATTTTCTCTATGTGTAAAAATATACCAGGGGTCCCTTTTAAAATAACGAAGATTTTTGGACACCCCGTATTATAGCAAACGATAAGAGACTTTAATACTGATAGATCAATTCTTCTTAAATCCAGTATTGTTTGTTTAGTTGATTATTTTCGGTGTCATTCAAACTTTGAAAAACATTTTCGAAAAACGTAAAATAGATATTTCGAATATGCAATAAAATTCGGGGTATTTTATTTAATTTTTATATGCCACGCGTTTTTGGCGCAAACCGTATATGTTCAAATAAATACTTTCAAATTCTAGGCTTTACATCTTTTCACTTATATTTAAAAATATATTGACATTCAGCAGCCAGAGACCGCGTTCCTTTGGATTCTTTACAGAATACTAGCATAATTTGTTCTGCCTATTCTGTTAGATGGCGTTATGAGTTTCCAGTGAAATTATAAGAATATGAGGCGCATCCACCACATCGTCCTCAAACGTTATTAAATAAAAACATATTTTTATAGAAAAAATACGTAATAAAAGAATATCATTTAAAAAAATATATAGACATAGTAAGAGACAGTTCACTGTAAAGTTTCCTTCTTTGTCAATAGCATAAAATTTCCGAGAAAACAAAACTGGTACCAAATAAAAATAAAATTACCTACCTACAGAGAAGTAGAAATATGAAAAAATATGGAGCGTTAGTTTAAAAAGTCGCTGTAATAACTATTAAAGTATTAAAACATTGTCAGAAGTCGAGAAAATAATAAATGAAACCTTAGAAAAGGTATCAAATTACAAAATATATATTTTTTACATCTGGTTTTAAACTTGCGGTAGAAAAATTTTTTTTTCTGTCAATCAAAAAGTATATTGTTTAGTGTATAAATTAGGAAACTTATAATTAGAAGCATTATAATATTTACACAAACAAAATTTGTTTACGAGAATTAATTCCTCCATTTCAGAAAAAAAATATAATTGACTAAATCAGATGAGTAAATCAATTATATAGAGATATGACAAAGCTTGAGTTCTTCTTTGCCTTAATCAATTTTGACATTTGCTTAATAACATTTTCTATTTCTTACTACATTTTCTTTAACGCTACAGCCATCTGATATCTGGAATCGTCTCAGTTTGCACAATGTACAAAATTTGGTAAAGATCGTTTATTTGGTGGTGTAAACTGTAATGATTTACACCTAAAATAAAAACGACACTATCACCACCTGAGATGTCGCGACGCCAAGAAAAGACAAAGCCAGAGATCGCGTTCCTTTGGATTCTTTACGGAATACTAGTATACTTTGTTCTGCCTATTCCATTAGATGGCATTATGAGTTTTCAGTGGAATTATGAGAATATGCGGCGCATTCACCACATCGTCCAGAAACGTTATTAAAGAAAAACATATTTTTTATAGAAAAAATACGTAATAAAACAATAAATAAAAATTGGTGCTGTACAACTCTGTCACGAACTTGTTGCAAAATCTAGCTTAGTGTTTTAAATATATAGATAATTGCCTTTTTCGCCCTGTAAAACAGAATAAGAGACAGTTCACTCTAAAGTTTCCCTCTTTGTCAAAAGCATAAAATTTCCGAGAAAACAAAACTGGTACCAAACAAAAATAAAATTATCTACCTACAGAGAAGTAGAAATATGGAGGAATATAGAGTGTTAGGTTAAAAAGTCGGTTTAATAACTACTAAAGCTTTAAAACATTCTCAGAAGTCAAGAAGATAATACATGAAACCTTAGAAAAGGTATCAGATTACAAAATATATTTGTTACATCTGGTTTTAAACATGCGGTAGAAAAAAATATGTTTTCGGTCATTTAAAAAGTATATTGTTTAGTGTATAAATTAGGAAACTTATAAATAGAAGCATTATAATATTTACACAACTAAAATTTTTTAACGAGAATTATTTTCTCCATTTCAGAAAAAAAATATAATTGACTAAATCAGATGTGTAAATCAATTATATAGGGATATGACACAAATTTAGTTTTTCTTTGCCTTAATCAATTTTGATACTTTCTTAATAAATTTTTTTATTTCTTATTACATTTTATTTAATGTTGCAGGCATCTGATATCTGGGATCGCCTCAGTTTGCACAATGTACAATACACATAAAATTCAAAACGCTCCGTTTCCTTGGGAATTACTGGGAATATAAAAATTTGTAAAAATCGTTTATTTGGTGGAGGAAGCTGTAATGATTTACACCACCTGGGGCGTCGCGACGCCAAGAAAAGACAAAACAATTGCAAGAACTTTACAAGCCTCAGATTTCGAAAACTAGTCTATATATATATATATATATATATATATATATATATATATATATATATATATATATATAATGTGTTTCATTCCAAGTGTAGATCCGTTCACTACTGTCATTCTGAAAAGAACAGTTTTGCTGACGCTTCGCCAAAATCACATTTGGCGCTTTCCTTCTCGCGTCCGAACAGAGACTCTATTCTTGGTCGTAAAAAGTTATACGAAAGTACTAAAGATGAGGAAATTACTTCTTCACCAGTATGTCAAGAAACGACCAAAACATGACGCTCTTCAGAACAAAGGAGTCATTCTGCTTCCGTAGAATTTACCAAGGCAAGACTCATCAGTCAGTTTCTTTTGGGGGTATCAGTATTAAAACCGAAAAATTCGAACACTAAAACTGTCCACCAAATAAGGTTTCATGTCGTTCGACTTTGAAAGTCGATGAGGGAAATAGGCAACCAGTGGCGACATCTGTAGGTACTATGGTGCACTAAATCGTTTTAGATGCGACCTACTTGGGAGCTCAAAACGACCCATCTGTGCAAAATAGAAGAGAACAGAAATATCAAGTTTTATGCGGTTCTTGGTCGTAAAAAGTTATATGAAAGAACTAAAGATGGAGAAATTATTCCTTCACCATTGTGTTAAGAAACGACCAGTATTCGTGTATTTTGGCTTTAATTCTGATACCCCTCAAGGAAACTGCCTGATAAGCCTTGCTGGGTCAGGTCTCACGGTAGCAGAATGGCTCCTTGGTTCTGAAACAAACAGAGCGTCATTTTGGTCGTTTATTGACAAAATGGTTTTTTAGTATATATATATATATATATATATATATATATATATATATATATATATATATATATATATATATATATATATATATATATATATATATATATATATATATATATATATATATATATATAAATAGATAATAAATTTGATGCAAATAATAATTTTTTTTGAAGTTTCTACAATTGTTGTATTTCTCTTGGCGACGCGATGCCCATACTGACAATAGCATCGACATTGTTTTAAGTCATAATAGTTCCAAATACTCAATTAATAAGTCACTTTTTACTAAATTTTGATATCTCTAGGCGCTTACTCTTGGCGTCGCGACGCCTAGAGTAGCAACGGCGTCAATTTTACTTTAACCATAAAAATCCATTTTACATGATCAAATTAACGCTTTTTACCAAATTTGGATATCCCTGTTAATTCTCGAGAAAAAGGAGTTTCTAATTTTTAGTCAAACACCCTGTAAATATGCATGTATATATCTGAACTTTTCAAAATTTCGTATCATTTCGATAGTTGTGTGCATCCTTCACGTTCATAGTAATGTTATGCTTTGTTTTCATATGCATTAGGAAATATCTAACGTATTTCCCCGAATGTCTGCAGTAGGGACAAAAGAAGGTCTTCCCTTTACCGCAAGTATATTTTGTGTGATTGTATAGAGATGCTTGATATCCGTATTTTTTGTGACATAGTGTACATTCGTAAGAACGATCTGCAATACAAGAAAAAAATATTAGATATACTACTAAGATGACAATACAGATTGGAGCTACGGTTTCAAAAACTATTTAAAACTGTTCTAAACTGTCATAACAATTAAAATGTTCTATATTAAAATTCAAATATATATATATATATATATATATATATATATATATATATATATATATATATATATATATATATATATATATATATATATATATATATATATATATATATATATATATATATATATATATATATATATATATATATATATATATATATATATATATATATATATATATATATATATATATATATATATATATATATATATATATATATATATATATATATATATATATATATATTTATATATGTATATACACAAAGACTACGTTTATTTTTACTGTCCTTTTTTATGTTTGAATAGACCATGAAAGCTTGAGACCTAGTTCACTAGCCAATTAAAGCAAAAAAACAGTGATTTATTGTTAAAACTTCACTGCTGGAACTTCCAAGTGCTCCAAGGAAATTTTCGCTTTAAATTGAAAATGAAATATTTTCAATACGCATGACGATTTTGAGTTACGGTTTTCGGTTTTTGTTTGACCAATTCGTAGAGTATGCAGTCCTATAAGGACAGCCTCAAGACTCCATCGCAACCGTCTTATAGAAGGTGTTACATAGGACCCTGTCATTTTTTGAAAAATTTATTCGACCAGAATTCTTACTGTAGAAGATTTCTATTTCTCTTTGTGCAACAAAAATAATCAAGAGCTAGGTACAGAAAAACAATTTCCAGCGGTTTTGAAATTTATTTTCCTTTCCGACGTACAGTGTTTTTTGAAAAATTGATTTTTTTAAAAATGACCTGCTGAACAAAGCCTATTCATGGCAATCAGATTCAGTATGGTCTATCAGATTACGAACAGGGTGCAACAGAAACTCAGCCGACTCTAAACTTTAACGTCAATTAAGAAATCATGGTTCTTGGGATTAGACCGTGTCAAAATAGAATCACTTTCCGACGTTTCGTCTCCGATTGCACGAGGCATCTTCAGGGTTCTTCACTTCACGACATCGGAACATTGAATGAGCTCGGAGAGAGCCAGGCCGGCTATTTACAGTCGACCTGTGTTTACCGAAGCGTGGCTCGGTGTAACGATCGGTTTCCACGTATGATGTACAGTGAAGCCCGTATCTCTATTAAAATTGTTAGGAGGCTTATAAATTTCAATGGATTCTCTAATTTTGCGTTTATAGAATTCCGAAACCGGTGCAAGAACTTTGGTTTCTTTTACATTTATGACATGTCCAGTAGAATGTTGGTGTTCAGATACAGCAGATTATACATTTTGTTTCTCTTTGATACATCGTTCATGTTCCTTAAGCTTAGTCGATATGGATAGTCCAGTTTCTTCAATATAGACATCACCACAGGAACAAGGCATAGCATATACTCCTTCCGTTTGAAAAGGAATAATGTCCTTTGGCGATCGCAAACATTGTCTAATTTTCTTGTGTATGTTGAGGATTGCACGTATGTTGGACCGGCGAAGTAACCTTGCAATCTTGTCTGTGGTTCCGTGTTTAAATGGAAGAACTATTTCCTATCGGTAATTCCTTATTGGTATCATTTCGTGGGGTAGGATTATTATATTTTCTAATTGATCGTCTAATATCATCAGAGCAATATCCTCCAGAGCTCTGTAAACCAACGAATTAATAGCTGATCGCTTTTGTGCTGGAAGATGATGGGAATTTGCATTTAAGTACCTGTTCGTATGCGTTGGTTTTCTATATACAGAGTGTCCTAAGGAACCATCCCCTTTCCTTTGTGCAAGAACATCTAGAAAGGGAATTGTGCCTTCTGATTCGATTTCCATTGTAAATTTTATGTTAGTATGTTGTTGATTCAAATGATCAAGAAACCCAGGGAGGTTTTCTGGATCATGAGGCCATATTACAAAAGTATCGTCCACATATCTGAACCATGATTTTGGTTTTAGTGGAGACAACTCTAAGGCTTCCTCCTCAAAAGCTTCCATGAAGATATTAGCTACCACTGGTGACAGCGGAGAATCCATGACTGCTCTTGAGGTTTGCTCACAGAAAGTTCCTTGAAAGACAAAATGCGTGGATGTAAGACATGCTTCAATTAGATCTAAAAGTGAGTTGTCAATACTATTATGCCGAAAAAGTCTGATATTATGGAAATTGAATCATTTATAGGCACATTCGTATATAGCGATTTTACATCGAAACTGACCAAGATATCTTTGGGATTTAATTGGATGATTTAAGTTTTTCTACAAAATGCGTAGAGTTTATAATATATGACTGTGTTTTTCCTGTAAAATTATTAAGAATATTTGAAAGATATCTACCAGTTTTGTAAGTAGGAGATTCTATTGCACTGACATTAGATCGAAGGGATACATTAACCTTGTGTATTTTTGGTAGTCCGTAGAACCGCGGGATCCTTGAGCTGCTTGGCCTAACATCTTCTTCTCCTCTCCTTTGGTTGTCCAGCAGTCCTTCGAACTTTTTCTGTTGCATCATGGTAACTGCTTGATGTAACCTTTCTGCTTGCGCATTGGTAATGCCACCGAGAGTTCTAAATGTTTGATATTTAAGTATAAAACTAATTTTAAATGAATATTTAATAACTTACGAACATTTATATACAAATCATATCGAGTAGCTTTTATCTTACCAATGCCATACTAGCCCATTTCTAGATGTTTCTTGCACTTTTTGATGTTTGTGGTATTTCATCTGTAGAGATTTTGGTACTACGTCTTCATGTATTCGACCAGAATTCTTACTGTAGGTAAGGTATCTAAGAAGAGAGGCTAGTTGGCAAAGTAGCATCTTCTTGTTGTTCCTGAGATCGCCAAAAGTTTTGGCATCCTTCCTTGATTTCCTCCCCCCCATAGAGGTTAGCTAACATAGAACGATAGCTTTCACGGCTGTGGTCAATTAAGAAATCATGGTTCTTGGGATTAGACCGTGTCAAAATTGAATCACTTTCCGACGTTTCCATAATATCAGATTTTTTTCACCATAATGGTGTTGACAACTCACTTTTAGATCTAATTGATGCATGTCTTACATCAACGTGTTTTGTCTTTCGAGGAACTTTCTATGAGTAAACCTCAGAAGCAGCCATGAGAATTTCGCTGTCACCAGTGGTAGCCAATATATTCATGGAAGGTTTTGAGGAGGATCTAAGGCTTCCTCGTCTCCACTAAAACCAAAATCATGATTCAGATATGTGGATGATACTTTTGCAATATGGCCTCATGGTTCAGAAAACCTCCCTGGGTTTTTGGATCATCTGAATCAACAACATACTAATATAAAATTTACAATAGAAATCGAATCAGAAGGCACGATTCCCTTATATAGAAAACCAACGCATACTAACAGGTACTTAAATACAAATTCCCATCATCATCCAGCACAAGAGCAATCAGTTATTAATTGGTTGGTTTACAGAGCCCTCGCGATTTGTGACCAAAATTCTTTACAATCGAAAATAGAGAAACTGACTCAAGCTTTAAGAGGGAATGTATATTGCACTGATAATTTTAGACGATCAATTAAAAAATATAATACTCCTACTCCACGAAATGATACCAATAAGGAATTACCGATAGGAAATATAGTTCTTCCATTTATACACGAAACCACAGACAAGATTGCAAGGTTACTTCGCCGGTCCAACATACGTACAATCTTCAACACATACAAAAAAATTGGACAATGTTTGCGATCGCCAAAGGACATTATTCCTTTTCAAACGGAAGGAGTATATACTATTCCTGTGGTGATGTCTATATTGGAGAAACTGGACGATCCATATCGACTAGGCTTAAGAAACATGAACGATGTATCAGAAAGAAACAAATTGTACGATCTGCTGTATCTGAACACCAACATTCTACTGGCCAAGTCATAAATGTAAAAGAAACCACCAAAGTTCTGGCATCGATTTCGGGATTTTATAAACGCAAAATTAGAGAATCCGATCGTTACACCGAGTCACGCTTCAGTAAACACAGATCTACTATAACTAGCCGGCCTGGGTCTCTCCGAGCTCATTCAGTATTCCGATCTCGTGAAGTGAAGATCCCTGAAGATGCCTCGTGCAATCGAAGGCGAAACGTAGGAAAGTGATTCCATTTTGACACGGTCTATTTCCAAGAACCATGGTTTCTTAAGTGTTAAATTTAGTTTCAGATCATTGTTACCCACTGTATTATTGAGACATATTCTCAGTTAATTCGAAATGATGGGTAAATAGTTTAAGTAAGTCTATAAACAAAAATAACATGTGAAACTGTATTTCATTGGCAAAAAGAGAATTATATCAATGATAAAAAGCAATTTTTCATTTTTTATTAAAAAATCTGTTTTAAATTAGAGGCAATATTTGAAAGAACTAGAGCAAATTTCAAATGTAAAAAAATTGTTTCAGTAAAAATGTCCATTATTAATAAAAATGGCATTAGAAACAACATCGAATTCAAGATTGATAAAAAAACCAAACACAAGTCACTAGTTAACGTCCACCTCTTAGATTTTGGTGAACCCTGTATACAATATTCATGTTGGAACTTGTTTTCATGTTCGAAAATTGACCGTCAGGGGGCGTAACAGCAACACAAAGTTTAAATGCCAAATTTCCTTTAAATTTACCTAGATGAGGTATGTTGCGAATATAAGCATTCTATTTTTCAAACCAAACACTTTTCCTCTATAGACTATTTTTCTCTGTTTCCAAAAATAAAGTGATGGAGGAAGGTCAAACATTTTTACTTTCAAATGTTGATATCTCTGTTTTGGATGAAAAGATTTTACTTTTCTTAATGTCGAAAAAAAATTGCTTTTTTTGGTCTACTCGTGAAGTCAAACTGTACCGTAATGACTTTCCTAGTGGTTACGAGTTGGCGAGTTCGAAAATTCTTCAAATAATGCTGATTTTCTCAAAAAAATCAAATAGTACGCTATAACTTTTAAATCACAATTTATTTGGTAGTTATGAAGGGCATTGAAAAGTGAAATAAATAATCTAGGTCCGCATTTAAATTAAATTAAGAAAGTTCATGATCTCTCATGATGAGTCTCTCGAATCCGAAACGTCGGATTGGAAAATTAACCTTGCCATTTTATAGAGGAGAAAAAGTGACAATGGCAAAGTGGAAATTATTTTCATCTCTCATTTCAATTAATCCTAAAATTTCAGGAAAAGCAAAAAAACTTAAAAAAAAAACAAGGTTCCAATAGAAACTTTAGTAATAACTGTAGAGAATAAAATTTCGCAATAAAATACCAGGGGGGAGGCAGGGCAGGACTCGGTTTGGGCAAAAAGATTAAACCGAGTTCTACCTTGCTGCAGTGAATAAAATATTAAGGTATTAAAAAAATATTTTTTTGATACCTTAAAATGACATTTTGTCTATTTTGAGAAATGACTCAACATAGCTGAACCCACACTGTGTCCAAAATAAATATATACTTACCTGTGAAGTAGATAAAAAACCAAGTTGAACAATTAATAAACTGAATACTAATAATAGTTATTTATTTATATTACTAGTCATTGAAGTCGCGAATATTTATAATAATAATAATAATAATAATAATAACGTTTATTATTTACCACTTGTATACATATATAAAAACAAAATTAAAAATCACAAGGGTAAGGCAAATAAAAGCACGCATTTCAGACTTCTGAAGTCCAGATTCTGTTCTACCAATGCGGCTACAAACTAATATTAAGACATTTTGGCAAGTAGCTAGTTAATAAAAATACAATAATAAATGCTACAATATTAAAAAATGAAGACACGAAAGGAAAGAAGGGAGAAAGAAAAGGAAAGAAGAACAAGAAGGAAGAGTAAGGCTGAGAGTAATTTAAATGCTATTGAGAATTAAGTAACTGAGTAGTAATGTTTCTTTTAAAACTTTGTAATGACGTAGAAATTTGTAATAAATCTGGAGGCAACGAATTTATATTTAAGGCATGGGTGCAGTAATATGCTTTACCAAACGTGTAATTTTTTATTTCCGACATCAACAGTTTCTGCTACTGATCTTTGCTTTTCACCCACTGTCAACAGCTTTATGAAAAATTATCTTATCATATTTCCTTGAGAGAATATAAATAAATAAAAATAGCTGTATTTTGTATTAGTTTATTAATAACATTATATAAATAAATAAACATAAATTAATGAAATACAACGTAAAAGGTATAACCAACCACAAGAAAACCATCGTTTTTAAACCCACTCCAATAAACAATAACAAAACATTTAAAGAGAAAATGTAATAATAAATAATTAAATTTTAAACAAAGATTTATTTAATATATATTTAGTTATTAAATATATTGTAACCCTATTTAAACTGTTAAACAATTAAAAAAATAACACACTTATGTTAAGTTAAAACAGAATTGTTTAACTGAACTAAACTTAGTAAATAATAACACATAGAAATGAACTAAAAAACTTCAATAAAATATGTAAGAAGGAAAAACTTAACTATTAATACTAAGAAATACCG
The DNA here is from genome assembly GCA_030620095.1 of Kuschelorhynchus macadamiae. Lineage (NCBI taxonomy): Eukaryota > Metazoa > Arthropoda > Insecta > Coleoptera > Curculionidae > Kuschelorhynchus > Kuschelorhynchus macadamiae. The sequence goes on along the minus strand of JAUTXW010001216.1, from coordinate 2,867,456 downwards.
CCAATTTTAAAACATATGATTAATTAGACCACCAAACAGTTTTATATATAAAGTTATTCAAAACCCTTTTAACTTTTAAAATTTAATAATTTGAAAACTGTCGGAGTAAGGGGGCAGGGATCTATGGCGTCTTGATAAAATTTAGATGTGCCTTTCTGAGCAAAACTGTGCTGACAAGTGGTTTCAGCATGATATATATATATATATATATATATATATATATATATATATATATATATATATATATATATATATATATATATATATATATATCCCGCCCCTATTGGGGTATATGAAATTATTAATAAAATAAGGCACTACAATGATAATATGTTGGCATTAAAGCAATCCAAAATTTAAATCTCAATAACGGCTGTCACTTTTAAAAAAAACTTGAAACCATTACAAGTTAAAAAGTTAAATCAAAATTTAACTTTGACATCTACCTAAAGTTTAATTTAACGAAAACATTTAATATTTTATGTATCATTCAAAATCCCAAATCGATGCTTTAAAATTTAAAAATACGCCAAAATTATTTTGGCAGCTCCCAAATTAAATCTTTTCTTTTAGATTTTTAAAAATTGTATCTATACCGAAAGGGTATAATTAATTTTGAAAGCCGTCAAATTAGAATTTACAAAAAAGATTAATCCATTCTATATCATAAATCGATATTTTAAACAGTTTAAAAATTACATTAGAAACAATTTTGAGAGTGGTTTAAATGTATTTAAAAAAAAATGAATTGGTAAAAGTGTCGGTTTCCGACTCCACAAAATATCTTGCTCATTTTTTATTTTTTTGAAGAGATATTCCGTGATCTGATATTGCCTGAATTAACTGTGTGAGATTTTATTAGACTGGAAATTTCAAAAAAATTACGCTGCTAAAAAAATAACTCTGACGATCTCCTCTTTGAATCAACGGAATTTCAAAAAAACTTCTCCAACGGACGCCACTGACCAGTTATTATAGATCCCACCGAAATTATGTGTATCAAAAGAAGCTGCTTTATATCCTGCTCATGTAACACTTAAAATACCCGACAAACCGTTACCGAACTCGAGCGCGACGAACGTAAAAAAACCCGAATTTCAAAAATTTACTGTCCAGACAGAGAAATGCATTCACAATAACAAAAGTCGTACCTACTATTGTTAATTAAATGGAGCAACATCACACACAAGAGCAGTGTTTTTTGATGATATACCCTGGCCTACACGTCCACCGGACATTCTTCAGCAGACTTTTTTTCCTCTTGCCTATATTCGCCAGTTAAAGAAAATAATTCGCCAAGAAATCAACAGAATTCCAACTGAGATCTTATGACAACCTTTAATGTCGGATAAATGATAAATCTGATGAAATGCCAAAGACGCCAGGGAAGACATCTTAGAAATATTAGTTCCAAAAAATAAAAAATTACCAATTTTTACGTTCAGATTTTTAAATAAAAGTATCGAGCAAATTTAAATAATTTATTAACTTTAAAAAGTGAAAAGGGATTTAAATGACCCTGTAATTTACATACTAGGTAGAGTATACTACTCTTAGTACCTCCACACTCTTGAAACATCTAGAAAAAGATATATGAAAAATATTGTGTGTCTAAATCAAATTCATTATTTCCCAACCAAGAAATTTGATGCAATTTTAAAGAATTGCACATTTTGTAATTAATAGAACTTCAAAAATTTGTTTGAGCCCTAAAACTGCTTATACATACCTTTAACTGAAGAGGTTTAAACGTAGACCAGATCTAACTTGACAATTATAGGTTCTAGATGACATAGCCAATAGAACAAATGTCACAAAGTATGACAGTTGCATAAGCAAAACATAACTGGCGAAGTGAAAGTTTTAATTGCCATGGCAACTAGATCTGATCTAGCTCTTAAACCTTTTTGCTTTAGCCCAGTTTTCAGAGACTTGAAATATTACACGATTAGAAATAGAAAGGTTTACGGATTGATGCGTTCCTTTAGCTGCATATTGAAAAAAAAACTGAGAGAAAAAGTATTATTTAACAGGTAAGGCAAATAATGTGAATAACTTTTTGGTGTTGTTTTTCATTATTCATCAGGCAAAAAGGCATTCTGCCCACTCAAATTTTAATTAAGTCAATTATTAAAAAACCCATATAGTGGGGATATTACTGGTCATACTGCAAAAAAAAACGATTTTCAAGCGATTTTTCCTTATTTTGGACCACATTCAAAAATTACATGACGAACAAAAAAGGGGACATGAATTTGTTCAAATTATAACAGGAAATCTTATTCAATATCTTGATTATTTCAATAAAATTGTATGGATCGATGAGGCGATATGTACCACTGCTGATAATTATTTATAATCGTAAACAAATGACATATTTGGCCTGATAAAAATCCACAAGCTGTCGAGCCAATTGTTTTTCAAGGACGATCCTCAATACATGCTTGGTGTGTCATTTTGGGACATAAGGTGTTAAGTCCGGTTTTTATTCGTGGCAACTTAAATGGGTTAAAGTATCTGGAACTTTTAGAAAATCAAATTGAGTAATATATCAAAGAACTATTACTTCAACGTCTCATAACATGGTGGTAGTAAGAGACTTTCTTCAAAATAATTATCAAGTGTGGATGGGGTAATATGGAACATGGCCCGTAAATAGCCCATGGATACCTTTCATTGGGGTTATTTGAAAGACATAGTTTATAGAGAAAGAAATAATAATATCGAAAAAATTTAGAAAAAAAATTGTTGAAGAAATAAGGAATTTAAACGAAAACGAGTAGGAAGCAATTATAAGTGCATTGGAGCGCTAAAAAAATGAACGATAAAGTGACGAGTTTAATGGGGTACATGCAGAGCATTTCCTTTAGGTTAGAAATTATAGATTTATTTAGTTTCATGATTATGGCTGATTATAAGTTTGATTATTTTATATATAATAGCTTCATTTCCTTTTTCTAACTAAAATGTACTTTATTTAACAATTCGCTGTTTACTCTTTCTATCATCCCTTCTTTTTTGAGTTATGTTTATCGTTGAATGTAAATCAAAAGAGAAGGGGTGATAGAAAGAATAAAGAGCGAATTGTTATTTAAAGTACATTTTAGTTTAAACAAAATAGAAACAGCTATTATATATAAAATATTTTAAGCCTCTTTACTATTTGCTGTTAACAACTCTGAAGAAGGTAATAAATTTACCAAAACGTTGGCAATTTAAGAAGTGGTTTCCATTTCTCTCCTCGATTCAAATATACGCATTAACTTTAAACTTTTAGTACTTTTTCAGCCCATTTAACAGTCGTGCTTTTTTAAATTATCTCATTTTACAGCTAAATAAACCTATTAATCAATAAATTTCTCTATTTTTAATTGTGTAATATTTTGATTTATTTTTAATCTCAGATGGCTTATTTAGCTACATTTGTTATACAGAGTGTCCCAAAAAATAGTCATCTTTTAGGTGCAAACCAACTAAAAATCATGTCACATAATTTTTTTTATAAACTGATCATCAACCGAGAGATTCCGATGTAAATTTCGATTGTGGAAGACAAATTTTTTCTAAATAATTTTGGTATCGTTTGATGTACTATATTTTTATAGTTGATGTTGTAACGTAACTTATGGTGCTTACATCGCAATAAAATGTCAATGGGTAACAGGTCAGGTGTGTCTGGCATATTCGTATTTTTTACTACACAACTTTGAGCTGACTGAAAATATTATATTGAATAAGACTAAACCGTTAGACTTTTTATGATAAAAAAAACTCTCTAACAATTTCAGAAAATTTGAGCGTGTTTTTCCTTATAAATAGAACGAGGTGAGACTTTAACAGAGACTATGCACTGTTGCAGCAATACCTATAAACAAATTTGCAAGGAACGGAGATAAGCAACAGCAACAGCTGACAAAGGAAATAAGGTTGTTATATTAGACAAAACAGATTATTTTGAAGTTGAGTAGACAATTTCATTCAAACTGGTCCTTACGATCTAATTTAGAAAAACTCGTTATCAAAAATGATAACAGAAGTAAAAAGTACCTTAAAACAGTATGAAAGCCTTCTGTCCGATAAACTAAAACTCAAACTAACACATAGCAACCCACAGTTATCTAAACTGTATTGCCTTCCTAAAATCCATAAACCTGAAAGGTCCATGAGACCTATTGTTTCAGCTGTTGGATCACCAACGTACAATATTTCAAAATGCTTAGTAGAAGAATTCAGCAAATTAAGTATCTCGTACGATACGAAATTACTAACTTGTTAGAATTCCTAGATTTAATTAAGAATGTTCGCTTAAAAAAAGGTGACATTTTAATATCTTCTGATGTAAAATCATTGTTTCCTACTGTACCCATACCACTAGCTTTAGAGTACCTAAAGGAATTACTTGAATTCAATAATTTGAAGAAAGAAATTATTGATGAATATTTGCTTCTCACACAACTATATATGAACCAAATTTTTTTTCAGTTCAACAATAAATATCATAAACAACTTTAGAGAACTGCGATGGGCAATTGCTTATTTCCGTTTCTTGTAAATGTGTTTATGCGTAGATTAGAAACCCAATTCAAAAAAGAACTCAAATATTTCTCAAGGTGTTGGTATAGATACGTCGACGATATATTTGCTATTTTTGATACTAAAACAGAAAATGTTGACACTTTCTTAGAAACATTAAACAATAAATATCCTTCCATTAATTTTACGTACGAAAAAGAGAACAATTGGCAATTATCTTTTCTCGGCACGTTAGTTATTAGAATTTGATATTTATAGGAAATTGACTAAATCAAGGTTCCCAATAAGTTCATAGTAATCCCATATAATCCCAGATATACGAGAGGTCTGGAAAAAGTATTTAAAAACATAGATTTTAGAGTAGCCTACAAAACGGAGAACAGTTTGAAGGAGAGGAGTAGCATCTATGAAATTAGCTGTAATGACTGCGATCTAAAATATGTTGGGCAAACTAAACGTTCCATAAACATTCGTTTTAAAGAACACACGACACATTTAAGATACGGAAGAACAGAAAAGTCAAGCGTTGCCCAGCATGCTTTGGAAAACAATCACCAAATAGAAATAAATAACCTTAAGTTAATTAAAAATGTTTCTAATTGTAAATTTTTGGATGCATTTGAGAGTATAGAAATAGTTAAATGTGGTAAGAAAGCACTAAATAAAGACAGAGGGCCTATTTCCTATAGTCTACTCTATTGATTATTTGACAACGGAGCAGTCGGGTGCAACCAAGTGTGACCACATTTACCTACAAATAGTCTCGATTAGGATAAGCTACTTTAGTTTATATCATCTGCTGATGATGCTAACTTGGTTAGCGAACTCTTGTATTTTGATCTATCTTCCACCATAGGTTCCAGAGTTAGAACCTAATCTAGGTGGAATATACATTTAATGTAGTTTTGGTTGTAGTGTTTGATAAAAAGCAATTTTTCCTAAAATCATAAAATTTAAAAAACAAACACTATTTTTTACAAACACTTCCACTATATTTAATTTAACAACGTGACATGTTTCACTACACAGTAGCTTCTTCGGACGTTACATCTCGATTGCACAAGCTTACAAGTTAAGGTGATATTTATATAACTAAGTATAATACAACCATTTGGAAATTTTAATGCCTTAAAAAAGGTCTGGGAATTTTTACGTACTAGCAATAAAATAAAAAGAAATTTCCTAAAATTATTAGAACATATTTAACAAGGGTGAATTATTGACTACCTGATCGTTTAGCAAGCAATTTGAATGTTTGAGTTTATTTATTTCTAGAGACTCGAGTATATTCAATTTATGACCCTTATTTTCTAGGTGTAAAATTTTAAAATTTTTATTAAAATTATGACCGCTCCCAATTAAATGGTTTGAATAATTAGATTCGGTTTTCCCTTTAATAAAGCATTTATAATGCTCCTCTGTTCTTTTACCGAAATGTCTGCCTGTTTGACCTATATACATTTTGTCACAATCTCCACAGTTTAATTGGTATACACCTGATTGTTCTAGTTTATCAGACTTAGTTTTAGTAGACTTAGTAGATATATCAAAAATAAGAAAACTAAGTCTGATAAACTACAATAATCAGGTGTATACCAATTAAACTGTGGAGATTGTGACAAAACGTATATAGGTCAAACAGGCAGACATTTCGGTAAAAGAATAGAGGAGCATTATAAATGTTTTATTAAAGGGAAAACCGAATCTAATTATTCAAACCATTTAATTGAGAGCGGTCATACTTTTAATAAAAATTTTAAAATTTTACACCTAGAAAATAAGGGTCATAAATTGAATATACTCGAGTCTCTAGAAATAAATAAACTCAAACATTCAAATTGCTTGCTAAACGATCTCAAGGTAGATCTCAATAATTCACCCTTGTTAAATATGCTCTAATAATTTTAGGTAATTTCTTTTTATTTTATTGCTAGTACGTAAAAATTCCCAGAGCTTTTAAGGCATTAAAATTTCCAAATGGTTATATTATACTTAGTTATATAAATATCACCTTAACTTGTAAGCTTGTGCATTCGAGATGTAACGTCCGAAGAAGCTACTGTGTAGTGAAACATGTCACGTTGTTAAATTAAATATAGTGGAAGTGTTTGTAAAAAATAGTGTTTGTTTTTTACATTTTACATCATATTATTATGGATTTCCACCGAGTATCGGCTGACACAATCATACAGCTAAAAGCTGTGCAGTAATAACTTTTATAGGTAGTTTATTCCCGGCCTTTTTAACTTTTTTCATATCTGTTAACGTTTTAGACCATTTTAAGCTGCTTACTTCCTCGATCGCCCAGATATAATTAGACTCCTAGAAATAATACCAAAATTATTATGAAAAAATCTCTGAGTTGGTGTGCAGTTTAAGAGAAAATGATATGATAAACAAGCATTATTTTTGGTAGGTCTAGAAGAGATTGTCCACATTTTTTGGAATACCCTGTCTGTATACTAGCTCTGTAATAAAAATTAATAAACTCTTGTCATCGATAGCTGTTGGTGGTCCGAAAGATATTCTAACCATCCAACTGACTTCCTGAAAATAAAATTTTATAGTTTCGATTCGCCTTCAACAAAGGTAATTCCAAAAGTGGGCGGACCATCTTCCACTTCAACAAAATCACTGAAAGCAGTAAATCCCAGCAGGGCGCACCTGAGCTTTTGATGTCTTTGCAAGTTCTTTTTCTCGTAGTAGGTCTTGCCACAAATGCATCTTTCCGAACCTAAACCTTTTGGACGCCTAATAGCTACTGAAAAAATAAATAAAAAAGCGTGGAAAACAGATATATTAATGACGAAATGGTGGTGTTAATATTTACCGAAACCAACCCTGGAAGCAAAACAAATGTCACTCTCACCAAAGCCACTAGACATAGTTAATAATATGTACAGCGAATTGACAGGGTTAGAATTCTGGCACAAAATAGCTGTCATATCGATCACTTCACCCGAAAGCCTGTTATGGAGCAGTTTTACTAATTTGTACTTTAATAACTTACCCTTTTTGTGCCTATTTTGATAAGTAATCCAAAAATTAATTTTGATATATTTAATATCACCATAAGTTCTACTTCTCTCAGGCATAAACGTGTTTTAGCTTTGCATCGGTTAATTTGTTCTTTTTTATTTGTTTTTTTAACTTCTTAACTTTTTTCAATTAATTAATTTTGTGGTTTTTATTGTTAGTCAATATTTATACATACAAGTAAATAACTTGTACATATAGGTTCTTTAATTTAGCTGTCTCAAAAGTTGAAATTTCATCATTTCTTTGATATTTAAACTTCTATTTTTGTATTTATTTCGTACCAAGTATATAGAATAACAAATTAATTTATCTAGTTAGCCGTTACTTGATGAAAATTCATTATCACTAGTATAATAAATAAACAAACTACATTTGTTTAGTAATTTCCTCTAATTTATTTCCGTTTGACAGCTGTTTCGACACTGTGTCTTTTTCAAAAACCAACTTAAGACTAGTACTAAAACTAGATTTTTTAATAATAATAAAAAAGTCTACTTACCTTACTTTAGCAGATTTTAGCTCTACAGATTTAACAGTGGAGACTCGTTTAGGTTCATTTGACGGTTGAATAAAATATTATCCTTTTCCTCTTATTAATTTCTAGAATTTAACTTGTAACTTTTATTGGCTGAATGCAACGTTTTAAATTCATCACCGGTCGATAAAAAAATTTTTTTTGTTGTAACATAATAACATGTAATAACAGAATAGCATAATCTAATAGAATGGACCTATCCAAATACGAAAATGACAAATAGAAGGTTGTAGCACGTAAGGTTTTCTTGTTAGAGTTGTAGAACCGTATCGAATGTTACGATACTTAATATATATAGAAAAAATGATTTCAATAAATTCTTGACCCTGTTTATTGACTATGTTTACAGTTTTCGCCTATTAAACATACTATACACCTAAGAGAAAAGCAAACGAGAAACATATTAACTTAAAACACTAATTAAACTTTATTTTTTCCGTTTATGAGGTGTCCTATCTTCTTTCTTCAAAAACCAACAGTAGTCACCCATCATGGCTGGACCCCGTCGTTCTTGGTACCGAATTTTCATTGTTCTGATATCTTGGTGAAACCTTTCACCCCGATCGTCACTAACAGCTCCCAAATTTTTAGGAAAAAATGACAGATGAGAATGGAAGAAGTGAATTTTTAATGACATTCTGGCACCATGCGCTTTATAGGCATCTAAGAGTTCATTAACTAATTGTTTATAATTTTCATCCATATTGTTGCCTAAAAATCCTCTTACTGCATTAACAAATGAATTCCAAGCTCTGAGTTCCTGCCTGGAAAGTTTTTCGTAAAATTGACACCGTCCAGCAATTTTCTGATTTGTGGCCCAATAAAAATGCCTTCTTTTAATTTGGCGTCACTTAACTGGGGAAAGACTTGGTCTAAAGTATTTAAATCCATCACCATCTTTATTCAAAGCCTTCACAAAGTTTTTCATCAGCCCAAGTTTAATGTGAAGAGGTGGCAAGAGGACATTTTTGGGATCAACAAGAGGTATAAATTTAACATTTTGAGATCCCGGTAGAAATTCGCTTCTTTCTCGCCAAATTTTTGTTACATAATGCTGATTATGCATGATATGAATATGAGTATTATTGCACGACTGCCCCATAAACAAAGAAAACAGCAATATTTTGTAAATCCTCCCTGAAGTCCCACTAAAATCGCTATAACTTTTAAGTCTCCACATATCTGCCATTTATACCTATTGTAGTTTATTTTATCCAAAATCGTGCGCATATTTTCATAATTTTCTTTCATTGCAACTAGATGGGCAACTGGTATAGAGAGGTTTTAAATTTCCATTACGCAATAACACAGCTTTTAAGCTATATTTAGATGAATCTATGAATAAGCGCCACTCAGGGGGAAAATGTTCAATATCAAGTTCCTGCATTAAACTGTCTATATCAGTACACGCGCACAACGAATTTTTCATACTGTAGAATTCAGAAAACAGAGCATTTCTTTTTCTGAAATTCGCAATTTTTGTTTCTTCGGCCAATAGGTTCCATACCTTAAGACGGGAACCCAGAAGTTCTGACTGTTGCTTGGATAACCCAAATAACGTACTAAATCATTTAATTCACTTTGAACAATCAAATGTGGCTCGCCGGAACTGGGATCTGTGATAAAAGTGGGATCGGTGCACTGTTCTTCTCAGCTGCCTGATGATGCGTTATCTCCATTATCTCCCAAATCAATAGCTTGCTAGGCGCAATCGGCACTGGCAAATTTGCATTCTGAGGAACAGGTCGTATGGCAGATTGCAAATTTCGATATTCTATATTGTGCTTTCCCTTTTTGGAATAACCTTCAGTTTTTGTCAGGCAAAAATAACAATCGTTAGAATGATTGGTGGGTTCTCGCCATAACACAGCACACATGGGGAGCCCACTGCTTATCTTGATCCCCAATTAACACAATAAAATATTTAAAGTAGGCTTTTTTACATTTTCGGAAAATGGCCTGGCTTGTGATTTCACCAGAAATTCTCTACAAATATAACAAAATTTGTCAGGAGAAATTTTGCAACTTCGGCGCGTTTGACTCGACATTCTCGTCTTCACATACGCTTGCTTATGAGAGTGATGTTTAACGTTTATTTTATGTCTAATGTTGTAAATAACCTAGTCTAGGTAATTTTCCCGTTGTAAAATGGAACCATTTTAGCTGCCCCACAATAAAATTGTTTACCTGCCAATATAAAAGGTTCTAATTAGGCTATTAAAAAATGGTACGTATAAGGGCTTTCCAAATATCTTTTTTATTATTGGGAAGGTATTTCCATTGTAAAAATAATGAGCTGACCTGTGTTAGAAAAATCTTGTCGGCCAGGGATTAAAATTATGATTTGTTTCTAGTAAATATTTTGCATAATTAGAATCAGTTTTTGTTTAATATATGTTTTGTGTTCTTTGATACGTTTATAAACAGATCTACCCGTTTGACCAATATATACTTTTTCGCAAGAACCACGTTTTAATTCGTGTACCCCTGAGTCTTGATCCTTATTTGTATTAGACTTGTTATTCTTAATATACGAGGGCCTTTCAATAAAGACTGACTAGGACTAAGACTGCAGACTAAATATCATCCAAGTAGGCTTCTTTCACTTTGCGAAATGTCAGCTGTCATAAATTATTTATTTGATTTGATTATGAGATATTGTTACCGCGCCTCTAAGAATCGTGATGGATGAATTGAAAAAACAAAGATATGCGATCAAATTTTGTGTTCGTCTTGGAAAATCAGCAACGGAAACTTTTTCGATGATTAATACGGCTTTTGGGGAATTATCTATGGCAAGATCTGCTTGTTTTCGATGGCATAAAGAGTTTAGTAATGGCAGGGAAAGTTGTGAGTTGCAAGGCGGTCCAGGTGCTCCTATTGTAGCATTAACTGAGGAAACCATCAATGCCGGAGCAGTAGATATTCGCACAGATTCACGTCTAACTCTCCCACAACTCTCAAATATTCCTAAATATCCGTTGGAAGTGTTTTTACTCTTTTACACAAGCATTTAAATATGTCTAGCGTTTGTGCTCGCTGGATTCCGCGTATACTGACACCAGATCAAAAAACGAATAGGGTAGCGGTTTGTGAATACTGGAAACAATGCGTTGAAGAAGAAGGCGAAAAATGGTGGAAGACCATTATTACTGCGGATGAAACTTGGGTGTATTGTTATGGTCCGTAGATGAAGCAATAGAGTACATAGTGAGTAGAAAAAAGAGGACCACTTCCAAAAAAAGCACGTGCGCAAAAATCTGCCGCTAAAGCTATGGTCATAACATTTTTTGATCACAAAGGCATGGTGTATATGCACTTGATCCCACATGGTAGTACAGTAACTGCCAGTTAAGTTGTGTTCCAGTTGATGAAGGATTCATCCCCAAAAAACGACCTAAGCTGATTGGAAAGTGGAAACTTCATCATGATAACGCTCGCCCTCACGTAGCGAATATAGTGACAGAGTTTTTGAACACTAAAAATACCAGGTCTGTACCGCATCCTCCATATAGTGCTGACATAGCCCCAAGCAACTTCTATCTGTTTCCTCAAGTAAAAAAAAGACCTCAAAGGGCGACAATTTCAAACAGAATTGGCTGCTGTTAAGGCTTTAGAGGCGGTTGTGAAGAAGCTCTTAAAGAATGGCTTCCGCCATCTCTTTAAACAATGGCAGCACCGTTGGGATAAGGTTATTGCATTACAGGAGGACTATATAGAGCTTGATAAAAGTATTGTTTAAGATTTATAAATAAAGTTTTGGTAGTACTAGTCCTAGTCTTTGTTGAAAGGCCCTCGTATCTACCTAAAGTATTATTGGTACAAAAAGCTACTTTATAATTTGTTTTTTTAAGATATTTCTCTATTTTAGTGCTAATTTTTCCTGTATATGTTAATGTGTTTGTTTTTTATTTATGATTTAAAAATATTATATATTATAAAAAAACCCTCAATTTCGTTTATCCTAATTGCAATACTCAATACAATAGTAAGTTGAACATATACCGGAAAAATTAACACTAAATTAGAGAAATATCTTAAAAAACAAATCATAAAGGAGCTTTTTGTACCAATAATACTTTAGGTACATATATTAAGAATAACAAGTCTAATACAAGTAATAGGAGTTATATTACTAAAATGTGGGTCTTGCGAAAAAGTATATAAGGGTCAAACGGGCAGATCTCTTTATAAACGTATTCTAATTATGTAAAACATTTACTAGAAACAAAAAATAATTTTAATATTTAATTTAAAACGTTGCATTCAGCCAATAAAAGCTACTACAAGTTAAATTACTTGAGAAGTTTAGAAATTAATAAAAGGAAAAACGATAATATTTTATTGAACGATCAAATGGACCTGAACGGTTCCCCACTGTTAAATCATTATAGCTAAAATCTGCTAGGTAGGTAGACTCTTTCATTATTGTTAAAAAATCTAGTTTTAGTATCAGTTTTAAGTTGGTTTCTGAAAAAGACACATTGTGTCGAAACAGCTGTCAAACGGAAATAAATTAGTGAAAATTACTAAACAAATATAGTTTGTTTATTTATTATACTAGTGATAAAATAACACTCTTTTTAAAATCAATCTTATTTTTAAGATAAGCAAAACTTTTCATGAAGAATATCTTTTTCGCCTAAAATAATAGATAAAAAAGTTGTTCATATATTACCCAAATCCAAGCACACGCTGTAGACTAACAGGACACCGAGGAAGGTAAAACGTCAAGTAAATTACTTAGTCCAAAAACAGATGTGGACATAAAAGCAAAACATTCTTGCTTTGTTAATACGAAAAAGGTTTTAGGAAATGTGTATTTAGAAATTTTATTCAGAATGTAAAATGTTTTGGAAGGGTTAATTTAAAGGCAGTGAAATATTTCAAACATTTTTTCGAATAACAGACGTTTAGTTCTACCTATAAATAAAGGAACACGAAGTATTGCAAGATAATAGTCAAAATAAAAACAATCAAATTGTAATATTATATCAGGCGCTTAGATAATAAATTCCAACAAAACTAGAGTGTGTGCAAAACCTGTCCTTACTGGCAAACTTCGTCTAACAAAAGTCCATGCCTCCTAAGATGTCTACCGAAATTATACTTTATTTTCGAACTGTACGGGCACTTTGGGCAAAAATAATTTGGTTCTTTGCCACACTCAAATGTCACGTGGTTCCTTAGAGAACTTTTCATCTTGTAAATCTTTCCACAGGACTTGCAGTCCCAGTGTTCTGGAATAATATCTGAAATTTAAAAGCTATTAGACATTTCATTGTAATATTCTGTTTCCAGATAATTCAAAAGGTATGCTACTTTACAATTTTCAAATACATATTTGCTTTTACCTTCCATTATCAAAGCCCTTGGGGAGATAATACACTTTTTCCGTCTCTCCTTCCAGGGCGCCATTTGAAAACATCTAGAGATAAAAATATCGAATTTGGTGTGTTGATAGGGTTGAATATTGTGAACATTTCTAACATAAAAACAATTGAATATCGTTTCCGGTTTCACCGGAAATGACCGCAACTTCCTTAATTTGAATGAAACACCCTGTATATTTTATATTTTTTGAACTCTCTTAATAATTCTAAACAACTTCTGTATAACAAAATCTATGTCTAAAATGTATAGTTTTTCAAATAAAGCCACTTAAACTTGTGCCATAATTCCACCTTAATTGTATTTTATGGAAAAACGAAGTAGGCCAGGATAAAAAGAATCACGGTTATTTACTCTTTATTCAAGCTTTCATCCAACAAAATGTCAAAAGAGAAAATGTCCCGAGTTTAAAAAAAATGTTTTTCGCAAATCGATTTTTCAAGTTTTGATCAGACCCTATACCATAACGGGTCAACTGACTGTTTTTCGCTTTGGATAAATATTAACATCATAAAAATAGGGTACCTAATTTTTAATTTTGCAGTTGTTTATGAAAGTTAAGTTAATGATAACTTAACCTAGTGTGATAACTACTTATAAACAAAGTTTTGCTAAAATTAAAATAATCATATTAGCCTTGACAGATTACTATGGTTTTTAAAAACAATTGAACTTTGACAAGTAACTTTTATCGCTTGTGGGCTTGACAGATTGTTGCACTTTTTGTAAATTCTCGTGCTTTATTTCGTGTATCTATTGGTATAGACTAAAAGTTCTTTGTAATTTTTTTAAAATGGCAAGTTTTACAAGGGCGGAAAAAATAGATATGCTTCTCGGTTATGGCGAATGCTTGCAAAATAAAAGGCAGGGTCAAATACTCTACGCAGAGCGATACCTCGACAGAAACCAACCCTGCTATGGCTATTTTCCGTGGCTAGTATAACATTTCAAAACAGTTCCCCAAGAAAGAAACATAAGTACAAGCCCTACAAATACCAAATCCACCAACACTTTGGTGTTAATGACTTTGCCTGGTGAGTTGAATATTGCCGATGGTTTACGGAAAATTCTAACCATCACGAATCTGGTAATGTTCAACAGGAACAACTTAAGATCTTGGGAAAATCAACTTTCAAAGAACGCTTTGGTGTCAATGTGTGGCTAGGTGTTTTAGGAACGACAATTGTGGGCCCAATATTTTTTAATGACCCCCTTACAGCATAAACTTATTTGAACTTTCTAGAAACAACAGTTACCGGTTTTTTGGACAATTTACCTGTTGCAAAAATTCCCAATATTTACTTTCAACAAAATGGTGCACCGGCCCATAATGCTCGAATTTGTGCAAATTATTTAAATGACAGGTTTGGGGACCAATGGATAGGAACGAATGGACCTGTAATTTGGCCAGCACCTTCACCAGATTTGATACCTTCTTTTTCTTCTGGGGTCATATCAAAGAAAAAGTCTATTTAACTAAACCTGAAAATTTGGACATTTTAAGAAATCGAATTATTAGTGCTATTAATAATATTAGTATAACTCAAAAAGAAAATCTATTACGGAAAATTGTCGAAAAATGTGAGACCTGTATTGAACAAGAAGGTCGTGTTTTTGAAAATCTTAATTATGATTAAGTTCGTTTTTTTTATTTCTTTTATTATTAGTTAATATTAATCATCTCTATCTATATTCATCTCTTTTTTAAAATTTACATCAATTAAAAGAGGATTAAATTGAACAGTAGATTATTATGAATCCATGGCCAACTTTGCCGGTGGTATAATTAAATAAGTGCTAGTAATATCGATTTTCACTTTAGATGAACATTAACAACATGAAAATAGGGTATCAAATTTTCAAGTTTGCAGCGGTCTATGGAAGTTGAATTTATCATATGTGGATAAAGGATAAAAAAGTAGGATTGGATAGTGAAGTTCTTGTTTCAGTCAGTTGACCCGTTATGGTACAGGGTATGATCAAACCTTGAAAAATCGATTTGCGAAAAACACATTTTTTTAAAATTCCGAAAAATTTTTTTTTTTGACATTTTGTTGGATAAAAGCTTGCATAAAGAGTAAAAATGGTTTTTATGCTGGTCTACTCCGTTTTTCTATAAAATACAAACAAGGGGGAATTATGGAACATTTTTAAGTGGCTTTATTTGAAAAACTATACATTTTAGATATAGGTTATGTTATAAAGAAGTTGTTTAGAATTGTTAAGAGAGTTCAAAAATATAAAATATACAGGGTGTTCCATTTAAAATAACGAAGTCGCGGTCGTTTCCGTGAAAACCGGAAACGATATTCAGTTGTTTTTATGTTACAAATATTCACAATATTCAACCCTATCAACACAACAAATTTCATATTTTTATATTTAGCCGTTGTCAAATGGCGCTCCGGGTAGATGTTTCATTGTCACCCGGTATAAGCAAATTTGCTGTTTTTGAAAATTTCAGTAAAGTCGAAACTGGGGCAAAAAAAACCCGTATAGTTTCTTTGACCCCACCCTCGAACTATTAACTTTTGGTTTCCGGCGCAACAGTTGATTGTTAATCTGCATCAACATCCCTTATCCAGTACGCTAACTGATGTGAATGGATCAGCCCACGATGTAGATACATTTTGCATTTGCCTATACCGCTAAGTATAAAGGTAGAGAAGACAAAGGTGGGGATCGAACTAGAAATTACTGCCTTTAGATAGAACTAGTAAATAAACAAGTTAAAATGTGCTTAGCAAAAGGTCTAAAAATTTAAATTATATTCAGTGTAGCACTATATAGCAAACTTTGCCTCGCAGAAGATGACCTGCTGAACATTCTTTAATAGATAAATTATTAAGGGGAACCTCTTCATTAGGAGAATCTCTCAGTAAACTTAGGTCTCGAGATTCTAGATCTTTATTTTATTCACTACATTGTTCTTCTTTAAGCTCAGCAATCGTTTTCGCCATTTTTTTCTTCAGTGCCATTCTTCGTTTATTTCTAGACTTCTTCATTCTTTCCCTAGATTTTCTTAAATATTCTGCCCATTTTGCTGGGTCCTCTTTCAACCTCTGTCGATACCGTTTATTCCGTTCGGCTTGGGTAAGCGACTTACCTAAAAAGCAAACCTAATGTCAAGCGTCTTAATCGTGTACATTTTTGACGCAGTTAACCCCACCAAAGAAAAAAATTTATCGGCATGAAGGTCTCCAGGAAAAGAATAAAAACCTTTTTTAAACTCTCTCATAAATCCGCTTTAAATCTTAAGATTTTTCAAGAGATTGAGGTTAGGATCTAGTAAAAAAAAATTTTAAAAATCAATTTTTTTTGTCGACGTTTCGCTACTTTATTGTTGCATCCTCAGGATAAATTATGGTTGACTTTCGGAGTCAGATAAATAGTTAAAACTAGGAGAAACTTAGATATTAATTTACAAAAAAATGTCAATCGGAAATCCATACAACAAAAAGGACTGTCACATGCTAAAACTATTAATTATAATTATTATGGTAGATATTTACGGAAAAGGGGAAAAAGAGTCCTTTTTGTTTTACGGATTTCCACTGACATTTTTCTGTGAAACTATATAATTAATATCTATGTTTTTCCTAGTTTTAGACATTTATTTGACAACAAAAGTCGAGCTTAATTTGTCTTGAGGATGCAACAATAAAGTTGCGAAACGTCGACAATTTAAAAAAAAAATACTTTTTTACTGGATCTTAACCCCAAATAATACACCATTCTAACATAGATTTAATTTTTTTTGTCAGAAGCAAAAAACTGCGTAAATCGGCTTTAGAAACAAGATTGTCGCTTTTTATAGGTGTCATAACGTCAGAAAATACTTTGATATGGCTGACTTTTTAACACCACATGGATCCAGAAAGTCGCAAATATTTTCTCGAATGCTTTAAGGGTCGGTAAAAATGAATATTTTAACGAAAAGTTGAATACATTTTACCGACGATGTTAAAATTTTATAAAGTTACAATTTCATGCCGAATTTTGTATACCGGTCCAGTAAATAAATGCAAGAGCACCAATTTAATTCAATTTAACTTTTTACGTTTCTACTAGATATACAAAACCTTATAGATGTTTATATTTAAAAGCTGTTAACCGTTTAAATTATAAACAAATTAATACGTTATCTGAGGCTATTTGTTACGTTTTATTATGCAAATTTCCTCACTAAATATCATTGTATATTTTAGTATCGGTCACGGCGAACAAAACGAATGCTCGTATCTGCTTTCATAAGCAGCTGAATTATTGTTTAAACAATACCTTCCCCGGATAAACAAATAGTCAAAACTCGGTAACAAATAAAGTCACAAAATCAATGTTTTACACACATATTTATTATCACGTAGGCTATATTTATATTAAGTGTTAGATCAATATGTTGCAAATTGCGTAACTTATTGACATTTGTAAAAAAGCAAATTTTACTCTCACGAGATACAGTTTTCAAATATATACAACTTTTTAATTGTTTATATATTTTTCGCATAATTTCCTGGCCTGAAGTATAAAGTCTACTTCATGAACATGTGAAAGTTTCTCCAATTTTGTCGATGGAAATTGGTGATGTGCAATTTCAGGTGGGAATCTTTCCTTCCAAAATATGAACAATCTACAAAAGGACATTTCAAAACGGCTTCTTTAGCATCTTCTTCTCTTTTTTCATCATTTTGTATCAGTAAACCTAAAAAAACCAATCGTAAATAACTCAGCTTTATACAGTGTGTCCCAGATTCGCTTCTCTATATAGGGATCTTGGCTCCTATTATACCTACAGCAAAGGTTAAATGGGGAAAGTTTTAGAGGAAACTTATTGCATTCGATATCTGGCTTCAGATTTACGATCGATCAATAACTTTGGGAAATATCGGCGAAAAACCCAAAATGGCGGATTTCGTTTTTCGCCAGTATATCCAGAACGGTAAATTTGACAGTTGTCAAAATGTGACACTATTCGGACACATTTTTAGGACAAATAAGATGGCGTATACGACACGTCTTTATTGTTTTTTGTTAACCCGCAACCCGCCTCAACCGCCATATTGGATATTTTTGGAAAGAGCCTAAAATTTCCAGTCTAGTGATATCTACAAGTGCATTAAAGATTTTAGTGTCATCAAAACACACTTCGTAAATTAAGTTTCAATGTTTTTAAAGGAGGCCATGATTTAATTGTCACAAGATTACATTAATAAGTTTCAATACAATATGAACGTAAATAATGACTTAAAAAATCTAAATGAGCTTTAACTACTACTACAAATCTGCAAAATGACGTCCATTCGCATTGAGACATTTTTGACAATTGGTAACTGTTTTTCGTACAACCCTGGTAAGTGTATTTCGGTTAATATTTCTAAATGTGTCCAGAACTCTTTGCAATTTCAGATTTCATTCTTCGTGTGACCCCAAAGGTAGAAATCCAAGGGCGACAGGTCAAGAAGGCCAAGATCTTTCATTTAAATTATTCTTTCGAAACTGCTCTCTTAATTCTGACAAAAGGGACATCCGTTCAAAATTCGGCTTCTTCATTAATAAATAATCCCAACAGTCAAGGGCGGCAGGGTCGACCGGGTGATTCTTTATTAAAAAGTAGATAATTATTATCGAAACATCCTGTAATGAATGAGCTTGTATACAGTTGAAACGTATTCAGCTTTATTATGAAAAAGAAAAACATATTTGGTTAGCGGGAAGTAATAGCCGTAATAAATTATTTTGTTGGTATTTCATATAAATTTCATTTTTTTCATCATTTTGTATCAGTAAACCTAAAAAAAACAGTCGTAAATAACTCAGCTTTATATTTATAGCCGTAATTTATTCGGAATAAGAATCAAATTAAGACAACAGTAACTAGCTTTCTAGTAAAAATAACAATAAAGAATGACAGTGAGTTTCAGAACAATGCTGTTATTTTCATCCTTTTTCTCCTTTGTTATGAAGTAAACCTTAATTTGAAAATGTAAACGTCAGAATCTATTTCCATATCATTCTGTATTATTTCAAAAATATATAAGCCATTGTTAGGTCCGGAGAAGATATCGGACAGCGTTGCCACTTTCATCACATTTGATGTATATGCGACCAGTCCGACTTTTTTCCCATGCACATAAAACTAAAAGTTAATGTTTAAATTTATTTATTTCCTTTTCATAAATAAAATGTTGGGTATATTTCTTTCAAACGTCACGAATTGCTTCCCTAGTTACTTCCTATATAGAAGTGCTTAATTTTTTTTTGACAATGCTTTTTCGATGCAAGATAGTTGTCCAAATTATTCAAATTTTTAAAATCGTCAATTTTTTTATTAAATAAAACTCTTTTGCCTGACATCATACGTATTTAATTTTGGTAAAAATAAATTATCTATTCACTGGGCTTGAAATATTCTCCCCAATTCGTCCGATGATAACTGCCGATGTGTAATTTCAGATGATATTCCTTTCTTCCAAAATATTTGCATCCCTTAATAGGGCACCGGAAACTATTTTCTCTTACAAATTTCAAACAGCCGTTAGACGTTCGGAAGTGTTTAAGCACAGGTTCTGGTTTATTGCAATTACTTTTATCACAGTCTTCTTTTTTGATACCTAAAACCATAATTCTAAGAGTTAAGGCAAGAACTAAACAATAAAGGATCCCCATGCAAAGCTCCGTTTTTATGTTTGATAAACATTATAATATTATACAGTATTGTAAAAAAAAATTCTACGTTATTGAACGGGTTGCTAAAAACAGATAGTAGTCAAGTCAATTTCCCGGAAATTTTCGTGGAAAAAGAACCACTCTCACCCCTCGTGATTCAGTAGCGAAACTAGAAATTTTTTGCTTTTGGGCAAGTTTCGACAATAGGCCCCTATATGCAAGTTCACAAAAAAAAGTTCACTCATAGTTTTTCCTTCTATTAGGAAATGCAACCCCCAAAAACACTGCCGGAAAATAACTGATGACCCTGCTATTAGCGTCCGCCTCCTGCGTTAGTTCCCTCAGTGCCCAAGGGCCCCCCTGGCAGGTAGGCCCAGACACTTCGCACTCTCCCGCTCAACGATAGTTACGCCACTGTCGGGATTTTTTGAATAAATATGTTAGTGGTATCACAGAGGGAGACATATTTTTGTGATTTTTGTAGCCAAAAATGCGTTTTTGACTTTTTTTTTAACAAAAGCTTACATGTCCTGCAAAACCAACAAAACAAAAAAATTGTTCTTCAGATTTTTAACGAAATTAAATAAAAACTTGTAAAAAGAACCTTCTGCTAATGATTAATAAGCACATGACAATGTCAAGTCTTTGTGTTTAGTAGAGCTGCTAAAAACTGCAAATAATTGTTCGTATTTTTGTGCAAACTAGTTAACTTGAATTTTTTTTAATGTAAATTATGCTATTCTCCACAAAATACCGCAAAAAATATTTATTAATTAGGAAAAAATCACCCTCCTGCGTTTTCACAAATCTTCACGTTTTAGGGTCCTTAGATGACAAAATTCCATCGGTCTGTCTGTACGCAGCATAGCTCAAAAACTACTTATCCCATTGACTGTATTTTGATTAAAAATCAAGGGTCATAAGAGGGACGAAATGGTAACATTTTGGTAAAAATCCAATATGGATGGATCATGGAACTGATAAAATGATTGGAGATGGCATGGCGGGCTAATAAAATAGTTAAAAAAGCAGCCTGAAGAATTACGATTATTTCAAATAGTAAAACTGTGATACTGTGGTACGAATCTAAACGGTGAAACAAAATGGTGACCAAATAAAATATTTAAAAAATCAACGTAAAAAATTTTCTTATTCATTTAATTTCAAAATTTTCACTTCACTTCAAATCTCCCTAGAGCTTGAATTATTACCGAAATTTTTTTCGAGGTCACAAATTTTTCTTGGAAATTATCCCGAGTCGAAGACGAGGAGTAATTTTCAGCAAAAATTCGTAAGCAAAAAAAATTCGGTAATTAATTCAAGTACATAGGAGATTCGTTGAGAAAATTTCATACAAGATGAAAAAAAAGCATTAAAATGATGTTTTGGTAGTATATCGATCAATCAAGTACAAGTTTAGTACAATTAAATAGTAATACATATGTACAATAAAATGTATTTCATTATTCCGAGGTAATTCTAAGAGCGGCGGCTATTCAGGTGAAGTAGGTGAAGTGCTACTTCACCAGGAAAAATAAACAAGCAAACATCTAACTATATTTATCTCTCTCTTTTAGTTTTTACATTCATTTATTCACCTAATTGGTAAAAAATAAACTGTACATCTCGAATAAATATTTTACTTGACCGTTGGAGGCATGTCTATCTCAAACTTTATTATAACAACTATAACAGTGGGGCAAACCGCTTTGACTTTGCTGGAGGTGCTATGTTTAGTTTACGATTGTCCTACTATGTTGCCATGATAACGCGTACTCGATGATGTCGAGCCCAGCGCCATACAACGCTCTCTGTGAATTGCAGGCGCAGTACACTACACGTGTCGTTCAGTTTGCGGTGGTTGTTTACTTTTATTTTTGCGGATTTCGCTGCAACCGGTGAGTTCCTTTGTAATTAACTTGACTGTTTTGTGTTATATTTATTTATGGTGTTATTATAACTTCAAATTCGAAGTTAGTAAATGTGATTGTTCAAGACTAGAATAAATTAAAAGACGTATTTGAATTTATTGCAAACTGTGACAAATCTGATGAAAAATCAATCCGCCTTGCGAAAGGATTTTTAGGTGAGATGAACTATTTTGAATTCACGTTTCTGGCATTAGTGTTTAATGACATTTTCTCAATCACGGATATACTATTTGACGTTCTTCAAAAAAAATCGCTTAACATTAATTTTTGCATATCCAAATAATACGCTGTCGTGAGGCGCTCTGTAAAAAAAGAAATGAATATTTTTTTAATACCACGTTTGATAAAGCAAATTCTATTATAGAAATAAATCATTACAAACGTGAACTTGCTAAGCTTTCACCTGAAGAAATTAGGGCTAAGTATAGAACCCTTTTTTATGAAATATTGGACCATATTTTAATGCAAATGACACTAAGATTTCAAGACTGTGAAAAACTTAAATTTTCATGTTTGGCAGGTTCTGCTAAATTTTCCGAATATAGTATAAATTTTCCGACTGGCCCGTCTGAAAATTTGTTACAGTTATATAGGGAAATATTTTCAAAAAGTCAACGACTTAAAAATGAGCTTGGTCTTATTTTTGCCAATGAGAGTAACCGGAATATATCGCTGCAAGAGTAAGTGAAAAAAATTAATAAAAATAAATATGTTATTATAATATACTTTTGCGAAAGTTTCGATGAACCTCTTTATTTTTGTCTTTACTAGTTTGTTGTATACTAGGTTCTGGCAAATTGCGACCAGTTACGTTGAATTCGGTTATTTTCTCAAAATTAAGTTCGTTAGCACTCTTTAGTAGTTTAATTTTTTGCACTACCTACATTTTATTTCAGCTACATTTACAACTCAAACATAGACCACCTTGAAATTGGTTATTTTTGCAAAATTAAGTTCGTAAGCACTTTTTACTTGCTTATTTCTTTGCACTAGTCACTACCAACATTTTATTTCCTGTATAAACCCAACTCACACATGGATCATAAAAATACAAAAATATATATTACAAAAAACAGTATATAAATCAATTTTGATCGATTAAAAACGTCCGAAAAAATATCGAGTTAGAATATCGACCGCGCGACTTCTGAAAAACTGAACTTTCGCATGCCGACGTGATGCCGCGACCGATCGATCGAATTATGAGAAGAGACCGGTTGATGACCCAATTCGCGATTTCATATTCCATTTGCTATCACGTTAGGCTGCCGCTTGGTAGCTGTGACATCAGGTACTCTTGCCAAGCTTTAAGTTAATCAGGGTCATTTTTCCAAAATTAAGTTCGTAAGTACTTTTTATTTGTTTATTTCTTAGCACTAGTCACTACTAACATTTTATTTCCTGTATATTTCTAACTCACACACGGAACATAAAAATAAAAATATATATACTACAAAAAACTGTATATAAATCAATTTTCATCGATTAAAAACGTCCGAAACAATATCGAGTTAGAATATCGACCACGCGACCTCTGAACGATTAAACTTCTACATGCCGACGTGATGCCGCGACCGACCGATCGAATTATGAGAAGAGACCGGTTGATGCCCAAATCGCTATTTCATATTCCATTTGCTATCACGTTCGGCTGCCGTTCGGTAGCTGTGAAATCTTCGGGTAGTTTCGTCAAGCTTTAAGGTAATCAAGACAATTCGGACTGCCCAGCCTAGCTTAGTATAGCGTATTTTATTATGTCTAAGGAACGCAACGAGACCAATGGAACCGCTGCGAGCGGCTAATAGTGTAGCGTATTTAACTTTTCCCAAGGTTCGCGTTTTATTACAAGGAGGGACGGTCAAACGAATAATTTATTTTCTGAAATATTTTTGGGGGGTCATTGACTAAATGACCCTATGAAAGAGCCGCCACTGCTATTAGTGACGACTAGAAGTATCTTTTTACACGTTTTTTTTTTTATCGAAATTCATTAAACACAGTTAAAACTACAAAGAAAATTCGAAAATTCTTTCTGTTTTGTGGTTTTTATTATTTTGGACATGGACGGTTAAAACCAGCACGGTTTTACCTGCAACTGGAAACCGAACCAATTGATTTTTTTACTGATTGACTTGACTGATATAAATGTAAAACTTGTTAAGGCCGCCAGAGACTACAATAGTTATCCACTTACATATTAATAATTGTAAGTTTACACAAAGGATTTTTTCCAAAAATCCTAAAAACTGCAAATGTGATACCACTACATAAAAGAAACGACCACAACGACATAGAAAATTTTCGTCAAATTTCAATTCTTAGCATATTTTCTAAAATTTTAGAGAAAATAATTTATGAGAAAATACTTAATTTTGTTAAAAATTACAATATTTTAAGCGAGTGTCAGCATGGTTTTTTACCTAATAAAGTCAATCGGAACAGCCTCCTATCGTTTCTTAAACTACGTCTATTCTATGCTTGACCAGGGAAAATATGTTGTGGCTCTCTTCTTTGACCTTTCAATAGCATTTGATACTGTCAATAATACTGCCAGAAAATATTAGTACTAGATACGTTACAATGTATGCCGATGATACGACGGTGGTATTAGCGGCAAATACCCTGGAGGAGCTTTCCAGTTTTAAAAAACGTTTGTAGCGATATGGAGATTTGGTGCCGTAATAACCATCTAATACTTAACTTCGATAAAACTGTATATATGAATATGTTTGTTCGTAGCCCTTGCTTTTAAATTTTGATAGCCTTAACAACATTAAATTTTCAAATTCAAGCAAATTTCTGGGAACTATAATAGACTCATCCCTAAGTTTTAATAGTCACGACGAGTATGTCTGTGCTAAGCTTAACTCTGCCTACTTTGCTGTTCTCAACTTAAAGAATACACTTAACGAGACTGGCTTGCTTAGTGCTTATTATTCTTTGGCTTACATCCACTTATCTAATAATATTATTTCATGGGGAGGTAGAGCAGTATGGGAGAGAGTCTTTATTGGACAAAAAAGGATTTTAAGACTGATTTTCAATCTCAAGCCAATGGATAGTTGTCAGCCTATATTTACTCAAAAACGAATTTTAACATTGCCCTACTAACTGCAAATATTCTTATTATATATATATATATATATATATATATATATATATATATATATATATATATATATTTGTAAGTGTATAATTTATACAAACAATAACCTTAAATTATTTAACAAACTGAAAGAGACTAATTCGTACAAGACTAGAAATGAGAATGTCATTAGTGTACCATCTCATAAAAACTCATTCTTTCAGAGATCTCCATATTACAGTTGTCTGATCCTTTATAAAAAACTGCCCAAACACTATAAAGTTCTTAGTGGCAATAACTTTATGGACAAAGTCAGACAATTGCTTATTGATAAACTTTCTATTCGGTACAAGAATATTTGCAGTCTTGAGCGTTTCGTTACTGCTTGACACATCATAGTATTTATTCTAATAGTTGGTCTTGTTTTTCTTATCCCATATTCTTGTGCGAATTGTTCAGTTTTTATATTTTAATTGCATGTTATTTGTATTTATTTAAAAAAAAAACATTTTTTTAAGATGTTTTACATGTACGTTTTTTCTTTGTGTTTGTTTTTTTACTGTGTATTATAAGTTTATATTTATATTTTAATTTTATACTTTTTCTTTTATTTTTTTTATATATATATATACTTTTTGACGACCCTTTATACAATAATGTATTTTATGGTAATATATTCTATTCTAAAAAACGCTTTATTTATGCTTTAGTTAAAAAAAATGTAAAAAATTCAATCTTTCTACAAAAGTGAAAAATATATCTTTGGGTAGTTTTGCAATGCACAAACTCAAGATTTCTTTCCTTTGAAACTGCTATGCCCACCCAGATGTTTTCGATAGATTGATTTTCAACCAATTCGATAGCGAAACGAAATGGCAACCGCGTAATATACAAAAAAAATAGTGTTTCCGGTACTGAAACTCTTTTTTCTGTCAAGGAAGTAAAAAATAACAAAATATATCTTATATTTTGTATTTGTCAATTAGAATAAACATACATTCTATTACTTTCAAATGGGTTCATTATAAGGAATGTCCTCGAACTTATCTAGTTACCTTTGAATATAGAAAGTTACAGATTATTCAAAGTACATATACAGACACCGGCAAATTTAAAGGAACGGAGATTTGTCTTGAAAAATAAACGGCATTTCCTCCATTTGATTTGTGGCCTAGGTCTAGAAAGCCATGACTTTCTTTTGTTCATTTTGCTTATTTGTATCAAGTTGGTTGATGTCAAAGTCAAAGTTATTGCCAAGATATTCGTCAGTTGTTACACGAAATTTCCTAGTTTTTCCTTTCGTAATGGCCTAACTTTGGTTCGTAGTTCCTTGATTGTGAAACAGTTTGTAATGGATGGTTTAGCGCCTACTGATGTTTGGAACGTCAAAATCGACGATCCATCGTAATGTTGTACGTTGAAGGCAAGCTGGAGGGTATGTAGGGAGACGAGATCAAGAGAGAAAACGTTCAACCATGGCCAGAGATGATCGAGACCACACACAACTGAAAGAAGTTCGTGGAACCAGGACAAATGCGCGTACAGTCAGAAGAAGACTCAAAGAAGTTGGTTCGAAGGAGTAGCACGACTAGCATTTGATCGAGAATAACAAAATTCGAATGACGATCAGCGGGGTCGTATTATGTTCATGGATAAGAGCATTTTCTGAGTAAATTCAATTGAGGCTAGGGAAAAATGTAGAGGGTGGCGCATTAGTGTAGTGGTATTTTATAATTTTGAAATTTTTTGTTATGAAAGTTGTATAACAAAAAGTATTCTACCACTTAAAAATATTTCTAATTATACAGGGCATTTCACAAAAGTGGGCATTTTCTTTAAATGGGACATGTGTGGTTTTGCAGTGTATTTCGACGTTGCCAAATTATTCAAAAAATATCTTAATTAAAAAAAATATGGTCCCCATAGCTTCTAACCTACAACGATTTTAATTGTAAAAAATTGTACCAAAGAATAAATGTCTAACTATGAGTTTAGATAACCGCATACCTAATAATTTTATACAGGGTACTTGCTGGAAATATGCTAACTTGGCAAAATCGAAACTAATTTTTCTTTGATTTTTTAAATAGCACTTCCAGTATCTAAATATTCTATCGTGTTCTGTTATTAGGCCTATTTCACTTTTATTAAGGTGATCTTATACCTATCTCTAATAGTTTTTGTAGTATATTAATTTTTATTAATTGTGTCGTTGAAAATGCATTAAAATATTTTGATGTAATTTTTATCTATTAAGAAATCATGGTTCTTGGGATAAGAAGTGTCAAAATGGAATTACTATCCGACGTTTCGCCTTCGATTGCACGAGGCATCTTCAGGGATCTTTATTCCACGAGATCTGAACACTGAATGAGCTCAAAGAGATTCAGGCGGGCTTTTATACCCGACTTGTGCTCGCCGAACAGTGACCCTGTGTTAAGATCGGTTTCCACGTGTGATGTAGATCGTAACCCGTATCTCTATTGAAATTTTTTGTATGTTTAAATATTTCAATAGATTCCCTAACTTTTCGTTTATAAAAACCTGGAACCGATGCCAGAACCTTGGTTTCCTTTACATTTATGAAGTGGCCAGTGTTATGCTGGTGTTCAGCTACAGCAGATTGAATAATTTGTTTCTTTTTAATACATCGTTCATGTTCCTTAAGTCTAGTTGATATTGAGCGTCCTGTCTCCCACATACTTTTCTCCACAGGAGCAAGGAATTTTATATACTCCTTCTGTTTGGAAAGGTACAAGATCTTTCGGGGATCGCAAGCATTGTCCAATCTTCTTATGTGTATTGAAGATTGTACATTTGTTGGACCGCCGAAGTAATCATCCTATTTTGTCTGTAGTGAAGAACAACACTACCTAATGGTGGCTCTTTATCATTCTCCTTTGGCGGAGTTGATTTACTATGTCTTTTAATTGAACGCGTAATACCTTAAGTGCAATAGCCATTCCCTCTGAGAGCTTCGGTCAGTTTCGATGTTTCCGATGTTAAAGAATCTTGATCAGAAATCGAAATAGCTCTGAATACTAGTGAGTTAATAACCGATTTCTTTTGCGCTGGATGGTGATGAGAATTTGCGTTTATGTATCTATTTGTATGCGTCGGTTTTCTATACACAGAATGTCCTAATGTACCATTTTCCTTCCTTTGAACACATACATCTAGAAAGGGAATTGTTCCATTAGATTCAATTTCCATCGTGAATTTGATATTATGATGTTGCTGATTAAGGTGGTCCAGAAATATGAAGAGATTATCCTATCCATGAGGCCAAACAACGAAAGTATCATCTACATATTTAAACCAGTGCTTCGGTTTTAGTGGAGCGGATGTTAGAGCAATATCCTCAAAGGTTTCCATAAAGAAATTCGCTACCACAGGTGATAGAGGAGATCCCATAGCTGCCCCTGAAGTTTATTCATAAAAAGTTTCTTGAAAAATGAAATAAGTAGATGTAAGACAAGCTTCCACTAGATCTACTAAGTTCTTATCAAGACTATTGTTATCCAGTATGTCTGATATAATGGAAATTGAGTCGTTGACAGGAACATTTGTGTTAAGTGATTCTAAATCGAAACTGACCAAAATATCTTCGGGATCCAACTGGATTGTTTTGAGTTTTTCCACGAAATGTATAGAGTTTTTAATAAAAGAATCTGTTTTTCCAGTAAATGGATTAAGAAAATTTGAAAGATATTTACCTAGTTTGTATGTGGGCGAATCTATTGCACTGACGATCGGTCGAAGTGGTACGTTGTCCTTGTGAATCTTCGGAAGACCGTAGAACCTGGGAGTGGTAAATTAGTGTTGTAAACATTGTATTTGAAATTTAAATAATGAATTTTTCACAAGACGATATGGCTGATATGGTTTTAGTATTGGGACCTAGTGAGAAGAATACGCTATTGGCGAAAAGATTGTATCAGCAACGGTATCCCAAACGACGCCAACCTGAAAGAAGAGCATTCGAGAAAAACGTTCTCAAACTGAAAAAAAAATCAATTAAATGTACTTTTAGCAGTCACCGAAAATCTGCATGTTGGACAACGAACTATTTCTCGGCAGGTTGATGTTGGACGAAGAACAGTTTAGCGAATACCTAAAGCTAATAAAATGCACCCATACCATATTCAATTACTCCAAGAATTATTTCCCGAAGACTATCAGAGAAGATTGGAGTTTTGTCTGTTATATACCAAATTAGATCGCCATTAAATGTTTGGGAGGTATTTTCGGTAACCACGTAATTGGGTCATATTTTTTTGAGTTAACAGGGGACGTTTACTTAGATTTATTGCAAAATCATTTATCTGGGTTATTAGCTCAAATGCCAAATGAAACGGTAAATGAAATGTGGTTTCTTCATGGTGGTACCCCAGTGAATTCTACGGCGCATATCAGAACATTTTTAAATCAGACATACCTCAAATCGTTCGATTGGAAGAGGTGGACCTGTTTCGTGCCTGGCTAGATCATCAGATCTTACAAAAATGGACTTTAGCATATGGGGGTATGTCAAAGAAGAAGGGCACAAAATACCTCCCACAACAAAGGAAGACATGAAGTTAAGGATTAGAAATTGTTTTACAAATATTAGTGTTGCCATGTGTCGAAATTTAAGCAGTGCACTCGAAATACGTGTTGAACTAGGTGTTCATGAGAACGGTGGACAAACTGAACAATACCTTGCTTGCTTATTCAGACACTGGCAAGAGTTTGGGACTATTGGTAGATAAGAAGTTGCGATTTATGGAGTATGTTACAGCAAAACTCAGAATAGCGTACGGAAATCTATAGCTAATCTATGCACACAGACACTACCTTTCTTGTGAAACTAAGAAGATACTCTGTGATGCTTTTGGATTGTCACATTTTAATCATTGCAGTAGTGTATATACGACCTGCTTGGTTGCTATGGATCAACACCAAATCAAAAACTTCAAAATTCGTGTCTAACGTTAATATATAGTATGCGAAGGCCTAATCCTATTTTAATTAATATCATTTCTTACTGAGTCAGGTTGGTTAAATATGTCAATTTTTTCTTTAAAATTATTAAATTTAAGTCATCTCCATACTCATATCAAAAAACAAAATTTCCGACTAACGTTCACAACTTGAATCTCCACAGAAAGTGTATTCTTACAGTTCCTAAGCATCGTAAGGAGATGTTTAAAAGATCGTTTTCATATAACGTACTCATTTTGTAAATATGCATAGTAATTTTGATACTAATTTATCATTTCTAGCTTTTAAATTTAATCTCAAAACGAGATATGTTATTATCTCAACTCTGATTTTTTCCTCGCCATATTTTTCCTTTTTTCTTTCTTCTTACTTTTGATCTTTTTTCTTCTTCCTTACTATCATTATATTTATATTTATCAATTGCGTTATTTGAGATTATTATTTATTATATTTTTAACTATAGAGTTTGATTTAGTTAGTTTAAGGCCTAAACAGTATCTGGGTAACAAGATGTCTGCCATTATACAAGGCCTTTTGTTACCCTAGAAATACATATATTATTTAAAAATTTTGTACTTAAGAGATTGGATTGTGTAAATAATAAAGATGTTTATTATTATTATTAGGTAGTATTTTGTGTATTAAGGGATTTTTTTTGTAATTTAAGTTTTATTTTATTTTTATATTATATATTATAAAACTTGTTACTGCATGAAATAATATTTCCTTATTTAGCCTCTCATGTGACGTTCTTTTTTAACATAATTACTATAATATATCGGTTACAGCCACCATGATATACCTTTTAATAGATACAGAAATAATTACAATTGCATTGTACAGGGTTTTCCCGTATATTTTTCCACCCACCTAGAGAGTTTATTTGAATAGATAATAATACGTTGGACGATGGGTTATTCGGAAGAAGAGAAACTCGACATGATAGAATTGTTTTATTTATGATAAAAATGCATCGATAGCTCGTAA
Source organism: Kuschelorhynchus macadamiae (assembly GCA_030620095.1). Taxonomy (NCBI): domain Eukaryota; kingdom Metazoa; phylum Arthropoda; class Insecta; order Coleoptera; family Curculionidae; genus Kuschelorhynchus; species Kuschelorhynchus macadamiae. The sequence goes on along the minus strand of JAUTXW010001216.1, from coordinate 2,836,306 downwards.
CGAATATCATAGACGGTTTTCAGATAGACCAACACCTACTCGTAGCATAATGTAAAACATCGTTAAACAATTGAATGAAAGAAAAACACTTAAGCGAAAAGTTAGAATAGTGGAAAGAAACAATACCATTAAAAATCAATAATATAAAGTAGGTAAATAATAATATTAGCTTAAAGAACTAAGTTGTGGTTTTCTATATAGCCTGTTTGGTTTATAACGCATTTCTGAATATTTCTTCTAAATTTTCTATCTATGGATGCGTACATAAAATGAGATGATTGGGTGTTTAAATCGTCGATTGTTTGGACTATATTTTGCTCTAAAGCTTGGATGGTTCATGGCCTATTGTAGTATATCTTGTTTTTCAGATAACCCCACAAAAATATGTCCAGTGGAGAGAGATCGGGGCTGTTTGCTGGCCATCTTAATGGTCCATGTCTTCCAATCCAAAATGGATACCTGTCATTTAAAAAATTGATGATCGGCTGGACATTATGAGGAGGGGCACCATCTTGTTGCCATATCTAAATGCCCCTCGATTTCGTTTTCTAATAACTCCTGATATCTTAAATTCCCATTTAAAAATATAGGTCCAATAACATGATTGTTAAGAAGGCCACACCAAACATGTAGGGATTTTATTCCCTGAATTTTGACCGCCTGAAGAGCTCGCGGGTTTTCTTTTAACCAAAAATGCTTATTTTTTCAGTTAAACATGCCTCCAGTGGTAAATGTTGCCTCGTCAGGGAAAATTATGTTTGATAGATGTAGTTGGTTCATCATAACACGTCTTTCTATTTCTTGGCGGAAGTGTAATCGGTCTATTTTATTTTGATCAGTTAATTCTTGAGTAGGCAAAAACTTACATGGCTTATATTTATAATGTTTTAGAACTGAGTGGATTTTATGCCATGATTTGTTAAAAAAGTGTCTGCATCGGGAATTGAGCGCTCAGAATTTTCTAAAACAAGAATAAATAAGATAAATAAATTATTTTAATACAAACGTTTTTTTTCCACTATTCTAACTTTTTGCTTAAGTGTTTTTCTGTCATTCAATTGTTTAGCGATGTTTAATATTGTTCTACAGGTCGGTATTGGTCTATATGGAAACCGTCTATGATATTCGTTACGAGCTATCGATGCATTTTTACCATAAATAAAATATTTCTATCATGTCCAGTTTCTCTTCTTCCAAATAACCCATCGTCCAACGTATTAGACATTAAAAATGCTCGTAAATAATTACTTCTGACCGGTAAACGTCAAAAAAGCATCGTTCATTGCAAATGTCTTGACCATGGCTCACTATGTTTTAGCGCAAATTACCTTACTATTTCTTTAATGTTTCAACGCCTATATATCCAAAACTAATTAAATTTTTAAAATATTAAAAGTGTATATATCTGAAATTAGAAAAAAAAAAGATCTTCAAGAATATGATTTAATATACAGGGTGTTTCATTTAAAAAAACTGACAATCCGTCAAAATTTGACATTTCCAATAATTTTTTCGCACTTATGATATAATATTCTAAATCCTCATAAAAAACCCAATAACTTTCATATTTACGACATTTCCGTATCTATTCAAATAAACTCTCTAGGTGGGTAGAAAAATACACGGGAAAACCCTGTACAATAATGACGATTTTTGTGTATTTTCGTTTTCCGGAGTAATTAAATGTGTAGACTGAATTAAATTTGTTTTTTTAACTATTTGTTGGCTATAATTAAATCGTTCTTTTTTTTTAATTATCTGTCTGTATTTACTTATTATAAATAGCATATTATTGTTTAAATTTGAAGAAAGAAAGTTATTTTATAAAATGTGTACAACAATAATTTTTACTACTGGCAGATAAATTCAAAGAACAACAATATTGCTTTGAGGTATATCTCTTTTTATAAAAAAGCATAGCTAACTAGATAAAAATTATATTATATATTATAAAAACAAAAAAACATACATTTATCTCGGTTCCTCTAAATTTGTCGGTGTGTTTAGTACAAATAAATATTGTATATGTATTACCAAATAAACGTTATACAACTCGAAAGAAACTCAGAGTAATTTACTGATTTATTTATGCGTATAATTTTTACCAAAAACCACCTTACTTTTAAAGTTAAAGCAGCTCATCTTAAGGCAATATCCAGTTCACCTATGGAAATAATATCTGGTTGATCGGCTTCTTCGAAAAAAAATTCGTTTTGGTTGTTAACCTTCGTCCTTCCACGGTATCTCTTTTGTCTTGTCCTAGAACTTCTTCGAAAATTTATTTGAGAAAAAGTCTTGAAATCATCGTACGTTATAATATCTCCAATGTCCCTTTTTTCCTTATATTGATCTCTCCGCGCTTTCAGAGCTTCTGCATGTTTTTCTGAGTCACTGTATAGTTTTTGTCTAGTTCTTTGCATATAAAGTCTTTTTTGTCTTCTTCTTCGTTCGATCCTTTCTTCCTCGCTCAAATGTTTCAGTTTGGCTTTACTTTGGCCTAAAAATATATATTTTTTAGCGAAGTGGATACCGCACAAAAGACAATACATGATTGGTAGTTGAGAAATAAATTTGCCAAACATATTTTTTTTGTATTGTATTAAAAATAAATATGCAAACATTTTTCAACTTTAATAAATCGTAAAAGTCTCACATGCTACCTTGCAATTTCCTGGGATTTGAACTCAAGTCTTTCACTCTTTAAAGAGCCTTGATAGATAAAATCCTGGGCTTAAATCCCAACAAAGGAAAATTAACTTTTTTTTATATGAAAACATTTCTATAAAATTCCGTTAGCATATGGAAAAATATTAAAATAAAATATTGAAAATTAAACCAACAACAACAACTTTAATAATAAAGCTTATAATATATTGTTCTAAAGGTAAAAACACTTTATATATCGAAAAAAACTACTTAAAAACTTAAAGTATCATCTAAGTATATCACGTCATTTGCTGTAAATTCTTTTCTTTTACAGTTAATATGGATGGTTCTTTATATAATAACTTTGAGCCAATCTTGGGTAGGTATTGTTGTCTTGAATAAATGAATAAAAATAATGTCTTGCTCTTATCACAAAAAAAAAACTATTAAACTTCCCGTGTAAACTAATAAATAGTCTAGGGTCACTTCAAAGAATTAGAACGAATCTGCCATTAAAAAACGTTTTAAATGATCTTCGTCGATTACGACCTTTCATATAAATATATATATATAAATATATATATATATATATATATATATATATATATATATATATATATATATATATATATATATATATATATATATATATATATATATATATATATATATATATTTTCAAGACCCTGTTTCTCTAAAAGGAAAACTTTGCTCATCCCTGTTGTTATAGTTTTTACGGATATGTTTAAGGAAATAGTATTTAAACTTAAATATTATAAATTTGCGTCTTGAATAACATTATTAAGACGTTTAGTAAGTGGTGATTTCCATTAAGCAGTTTTGTATAGTAGATCATAAAAGTGAATTTAATAAATCTACCTAAAACGGTTAATAAGACATCTACTCAAAAATGGCTAAGAGCTTCTTAAATATAACTGCACCATATTGTCAAATTACCAACGAAATAAAAATTAACTCTGAAAGAAAAACATAACTAATTATGTAACTAAAGATTCTTATCAACAGTAAAATAACTTTCAGAATGTCCTAACACTTCGTTTGCGTGTTTGACAAAACAATGCTTCTTTACAGTACTCTTTCTCTTCGTCTTGTAATTACAAAACGCACACTTAAAAGATGGTTCTTTTCCACATTCGTAAGTCAGGTGAAATTTTAGAGAACGAACTGATGTGTAGTTTCTTGAACAGTTTTTGCAGGTTATTTCTGAAAAAAAAAGATTAAATTAAAATCATAATATTAGAATACACGGAAAAAAACTATTGGCGCAATTTTTATTAAAAGACGACCAGAAGACATAGCCAACGTTTAGAAACATAACCAGCTGGCCCGGCAGACCTTATTTTGCTTTTTACGTTAGATGGCGCGATAAGTTTCTAATGCAATAAAATGATAAGAATATGGGGCGCATTCGCCATATCGTCCAGAAAATTTATTGAATCTCACGAACTTGCTGAAAAATCTGGCTTAGTGTTATAAATATACCGATGACATAATCATTTTTATTATCTGATAAAGGAGGGCAATAACAGTCATGTATGTATGCATTACCACTGACAATCTAAACGCGTAAACAGATTTGTATTCGTATGTACGCCACGAATGTTATCCAGGTTTGCCTGAAAAAAAAACAAATGTTGGAAGTAGTACGCCATCTTGTCCAACATAATTTTATGCACAAATCATTGGTTTTTGAAGAAAGAGAAATGTCAGGTTTACACGGCCTTGCGGACGAGGTCAGTGTAACGTATTGACAACTAGAATTTTTTAGAAATATTTGTTCAACAATAAAAACTCTGGTACGAGTAGGTATCGAACTCGCATCTCTGGGTCTCTAGCCCTTTGTACTAACGGATTGCGCTATCGTACCACTGCTATGTAATTCGTAAGAACTTGTACATATTCAAACCCACCAGTATCATAGCCGTTGTTGATACTGCCAAATAATGTAACCTTATGGTGCGGTGTTTCTGACTGGATGTCAATCTGACATGTCTATTAGGTTCTGTCCCTAGTAGTAAATTTATAATATTGACGTTATGCCCGCATAAACCGAATTTTTTATAGAAGTATTTTATCAGTTTTTTTTTTTTAACTGTGAAATATTTTTGAACCACAGTCAAAGTCTTTTGCTGTTGATGAAATATTTCTAAAACAATATTTTGCAGTTTAAATTCAAAAAGTTCAAATATTTCCTCAAATACTTTAGGGGGCGGTAAAAATTTATATAGATCAAAAAGTAAAATAAATTTCAAGGATTCTGACGATATTTTCTGAAGTACTAACGTATATTTCATAGTAAATTTTATTTACCTAATGAATGTAGTTATAATAAGATTGATATAAGTGTGAGTCAGGTCAAACATGTTATCGGAGTAGATGTATTTCTTTGGCATATGGATTTAGAAGGAGTTTTATTTATATTTTTTCTTTTATACCTGATACTAAGAATCTATATAGAATAATATTTGTATTGCTTCTTCTTCTATATTAATATAAAAGTTCTACCCGCTCTCGTTATGTTTAAATAATTTTTAATTGTTTTTATTCAACTACATATGTCACCATCTTACCAAATGAGGCAAAGTGACAAGATAATTTTTTAATTTTCAGTATATTTTATTAAAAGCATATTATTTAAAAGCTTTTTTATAAAGTTTTATTTTAAATCTTTTAATCCTTACAAAAGTTAGAGTTAAATTGTTAGAAGGAGTTGTGGAAAGAAACCATTTCCCTTTTTTTTTTCGGGTTTAAATTGTTTTTTTTCTTTAATAATTAACTCTCCATATATTCGTACCTGTTCCGTTTCCTATTTCACTACTGCCAGTTCCTATTTCATCGCCACATAATTTATGAATTAGATGATAGTCCATAACTGCTTGACTCCTAAATTTCTTACAGCAAGCGGAACATCTTAATTCTTTGACCTCTCCTAGAAAATAGAGTTTATAAACAATTACATATTAAAGTTTGAAAAATAAAACAAATTATAAAAACAATTTTACTGCAAAAAAAAGATTTAAAGGAAACAAAAATTGTTATATTTTAAACTAAAATTGTAAAAAGAAAATGAATATTTAAGCCAAACTGCAGGATTTCTATGCCCAATTTTTTTTTAATCAAAATATAATGTTAAGATATAATTATTAATGGAGGAATACGTTTCTGAAGGTTTGTCTATCAAAATATGGCCGCAATCACTTTTTCTGGTGATTCGTGAAAAACGCCTAAATATATTTAGTCGAATATTTAAAAAACTATTAATTCTCGAGACACATTTTAAACTTCAACATGTACAGGGTGTCCCATTTTCGTAGGTTTTACGGGGTTTCCAGCTTATGAGTAGAGATAGAGAGATGCGGTTTTCACGACACCGTGCTACTTTTCGATGAAACTAAAGAGGCCGCAAACAGATTTGCCCTAACCATTTTAGTTTCCGTGCTACAGGGTGATTTTTAAAATTTGTCATTTTCGGACACCCCCTGTAACTCAGCTATCGTAAAATATATTTAAAATGTTTCAACTGGTATTTATAGATTTTTTGACGTAGAATTCAGTGGCATACTCAGATTTTTGCTGAGAGTCATAGTTTTTGACATATTGGCATAACCTACTATTTTTTAAATGGGAGACCCTATATATTATTTTTTCATCTTATTCTTCGTGTCGAGAGCTTTTCAAAAACATACCATAAGTCATATTTATTTTCATAAATAACATGAAAAAATGCATTTTTCTTTAAACGGATTTATGGCATAGCAGATCAATCGAAATAAGAGAAGGTGGCTGTGGTAGCCATGGCAACGCCAACAAAAATATGATCAGGCAGCCATTACTGCTGTCATTTTTGGCATTATTGCGTTTAAATTTTTCTTGACGTCTATTATAATTATTGTTTTTAATATGGCTCAGAATCAAAAATTTGAATATTTTGAGAAATATGATATGGACGCGTGTTTTATATTGTCTAATGAAAATGCAGATCAGGCGGCAGAGCTTTATCTGAACAGGTTAGTTCTTTTTTATCTTCCTGCATTTTGACTTTATTGGTTCGCTTTATTTTATCTTAGATATCCCGAGAGAAGACAACCAGAAAAAAGAATTTTTCAAAAAATTAAAAATAATCTTTGCCAATATGGATCTTTTAACAAGCCTCGATCGCGAACTTACAATAAAGACAACGAAGAATCTGAGGTCAACGTTTTAGCCCTCGTTCAGATAGCTCCTGAAACATCTTGCAGGAAAATAGACGAAGAGGCGGGTGTACCGAAAACCAAAGTGCAGAAAATTTTGAAAAAGCACAAATTCAAACCCTATAAATACAAACTTGTGCATCATCTGCATCCTGGTGATGCAGAGCGCAGATTGGAGTTCTGCAATTGGTTTATAAATATGAAGGCAGAAGATATCGATTTTGAAAAAAAGATTATTTGGTCAGACGAGGCACATTTTACTAGTTCAGGGATTTTAAATAGACACAACACGCGATTTTGGAGTCAAGAAAACAACCATGTTATTTTTCCTAGGGAGCGTCAGGGCAGATTTGGATTCAATGTCTCCTGTTTTATTTTCAACCGAAAAATAGTTTACCAAATATATGAAGGAAATCTGAATTCGATTGGTTACGTGCGAATCCTAGAATATGCATTAGGAATTTTGGATGATGTTCCCTTGGCTCAACTAAATAGGATTTATTTCCAGCAAGACGGAGCTCCAGCCCACAATGCCAGAATAAGTCAAAACTGGCTTAACGACCATTTTCCTGGAAGATGGATAGGAACACACGGACCTGTTCGATGGCCACCACGATCCCCTGACCTCTCAGTTTTAGATTTCTTCTTGTGGGGTTATTTAGAAAACAAGGTTTATGTAAGGCGATACGAAAACTTAGAACAACTAAGAATGGCCACCGAAAACGCTTTTGCAGAGTTACAAAGGCAGTCATTTACAATAGAAAATGCATTCAAAAGAATTTTTAAAGTTTGTCACACTTGTAGGACACATAATGGTCTACAATTTGAACAATATTTGTAGTTTTAATGAAATTATAATTATTACCTTTTACCTACTTCCTAATTTTTTCTGATGCTGTTACTTTGTTATTTCGTTAATAAATATTTGTTAACTTTTTCCATGGCTACCACAGCCACCTTCTCTTATTTCGATTGATCTGCTATGCCATAAATCCGTTTAAAGAAAAATGCATTTTTTCATGTTATTTATGAAAATAAATATGACTTATGGTATGTTTTTGAAAAGCTCTCGACACGAAGAATAAGATGAAAAAATAATATATAGGGTGTCCCATTTAAAAATAGTAGGTTATGCCAATATGTCAAAAACTATGACTCTCAGCAAAAATCTGAGTACGCCACTGAATTCTACGTGAAAAAATCTATAAATACCAGTTGAAACATTTTAAATATATTTTACGATAGCTGAGTTACAGGGGGTGCCCGAAAATGACAAATTTTCAAAATCACCCTGTAGCACGGAAACTAAAATGGTTAGGGCAAATCTGTTTGCGGCCTCTTTAATTTCATCGAAAAGTAGCACGGTGTCGCGAAAACCGCATCTCTCTATCTCTACTCATAAGCTGGAAACCCCGTAAAACCTACGAAAATGGGACACCCTGTACAGGGTGAGTCAACGATTGGAAAAAGTAAATTTACGTCGAACAGGTAAAGTCTGGAAACAAACTGTTTATGCTGTGGAATATATATGTAAGTCGTGCTTATTTTAAAAATATTTTAAATTATACGGGGTGCATCAAAAAAGTAGAGCAACTAAAAGTTTTATTTTTTTAAATGGGACACCCTATATTTGACTTGATTTTTAAATTCTACATAAAATTCTAGCACTTTTTTGTATAACATGTTATATGGCATAAATTGATACTTTCTTAAATATTTAGCTTTAAACAAAAAAAAAAGTTAAATTTGATGCACATCTATGATTAGCAATATAACGCCTAGTTGTGCCACTAAAAATAAAATATTTTGCTTCTGCACAAAATAAGCATCGAATAAAAGACTGCTTTCGTATTATTGAAGATATCCCATACAGGGTGTCCAAATTTAAATGCCCAACTTTAACATTTTCAAACCAATTTATTTCAGTTTTTTTTTAAATGGAACCCCCTGTATATTTTTATTTAGTCTTGTTAAGAATGAAAAAATCTACAACTTTTATTAAACATATTATATACCTATCTACAACAGTTTTCGAAATATTTTCAAAATTCCTTTTTTTGCGTAATTTAAAAAATCAACAACTCCATCAATCAAAGTCTATAGCAACTGGCGACTAAATGTATGAAATGTCAAAAACGTGTTGTTGTTAGTGCATTGTATTTCGTCTTTCGTTTTATTTAAAATGAATTTTTCACAAAATGAAATGATAGATATGGTCTATATATTGGGTGAAGCTCAAAAAAATTGCCTTCTGGCGAAAAGGCTATATGAAGCAAAATATTCGGATCGACGCGCACCTTCTAAAGTGGCCTTTCAAAGTGTCATAGAGAGATTTGATGCTAGTGGCAACCTGGCATATTCGAAGAGAACAGTTGTCAATAAAATTGCTACAAATCAAGATAAAGAGTTGGAAATTCTACTTCATATAGAATAAAATCCCAGTTTAAGTAGTCGACAACTTGTTAGTTTCACTGAGATATCACAATCTACAGTAAGCAGGACCAGAAGAAGGTATAAATATCATCCATATCATATGGAATTACACCAAGAGTTGCACGATGAAGATTTTGAAAGGCGGGTTAACTTTTACTACTTAATGATAAGGCGAATAGAAGCATATCCGGACTTTTTAGCGAATATCATGTTTTCCGATGAAGCTACATTTATAAGCAATGGAGCTGTAAACAGGCATAATATGCATTATTATGTAACAACAAATATCCACTAGATACAAGAGCTACAACATGAAAATCACTGGTCATTAAATGTTTGGTGTGGAATCATTGGAAACCATATTATAGGTCCGTATTTTTTTAATGAACGTCGAGCTGCCTATTCTTCTCAGACCACTCAGCATAGAAGAAAGAAGAGACATGTGGCTGCAGCAAGACGGTGCACCTGCTCATTACCATCGGGATGTTCGTGAATTTTTGGACGCTAATTTTAATCAAAAATGGATTGGTCGTAGCGGTTTTATCGAATGGCCACCCAGATCTTGCGATATAACTCCATTAGATTTTTTCTTGTGGGGTTATATTAAAGATCGTGTTTACACCCAACCACCTACAGCAAGGGAGAACATGCAGGAACGAATCAGGGATGTATGCGCCACTATATTACCAGACATGTTATTTAAAACTAGGCAAAATATTATTAAAAGGTTCAACATGTGTATTCGTGAAGGCGGACGCTTATTTGAGCATCTTTAAAAATATAACTATTAAAACATTTGATTAAGTTTTAAAAGCGATTTTTTTTAGTCTGATAAGTGTTTTTCTCTGTATAACTTTATAAATTATTACCTGTTAATATAAGTTTTCGACTATCTAAATTGAAATGTAATTGTAATATTATGCCAGTTCACGGATGTAAGATTCATTCCAAAAACATAGTATTGTCTAAAAAGTACGGAAATGGCACTACTCGTCTTATCATTGGGTTACAAAATGGATGATATTTATATTTTCTTGTAGTCTTGCTTACTGTAGATTCTGATGTTAAAATCCTAAGGTTATTAGATCATTTTTTTTGTTGCAATTTTATTAACAAATTATTATATTATCTAAATTTTCATTGGATTAATTTTAGATAATAAACTATTGTATTCATATTAAATACTTTTGTTTTACTAACAGCTATTGTGGCTACTTTGATCGAGTTGGTAATTTTCTAAATTACGCAAAAAAGGAAATTTTAAAATATTTCGAAAACTATTTAATATAGATATATAATATATGTAATAAAGGTTGTAGATTTTTTTATGCTTAAAAAGAATAAATAAAAATATACAGGGGGTTCCATTTAAAAAAACTGAAATAAATTGGTTTAAATATGTTAAAGTTGGGCATTTAAATTTGGACACCCTGTATGTAAAATCTTCAATATTACGAAACAGTCCTTTACGCCATGTCTATTTTGTGCAGAAGCAAAATATTTTATTTTTAGTGGCACAACTAGGCGTTATATTGCTAATCATAGATGGGCATCAAATGTATATTTTTTTCGTTTAAAGCCAAATATTTTAGAAAGTATCAATTTTAGCCATATAACATGTTATACAAAAAAGTGTTAGAATTTTATGTAGAATTTAAAAATCATGTCAAATATAGGGTGTGCCGTTTAAAAAAATACAACAAAAACAACGGTTAACTTATATTTCTTGGTTGCTTTTGCTTAGAAAAAGATATGAATACATTTTCTCGATATGTTGTCCTCCTATATTTATCGATTCTATATTGGTTTGCAGGTTAGTCGTGAATTTTGTTTTTGTGATGTTCATCTGTAAGCTTACTTTCCTTGCTTCAAGCTGTATTTCTTTAAGCATGTCTTTAGTTTTGTGTGGTCTTGAGCAAAGATGTCTATGTCGTCTGCGAATCTTAGATTGTTAACTCTTTCTCCCGATAGGTTCACGCCCTTGACTTTCTAGGTTTTTGAATATATCGTCCAAAACCATAGTAAATAATTTAAGTGATATAATATCTCCCTGTCTAATGTCTCTTTTTATGTCAGATTCTTTAGTGTCTCCATGTAATCTTATCTTCATCTATGATCGTTCGTTCAATTTCTGAATGATGTTATTGACCTCATAATTGCCCAAAATTCTACCGTGTCAAATGCCTTTCTGAAGTCTATGAAAGCTACCCATAGAGGGATATTATTTATATTCTGTTGACTTTTTGATCAGAACTCTGTCTGTGTGGAGGTGCTCAATTGTGCTGAAGCTTTCTCTGAATCCTGCCTGCTCTTGAAAGTGGCATGCTTCGAATTTAGGTTCTAAGCGGTTTGTCCCGCCCTGCTCCCTCTCCCGTTCCTGCAGTCCCGCGTTGGTTTAAGTATACCTTTTGGCGAACATAACTGTCACAAATGAGGGGCAACCACGCAAAAGTGAACAAATCCACTCTTGCCGAAAAATGAGTTAGGCATTGCATATGGTAGAAATCGGTCGCCTCTCTAAGATCCCATCCAAAAATTCAGCCGAATATAAACATATCCTTGTAAAAGTATATGCTGAAATCCAACATTTCAACCAAAAAGTAACAAATCCATGAATTAATAATCCTCATGAATTCCATTATATGTTTGACAAAAGGCAAAAAATCCTACCAGTAGATATGAATGCAATGCCACAAATCATGCAAAAGTAAACAAATCCTATAATTCTTCAAAACTAGAAATAAAACTTCCTTACTTAATACGATTTTAGCCAAGAACACTATAATGCGATTTTGCCTAATATTTCTAGCCATCAATAAGCGTCACCAATATCGTTGCTTTACTTCCTCTGGTATTATTTGGAGTGTGTTTACATTCGGGATTATGTTTCTATATCGAAATTTGTTTAATTATTGTGTTCTTTGTTTATTGCTTAGGATGGATGAAACTATCGCAGTAGTTGATGGTAATAGTGGGTCTCGAAAAAGGCTACGAAAACCTACCCAAAAGGAGCTTAATCGATAAACGAATTGAACGTTAATGTTTAAGGAAAAAGGTTATGTTTATTATTTTTTATCTGATTCAATGGTGAGTTCCGCATTGTTGCCAAGTTGTTTGTTTTAGAATTTGACTTGTTTTTGGGCAAAATCGGTTTAGTGAAAGGGGTAAACTGGAGGTTAATTGGTGAAAAATAGCATATTTTCCTAAAATAATCGTGAAATACGTAGTTTTGTATGTTTTCGGGTATACAGATCTTAATTATGAAATCTATTTGATATTTTAGTAGAAAATAAAGGACAAGCGTGGAAAGAAGGGGTATGAAAAGTTAAGTTTTAATAAACAATCGAGCAGTAGGTCCTTTCACTGGTTGTCCAATATACAGATCACAATTCAAGAATGTGTTGTGTGACAATTTATACAGTTATTTTAACTTATCCACTGTTTCTCATGAAAGAGTGTTTTAAGTTAATTTCTATTGAGTTTATTAAATAAAAACATGTTTCCGCTTAAAACAGTTTTTTTTAATATTTGCCGGCCAAAACAGAACAAATCCAAAAAAATGCGTCAAACAAAACAGTACAAATCCATGCCATTCGAGCAAAAGCAAACAAATCCATATTAAATATCGCAAAAACTCTTGTAATATTCTACCAAAAATTTTCAAATTTTGAGACTAATATCTTATATTTTTTCCATCTTTTTTAAAGAAAATTTTGAAATTTTATTTAAATTTAAGACTATAGCAAAGAATATCGTTTTATGCAAAATTACTAAAAGTGGATTTGGTCACTTTTACATGGTTGAAAGAAACTACATACGTTAGGCTTTAGAATATTTATTATAGTTAAATTAAATGGAAGTAAAACATGTTAAGTTTTCAAATCCTTTTAAAGCTAGAACAATGATTTACTATTATTTAAGTAATTTAACACCACGCATTTGCATCTGAAAAATAACTCAGAATCTTGCTTCCTCTAAGTCTTCCAAAAAGCTCTGCACGATTTTTGTCTTATAGGGCTGGTTCTGGTGATTCCTATAGTAGTGACTTCCGATGTGAGCTTTTTGATATGCCCTGTAGCTACACTCTGGATATTCGCAGGCAAATTGCTTTTCCTTTCCGCAGTCATATCGCTCGTGTCTTCTCAAGGCTGTTTTGGATCTGTACATCTTATAACACTGCATGCACCTATGTTTAGCTAAAAAAAAATTAATTGAAAAACTATTATAACTATTTCCTACAAAAATTTATTATCCATGTTAGATTCGGGATTATTTTCTAAAAAAACGCAGTTGATAAACGATTTCTGAGGCTAAAGCTGATTTCTTGCAGCAATTTTATTAAATAATATAATACTCACATAAAACTTTGAAAATTGATAGGCAAAAAGTATATTCAAAATTATAAGATCTTGCCTTTTTGTCTTTTCGATAGGTCAGTAATACTTGTTAGCATAGGTAGCCCAAGAAGGGTTTTATTAAACTAGCCGCAAAAATAAATGTCACACATTTCTCTTATTAACGCGGCCATTTCGTAAATAGAAATTATATTTAATTACATGTCATAGTTCAAGGCCTTCATTTTGACGCTTAGCTACAGCTTTATCTACAGGAGATACAAAACACCCCAATAAAGTAAGAGTAATACGTTTTCTTTTTCTCTCTCTCTCGTGAAAAATCACATTTTAGGTCTTTATATTTTAGGGTCCTGATTGCCTTCAAATTTTGGTCAAAAACAAAGGTTCACATGGGAATGACCGATTTTTTTGAAAAAATTTATGAAAAAATAAAAATCTGTAAATATTTACATAAAAAAAATCTAAAATTTAAAAAGTGATATGTGCATTCGATGCCTTGCTTTAGATTTACGATCGGTCAATTAGTTTTGGAAAAAACCGAAAATGGTGGATTTCGTTTTTGGCTAGTAAATCCAAAACGGTAAATTTGATATCTGTCAAAATGTGACATGTCTCTATCGTCTTTTGTTATCCCGCAACACGCCTAAACTTTCATTTTTCTTATGGCCGCAATATTGGAATTTTCCAATTTTGGAAAGAGCGTAAAATTTCCAGTCTAGTGATGTTTCACAAGTGCATAAAAGATTTGAGTGTCATCGAAATATCACACTTTCTAAAGTTAGGTCTCAATTTTTTCTAAAGAGGCCATCATTTATTTGTAACAAAAGTAAGCTCTGACTTTGACGTTAAATAATTCAAAGCTGTTTTTTAGTAAGTAGTACGTTTTTCTATCAATTAAATCATAAATCTGACACACAAATGAAGAAAAGTTTCACGTGTTAGCGCTGTACTTGCAATCACTACCGAACATTAACAAGACAAGAAGGGGCACAGTCCGTCGGAACTTTTATGTTGTGCTTACAAAAACGCGCCGACGAATCCAAGAAATGCAGACAGCTGTGTAGGTGCCCAAGCTTTTACGAGGTTGATGCAAACCCGCTAGCGATTAAAAAGAATAAACGTTCACTTACCGGGGTGATTGAAAAACGAGTTTAAAAATATCTATCCATAATTTTTATTGTGACCTATTTTGCTTTATATGGATTAAAAGAAAAACGGAGAAAACGTCAAGTTTTTTAATTAATAGATCTTGATCTAATTATAAAATGTACTTAAAGTAAAAATTAAGTAAAAAAGGAAATTAATTGTTGAAAATTTTAATCCAAGATGGCAGAACAAAATTGCGGCTTAATAAAGTATTTAAAAATTCAGCCTAAAAAACTAATTGTGTGTGGTATAAAGATAAACTAGTAAATGAGTGGTACTAATTCAAGATGGCGGAACAAAACTATACTAGTAAGTGTAATCAAAATCCCGATTTTGTAAATCATGTCTGGTGGTCCGATGAGAGTAGGTTTACGAATTGTGGAGTTTTTAATAGGCGCAACAGACATCATTGGGCTGTGGAAAACCCTTGGAAAACGTTTGGCATAGGGTCATTGGTAATTTAATCTAACTTACCTTTTTTAATTGGGCACCTATTTATAAATTATTAATTATTTAAGGAAATAGACTTATAGGACCATTTTTGTTTGACTACAACCTAAAAGGACAGAGATACCTAGAGCTTTTGCAAAACCAGCGTGTACCGGCTTTACGAACCACTCTAAAGGTAGATGAGTTTAGAAGAACCTGGTTTCCACAGGATGGATGTCCGGCTCCCAAGACCATTCAAGTCATGAACTTCTTAAGAGAGCATGATTTCCTTAAATGGTCCAATATCTTGGCGTCCTTAATTTGGTTAAAAGAACAACCCTTTATATATTATTAGAAGTAATTTGCTTGGAATACGTAAGAATGCTCTTTCAAAAAGTATAGTACCAACACACTACAGTTTAAAGGTAATAACATTTATATAAAATAAAATAAAAACACTTCATTTTCAACTAACCATTTTATATTTATATAGAAATATGCGTATAAAAAATAGAGTGTATATTCTGTATCAAAAACATGCCTTATAAAAAATCTTATTTTATAAAAATAAATTTATAAATATATTATAAAGCTTCTTTATATTGTCGGATACAATAATTATCCCTTCCTACCTATAAATATTTGTTTAATAACTTAACATTCAATACTCTTTATTTAATACTATAAAAATAAATACTTTTTATAATCTATAGATATCCAGCTCACCATAAAATAACTCTTATCAATAAATAATAAAATATCCAAACCCAACATATTTTAATAAAATATAAATAAATAAATATAATTTAAATATAAATAATTCTTAGTTTATAAAATAACGGGAATACTAATTAGGTTGAACTAGTTATAATCCTTTTATATTATGTATTATAACTAAAAAATACCCTTTTAACCTAAATAACCATATAAGATGACCAAAAAACATAAAAAGATTGTACTCTATTTTTTTTCAAAATAATATTTGTTCACTGAATATAACAAGTAGACACAAAATTTTATAATTTTAAAGTAATTTTTGCAAAAAGAAAAACCTTCTTTAAGAGTTACAGACAGTTATGCTGAAACGACCAGCCTTTAGGTCGTTATACAAAAAGGCCCATAAGTGATGACCATATCTCAAAAAATATGAAAAAGAAATGGAAAAAATTTCTTATGGAAAATAGATCTCAGTCAATTTCTCTAAATATTTGACATGTTTTAGTATTCGACCTCGTGATCAAATGCTCTCATGGCCACACTCTAGTTCTTTATATACGAGGAGTCAAAGTTAGATTGCAAAAGCCTTTCAAAAGATGTGCTACTCGACCACTTTTTCCATTAATTTTTTTTGAAGATGACGGTCAGCGCAAAGCTTAGTCTGGTATAAAAGTTTGCAAATTTCAATTTTTAATCTCGACTAGTTCAAA
Source organism: Kuschelorhynchus macadamiae (assembly GCA_030620095.1). NCBI lineage: Eukaryota > Metazoa > Arthropoda > Insecta > Coleoptera > Curculionidae > Kuschelorhynchus > Kuschelorhynchus macadamiae. The sequence continues at coordinate 2,819,659 of JAUTXW010001216.1, read as the reverse complement.
TAATAGAAAGAGACCCATTCAAGTGACTGTATATGTATTAACTACATATAAGAATATTAATTATAGGTTATAGATGTAGGCATCTAACTTTTAACTTTTGCGTTACAATACACATTTATTTTACAGTTTTCTTTATGATGTTAGATATTATTGAAATTATTTGATCAAAAAAAAGAGAACTACTTATCAAACACTATGTGAATTAGTATTATATTAATAAACTTGTACCAGTCTTTCAGGAATTAATATGAAAAATCAGGTGAATCTGACATAACAGTAATCGCATACTTTTTCTAGAATTTTATGAAACACCCTGTATCATTTTATTTTCACTTATATTATTAAAGCTGTATCTATTGCCAATATGCATTCGATAATAATTAAAATGTGTCAATTTCACTGACTTTAATTTAATATCCTAGCTGTAAACAGATTAGATCTAGATTTTCAGATAATGCAATATGTTACAAAACTTGTATATTAAAATTCATGGTCACTGTAATGTCAGCTATTTACAAAAATGCCCGAAAAAATTCTTTAATTTACTTTTAATTTTGATAAACATATCACAAAATCTGACTGTTTGTTTTAGTGTAATAAAGCTTTTAGAAAAAAATTTGAATTTTAATATTTTAATTACAGTCGAATACGAAAGAAAAATGATTGAATTCTGGAATACAGATTCACCCTGTATATGTTTATTTTTACTGGCCATGAAAGCTTTTGATCAGAAGACTTGCATATTGAAACAAAGTTCTTTTAATTAAAATTTATTTGGATAACGAATTTCATAAACAGGGTGTTACCGGAACCCTGATTTTGAGAAATAGAGACTTTTTCACAGCTTCATGTATTGGATTTCTTAGAGCTCTGAAGAAGTTTCCATTTTTAAATTTTACTATAGGGACGATAATAAAATCATAGGACAAAATTTTAATATTGATATATGATTTCATACTAAATATAAAAATAAATTCTAAACATTTTTTCTTAATTCCTTTTTGGGTATATATTTAAAAACAAATATCCTTAGTCTTAAGTATTTCTAAAAATATTTTGGCATCTTGAACTTTCAATCTCTGTGTTTATTTTGATCCCTAGTGTAACTAAAATCTCTTTAAGCCGAGACAGTGAACAAATTCTAAATTTTCTTAACCATATCATTCTTTGTGTATCTGGCAAAATTATTTACGAGTCAAATCACATAAAAAATTGTTTGTTTGGAGAAAAGTGGCCCAGGCAAGTTAACTCTGTCCCTAATTGAAATCAATACAATTTTGAATTTTCCTTAATATCATTAGTATTTCATGAAGCACACTCTGTAGCTAGGTTAATTTTTTTTATAGTATTTTCCACACTTAGACCAAAACGGCTTGCATTTTTGTGTCTAGATTAATAAAGATGATTCAAATATATATATATATATATATATATATATATATATATATATATATATACATATATATATATATACTATATATACAGTGTGACCCATTTAAAAGCGAAACACCCATATATCCCAGGAATTAACTACCAGGTTAGTTTTAAATTTTGTTGACGTGTATGGATTTAATATATGACTATTTTGACATATTCAACTTTGACATCGCTCATTGGCGTGCGAGCCTGGAGGAGAGTGGTACGATTAAAAAAAAAAGATATTAACGATTTTTTCAACGAAATTTTGATCCTCGATTCTTACTCAGCTTCATCAAGAACTCCCTTATACCGAATTTCAACAAAATAAGTCATTAGCTATGAGAAAAACGAGCTTTCAAAAAACGCATTTTTTTTATTTCGAAGGCAGAAATCTTTTAAATCAGTGCCTTTATCAAAAACATTATTTTACATTTTTTTCTTATTTTGACTATCTTTATCGTATTTAGAAAACAAAATAGTTCTAAGACGTACTAAATATATTCGAGTTCTTCATTATGTTTCTTAAGTATTTTCATTAAAAAAAAAAGTCTTAAAGCAATTTTTTTTACTAAAATTCGCTAAAAAGATCGTTAAAATAATAAAAAAATGTAAAATAGTGTTTCTTGGTCAAGACAATCGTTTAAGAGATTTCCGCCTTTGAAATAAAAAAAATGCACTATTTGAAAGTTTATATTTCCCAATGCTAATGACTTCTTTTGTTGAAATTTAGTATAAGGGGGTTCTTGATGATGCTGAGTAAGAACCCAGAATCAAAATTTCGTTAAAAAAATTCCTAATATCTTTTTCTTAAAAATAGTACCATTTTCCTCCCTCTAGGCTCGTACGCCAATGAGCGATGTCAAAGTTGAATGAGTCATAATAGTCATATTTGAAATCCATACACGTCACCAAAATTTGAAACTAACTTGGTAGTTAATTTCTGGGATATTTGGGGGTTCCGCTTTTAAATGGGTCACACTGTATAATATATATATATATATATATATATATATATATATATATATATATATATATATATATATATATATATATATATATATATGTATATATACATATATATATATATATATATATATATATATATATATATATATATATATATATATATATATATATATATATATATATATATATATATATATATATATATATATATATATATATATATATATATATATATATATATATATATATATATATATATATATATATATATATATATATATATATATATATATATATATATATATATATATATATATAAATAAGAAGAGTTCTTATTTCTTCGTTATTTATATAAAAATGCACTAAAACAAAAACACATTTTATCACAAACAACTATTTAAATATATTTTTTAAATCTCTGTCTAAGCTGTGAGCAAAATTGCTATGGGCCACCCTGTACACCATGCGATAAATCTTAAATAGTTTCTGTAGAACAATTTTCAGTAATAAATAAACATCCTGGTGTGGGTTTTATTATATTTGATCAAATATTTGTTAAGTTATATACTATTAAAAATCAGTCATAAATAGAGCATCAAGATATTTTATATTTTTTGTTGTTCGAATTCTAGAAAATTCTGCGCAAGACAAACACACGTATAACCTAAAATACACTCGACAATTTCTAAAAAAATATTAAATACAAAAAATGAGATTCTTCAAATGTCTTTTGCCTCAAAAGGACCTTAATTAGAGCTACTGTCGCTTTAACAGGAAAATATATTGCCAATATCTAATAGTACAGGGTCTTCAAAAATATTTAGTGCCATGCCTATAGGCTCTCCTGCAAGAGATACCAAGAAACACCCATACAGTTTGCATTGATTTGAAAAATTTGTCCGTCGTGATTCCAAATGTATATAGTTTTTATCCATTCACACAAACCTGGTATGAACTATTTTGGATTTACTGCATTGAAATTTAAATTAACGAATACGTAGCTTTTACTGAAGATTTTGGTACAATAAATCCAAAATACCTCACAAATGGTTTGTATGAATGTAAATAAACCATATATTTTTGGAATCAAAAGAGGGGAATCTTTACAAACCAATGTAAAAGAAAAAGAGTGTCATATCAAAAAAGACTTTTTTTAACATTTCGATCCTCCATTGGTATTTTTGTTTTCGTTTTCTGACATATTACAACTTTTTTGTATCTATTTCAAACAACCTTGTAGGTATAGAGGAAAATATCGTCGAAAACCTTGTGCATAAATGCTCTTTAAGAAAAATATAACATTAACAGCACTTAACTAAATGTCAAAAAAGTTAAGTGCTTCTTAATAGTTTAGTTTTTCACTATGATGTAGATGTAGTTATCTCAATAGAAACTTGAAATCTAAAATATCTAAAGGCTATTTCTACGAGTTTTCAGTATTTTTTGTACAGGTATTCAGAAACTATCTAAATAAAATACTACAGGGTGTCCCGTTTTTGTTGTTTTTATGGGGTATGTCTTTTATTAGTGAAGAAAGAAAGATGACCCAAACAAAATTTTCATAGCCACCTTCGTTTTCAAGATACAGTGTGAAATTAAAAATATTGCATTTTTGGGCCCCCCCTCGTATTTCGATTGTTGTTTAACTTATCGAAAAGGTAAAAACTGGCTCTCATACAGTTTTTCACGTAGAATCCAGTGGCTTAGTCAGATTTATTATGTGAGCTGTCGTTTTTGAGATATAACACAAATTTATAATTTTTTAAATAAGACGATTTTATATTATTCAGTTCACAACAAGCTTCTCGAAAATATATATATAGTATATAGTATATACTGTTCTATTCGAATCGCCCAGTAATTTGCATTTTTTTAGAGATAGACTCAGATTTTGGTAGTAGGCTGGGATTACCTAAACATAACAAAAGAAAATTATTGTCATGTTAAATAAATTACTTGTCTGGGTCGTTTGAAAGCTAGATTAGAACCCCAACAATTATTTTAAATTTTATAGTAAAAAATGGCTAGAAACTTTGTACTTTAGAAAACAAAATATATAGAAAAAGACATGACACCTTAGTCGATTTAATAAACGCCACAAGAAGGGCATTCAATGAAATGCAACAACGACCGGTTAATATTTTCAATGCCTTAAGAAGAATACGGAAATTACGTAGGCTATGTGTAAGGCAAAATGGACATTATTTCGAGCAATATCTTTAGGATACAGATTTACTTTTCTGTTTATTTTAGTGATCTTTAGTGGTAGGACTACTTTTTGTTGTTGTTGTTGGTTTCTGTTTAGAGGTATTAGAGGTAGAATTATTAACATATTCATTTTATTCAATTAATAATAATTTTCAAGATTGATGGATTCACGTATTTAGCAGCGAAAAACAGGTTAATAATAATTATTTTTATTATAAAACCGAGTTTTCGGTCCGATTTTTAACCTTCTTCAAGGCAACGGGTTAAAATCATAATGTAAGATAAATAATGTTATGATAGTTATTACAAATCTACGTCTATCTCTAAAAAAATGCAAATTACTGGGTGATTTGAATAGAAAAGTATATACTATTATATATATATATATATATATATATATATATATAAATATATATATTCGAGAAGCTTATTGTGAACTGAATAATATAAAATAAAAATATACGGGGTGTCCCATTTAAAAAATTATAAGTTTGTGTTCATCATGTCGCGAAAACCGCAACCTCTTTCTCTACTAATAAGAGAGATGCCCCATAAAACAACGAAAACGGGACACCCTGTACATAGGGTTAATCAGAAAGCTATTATTTCTTAAATGAAACATCCTGTATATTATTGTTTCATTAAATGAACCTCTTTTTACTGATTATAAATGTATTAATATATATACCTGTATATTTAAAGAAATCAAGAAAATTGACAAAATCCTGCCATAAGAGTGTGATAATACTTACAAATAAAATAAGCAGCCAGTAGAAAAACATTGCCTTTTATTTTCAATTTTCTTGGTGTAAAGGTGTCAGACCTGGTAATTTAATACATTCTTCATCTACCCTTGTATACTATTATATGTACATAGTTTTTTAATAAATACATATGCGAAAAGTATACGAAAATCCTAGAAGCCTGTTTTTTATTATTTTTAGAGATAAAAACAAATAACATAAGGACGTTGATAATATGCGTTATGACACTTGTCACGGTCTCTACTTATAAACTCGTCAACAATTGAACTCGTTCGATTATTTTGGACAAGTAATTCTATTTTTGAGCCATTATTCTGAAACTTTTTTGCAGTTTTCGTTAAAAGTCGGTTATTAGATAATTATAGTCAGTTTCTTAAAACTAGTACATTATTTCGATAAAAAATACGAACTTTTCAAACAGAGCCACTAATGCGAAAATCTATACAATGCATTATCTTTGAGAAATCCTTCCTAAATATTTAAATAATCAACTTATAACGAAAACTCTAAAAATAATCTTCGGAGATAATGGTTTAAAAGTTAGATTTATATGGCCAAATAATTTTGACAGTTTGAAATATGTTTTATTTTTGTCAAATTTCGGTTATTTGCAAATTATAGACAGTTTCTCAAAATGAGTACATTATCTCTATAAAAAATACGAGCTTTTTAAACAGAATCGCTGCGCAAATCTATATACTGCACTATCTTTTAGAAACCCATCATACATATTTAAATAAACAACTTATAACGAAAACTCTAAAATCATTCGTTCAGAGACAATTGTTCGAGAATTAGATTTATATGGTCAAATAATTTTGACAATTTGACAAATAAAACCAAATACCATGCAAATCATCAATTTTACTTCACACGATGGGAAAAAATGAACTGACAGGAAAAGTCCGAAGCTACATAAAAACTCCCAATAAAAAGATATGTATCAACGAAAAACAGAATAATTAAAAAATGGCACAGTCCATCAGAAATCTAATGAAAGAGCGAAGGAACACAGAAAATGGCACATGAAAGCATATATAAATGACCAAAGAAATTAGGAAGAAAGCAAGGAATGATATCAGAAACCTTAACACAGAGCTTGCAAAAGCGATGATAGAGAATAACAAAAACATCAAAAAGTACCGACCCATAAGCATTGTTCCATTTTCTTACCTTACTGAAAGAATCTCCAACAGATTCCAATAAGGTTGGCAGTTATCAACTCCCAGGACATGCGGGTTTTAGGAGGAGTCACAACATGGTCAAACAGATACAAAACATCCATATATTAACAGGAAAATTTAATGAAAACAACGTTTTACTACATATGGCTTTCATAGATTATCATAAGACCTTTGATTCAGTGTAACTATGGGCTATATTTCAAGCATTGAACAACGCAACAATTGATTCAAGACATAGAGATCTTCTTCAACATATTTATGAACACGCGACATTACAGTTGCAAATTGATGAAAGCATAACAACCAACTAGCCATGAGGTCTAAGGCACGGTGCCACAATCTCCTCAAAGCTCTTTATTCTAACGTGAGAGGATGTTTTTAAACAGCTAAACTAACCTAAATCTAAACCACCTCCGCTTTGCGGACGGTACAGTTCTAATAAGCACCTAACAAACGATCTAAACCAAATGCTCTTAGATTTAAAGGTCGTTTCAGAAAAAGTAAAGCTAATAATCACTAAAATCCTAACCCAAGACGAGAACGTTAACGAATACATATACCTAGGATATCTAATAACACTTGGAAACTGAAGTTCAACAAATCGAAACAACCCGCAGGCGTCTAATGACTTGAGCTCCCACATAGAGGAGAGCTAATAAACTCCGAACAATACAGATAGTTATAAAGGGACTTATCTTGTGGATAACAATCGAAAACCACATACATGGCGAGGTGATTAGAAGGAAAATAAAGGTAGAAGATATAACAAAGCATAATGCCCCTTTAAAAGGGACATGAGAAGTCGCCAGACGAGACACTAACAGATCGACAAAGAATATTGAGCAGTGGGAACCGAAAGCATATAAGAGAAATGTTGGTCGGTCCCCATAGAGATGGCTAGACGATATTAGGGAAAAAGTATGTCGAAATTGGCATCAAGTAGCAAGGGACAGAGCGGAGGCAAAAGGAGGCCTACGTCCAAGAATGGACTGCGAAAGCCTGCTAAAAAGAAGGGAAGAAGAATAATAAACTCGGCAGAAATGCCCTCTACTTTTAAGAAACCCTTAGTAAATAAATTCTGTTCCAAAATTATGGTATATTAAAAAACAGGTCAAGTTTAAGCTTCGACATTTTTCTTATTAAAATAGATTTAATTTTTTTTCCGCAGTTTGAAAGATCATTCTTTGGTTAATAATAGGCGACATTGAAATGAATAAAAAAATTATTAGTATACTGGGAAAGTCAATTAGTACCGAATCATGTCAAATTGACAATTGAAAAAGAGAAGTTGTATCTGGTTTCTCTCCCTGTTTTAGTTACTACATAACCAATCAAAAAGTGTAACCATTTTGGTACAACTCTTTATGAAAAAACCCGATTTTTGCAAAGTTTAGTTGTATTGCTAGGAAAAACTTGGTTTTTATTAACATCTTGTTAGCTTTTTGCGATTTTTTGGCAGAAAAGGAATCCATGACAAGCAATTTTGCTAGGACGGTAAGAAAGCTTCAAAGTTTGATAAAGTAAAACGAATAAATTTATTACTCCTGCGGACTGTGCTTATGCTAGGGACTTATATGAGCACGGAAGAAAAAAAGTCAAAGTGCTATTTCAAAAATTCTGGTCAGATACAGAGAAACTGGGACGAATAGGAGTAGAGCGAGAAAAGGAAGAAAAAGAATTACTTCTCCTGTACAGGGTGTCCCATTTTCGTAGGTTTTACGGGGTTTCCAGCTTATGAGTAGAGATAGAGAGATGCGGTTTGTAACTGTAACTCAGCTATCGTAAAATATATTTAAAATGTTTCAACTGGTATTTATAGATTTTTTCACGTAGAATTCAGTGGCATACTCAGATTTTTGCTGAGAGTCATAGTTTTTGACATATTGGCATAACCTACTATTTTTTAAATGGGAGACCCTATATATTATTTTTTCATCTTATTCTTCGTGTCGAGAGCTTTTCAAAAACATACCATAAGTCATATTTATTTTCATAAATAACATGAAAAAATGCATTTTTCTTTAAACGGATTTATGGCATAGCAGATCAATCGAAATAAGAGAAGGTGGCTGTGGTAGCCATGGCAACGCCAACAAAAATATGATCAGGCAGCCATTACTGCTGTCATTTTTGGCATTATTGCGTTTAAATTTTTCTTGACGTCTATTATAATTATTGTTTTTAATATGGCTCAGAATCAAAAATTTGAATATTTTGAGAAATATGATATGAACGCGTGTTTTATATTGTCTAATGAAGATGCAGATCAGGCGGCAGAGCTTTATCTGAACAGGTTAGTTCTTTTTTATCTTCCTGCATTTTGACTTTATTGGTTCGCTTTATTTTATTTTAGATATCCCGAGAGAAGACAACCAGAAAAAAGAATTTTTCAAAAAATTAAAAATAATCTTTGCCAATATGGATCTTTTAACAAGCCTCGATCGCGAACTTACAATAAAGACAACGAAGAATCTGAGGTCAACGTTTTAGCCCTCGTTCAGACAGCTCCTGAAACATCTTGCAGGAAAATAGACGAAGAGGCGGGTGTACCGAAAACCAAAGTGCAGAAAATTTTGAAAAAGCACAAATTCAAACCCTATAAATACAAACTTGTGCATCATCTGCATCCTGGTGATGCAGAGCGCAGATAATTCTGCAATTGGTTTATAAATATGAAGGCAGAAGATATCGATTTTGAAAAAAAGATTATTTGGTCAGACGAGTTTTACTAGTTCAGGGATTTTAAATAGACACAACACGCGGTTTTGGAGTCAAGAAAACAACCATGTTATTTTTCCTAGGGAGCGTCAGGGCAGATTTGGATTCAATGTCTCCTGTTTTATTTTCAACCGAAAAATAGTTTACCAAATATATGAAGGAAATCTGAATTCGATTGGTTACGTGCGAATCCTAGAAGACGCATAAGGAATTTTGGATGATGTTCCCTTGGCTCAACTAAATAGGATTTATTTCCAGCAAGACGGAGCTCCAGCCCACAATGCCAGAATAAGTCAAAACTGGCTTAACGACCATTTTCCTGGAAGATGGATAGGAACACACGGACCTGTTCGATGGCCACCACGATCCCCTGACCTCTCAGTTTTAGATTTCTTTTTGTGGGGTTATTTAGAAAACAAGGTTTATGTAAGGCGATACGAAAACTTAGAACAACTAAGAATGGCCACCGAAAACGCTTTTGCAGAGTTACAAAGACAGTCATTTACAATAGAAAATGCATTAAAAAGAATTTTTAAAGTTTGTCACACTTGTAGGACACATAATGGTCTACAATTTGAACAATATTTGTAGTTTTAATGAAATTATAATTATTACCTTTTACCTACTTCCTAATTTTTTCTGATGCTGTTACTTTGTTATTTCGTTAATAAATATTTGTTAACTTTTTCCATGGCTCCACAGCCACCTTCTCTTATTTCGATTGATCTGCTATGCCATAAATCCGTTTAAAGAAAAATGCATTTTTTCATGTTATTTATGAAAATAAATATGACTTATGGTATGTTTTTGAAAAACTCTCGACACGAAGAATAAGATGAAAAAATAATATATAGGGTGTCCCATTTAAAAAATAGTAGGTTATGCCAATATGTCAAAAACTATGACTCTCAGCAAAAATCTGAGTACGCCACTGAATTCTACGTGAAAAAATCTATAAATACCAGTTGAAACATTTTAAATATATTTTACGATAGCTGAGTTACAGGGGGTGTCCGAAAATGACAAATTTTCAAAATCACCCTGTAGCACGGAAACTAAAATGGTTAGGGCAAATCTGTTTGCGGCCTCTTTAGTTTCATCGAAAAGTAGCACGGATCGCAAAAACCGCATCTCTCTATCTCTACTCATAAGCTGGAAACCCCGTAAAACCTACGAAAATGGGACACCCTGACAGGACAGATTTTTAAAAGTGCAAGCTCTTAGAAGTAGATTTACGTCCAGTGTCAAACTTCAGTCGGAATTTACTGCTGTTTACGAGATTCGTTTAAGTAAACAAGTAGTATTAAGGAGGTTAGCAGAAGATCGCCTGAAGCCACATGAAGCCGCTATCGGTCCCAAACTTCTCCCGCAACAAGACGCCAAAGGCTAAAGTTTGCCAGAGAGCATTTGCCATGGGGTACACGTCAATGGGCTAACGTTTTATTTAGCGTTTAATCCCTGTTTTTGTCTCCATAGTAATGACAGAGGTCTTAAAGTTTTTCGCAGGCCTAGTGAGCGATACGCTCAATGTAATTTTAAGACGTCTGTCAGTTACGGTGGTGGATCCGTGATGGTGTGGGGAGGAATTAATTTAGAGGGAAAAAACGGAATTTATCTTTGTAGAAGGGTTCACAACTGATCAATACATCACTGATAACCTCCAACCACATGTTGTACCGTTTGCACATTTCATAGGCAATCACTTTTTATTCGTGCATGACAATGCAAGGCTACACGTTGAAAGATTCGTGCAGGAATACTCAGTGATGGACTGGCCAGCTCGAAATCCAGACCTTAACCCCATAGACCATTTGTGAGCTAAAATTAAATTAGCCTTAGAGTTGACATTAGAAAACAGGATGTTTAAGTTTATTGGTTGCTAAATGTAAGTATGTTTTATTTCCCCAAATTTTAGTTGCTCCACTTAGCCAATAGAAATTTGCAAATTACAGTCCCAACAAATTGAGATAATGAACTTCTTCACATCAACTACATATACAACATAATGAGCCTCCTTAAAAATACACTAGAGAAACTAAATGCTGGTTATAAAAAAGTTCCACCGTATTTTGTCCATTCAGAAACCTTAAAGAAAAGTTTAAATTAATCTATAAAATTGAATTAAATTCATTAACAATAAATAAACATAAATAATATAAATCATTTAGCCTCTTTGCTGTAAGTACTATTCAATACGTCAGCCTTATGTTCTTTGTGTTTTGCCATGACATGCATTATAAAATGGATTTTCTGCTTCCCCTTGTAAGGGCAGTAAGAGCACTTAAATTGGGGTTCCTTGCCGCACTCCCATCTCATGTGATTGTAGAGAGAACTCTTTCTTTTGTAGGCCCTTCCACACGTTTTGCAGGCGAACAGATTTTGAGTGCCCATCATAGCCCTTAGTTGCTCCAGTGAAAAAATATCTACGGTACAAATAATGGTTGTAAAAAATGTAACAATTAACTAAACAGGGCCATACCAAAGTATATATGTATAAGGAAAATATATATATGAGAGAACATATTCAGTATTATTATAAGTAAATTAAATATAACTACATTATTTAGAATATTAGTTGAGTTGTTTTGTGGAAAGTTAAAAGAGACCAAGCTTACCTTCAAGTTACACAGAACTAAAAGTATTTATGTACAGAAACAATTAAATTCAAAGTATTCACTAAAACTATGCCATTATATTGATATTAAAAAAGACAGATTTCGAAACGTGCAGTCTTGACTTTATCTAGTTAGTTATAGAACTACCAAGAAGTTCTTTTACGGTTTTATAGATAGTTAAAATTAAATATAAATGTAAATGAGATTTTTAAACATAATTGAAATTTGAAAAATATTTGACCATTAAATAAATAACAAAACATTAACAATTTTTTTCCTATATCTTGCAACAACGAATATACAGAACATTTTTACTATCTCTACACTCTATATACACAAAATGCCAAGGGCAATGAAAAAAATAGTACACAAAAATGAGGCTTTACTAAATCGTTCTTTTTTCGGGTCAAAACCAAACATATCTGGACAGTTGTAGGATGTAGATCAATCTGATATTTTTCTATCTTTAGTATAAAGAAAAAGTTTTAATTTTCGCAAATAAATTACATTACAATGTTTTCTAATAGTTTATTCTCACTAAACTACTACATTGCTATTATTAATTATTAAAATGCTAGAATTTTACTAGATATTCCCACAATACACATAACATAAAAAAAAAGTTTACCTTAGGACGTATAAAACTAATTTAAATAAACGTGTAATTCTTATTTTAAAAAAATACTTGCAATATTTGTTATTAATGGATAGGATATCCCATTTTCGGCACTCCCCCATTTTCAAAGGTTTTGAGGCTTTCACGACAGTGTGCTGCTTTTTGAGATGTCGCATTTTCAGGCACCTCTCATATCTCAGTTATCTGATAACTTATTAAAAAGCAAAAAACTGTTTCTGGTTTTCTTTTTTCCGTATAATTCAGTGCCGCTTTTAGAATAACTACACGGGGTCAGGTCAAAAACTTACCCCATCCTACTTTTTTTAGAGGGGACAGCATGTATATTATTCTTTTTATTTATTAAGAATAATGTGGGCTTTCCAAAAATATATACATGTATACAGTTATTTTGAAAAACAAGCTCAAAATTCGAGATTTTCTATAATTTTCTTGTGTGTCCAACTGGTAGCTAAAAAGCAAAATGTTAAAAACTTTGCGGTTTTGTCAGTTTTTCAATATTATTGAAATATTTTTGTTGCGTTGTTATTTCTATTTAACTACAGTTCTCTGCAAAATTAGCCGGAGAAACAAAATTGTGTTCAAATTCAATCTTAAATAACTTTTAGGTTTTTCCATCAATTTCGATCATTTGTTGTCAAGTTGCAGGAGATTTCATGTTCATCATTTTCCTTAATCGATTTTAGAAAAAGTTTAAATGGATATAGTGACTTACAGGGTAGAAGCAAAATTGCATTTTGGCCTAAATTTCTGAATATCTTATAGAAAAATGTATAAGCTGTTCTTTGTACGATTTTTTTAAGCCCCATCTTTTATCGACAACTTGTTTTTTGAATCATATCAATATCTGTATTCTTAAAGGAATCACACATTTTTAAACAAAACTATGCAATTTTTAATAAGACAAATAAAATAAAGACCATTTTATTTGTAAAGTAGGCTTGTCTTTCTGTAATGACAGTTTCCGTGGCTTGTTAAACAAATTCTTGTCAACAAAAACACATTTATTTGCTGTACTTACAGCGTTTGTTAAGTTGATTATGTTTCTGTATTGTGTGTTTTGAAACTGTTCTGTAAACGATAAGTGTTTTTTAATAATACAAATTTAGCGTATGCCGTTGCTTTACATGATGATGGTACGTCAATTCGGTATATCGATGAAAGGCTTGCCCGTCCTCGCAGCACAATATCCGATGCCATAAAAAGATTTAGAGAAACTGGTTCTTACTCAAGAAGAACTGGACAGGGAAGACCGATAGCCACAAATGCAGTTGAAAATCGATTATTTGGACTTCGAGTTCTACGAGAGAGAAGGGCTTTTGTTCCCGTTTTGGCCAGAAGATTTGCAGATGTTCAGGGTATCTTAGTTTCACCTGATCGCAGAAGGTCGAAAGAACAAAATCTATCCTCTCGTGTACCAGCTACAAGCCCTTTATTAGAGCAGCTCATCGACGTCGGGGCATGAAATTTTCTCGAGCTCATGCAGATTGGGACATGGACAAACGTTCTTTAACGGACTGGTTTTACAAGATATTCACCAGATGGACGGCAACGGGAGTCGAGAAGACTCGGGGAACATATGCTCAATGTTGTTTCTCCCCTAGAGTACAATTTGGTGGCGCTGGAGTGATGGTATGGGGCGGCATTTTCTTGGAAGCCCGCACAAACTTTGTTACACTGCAGGCACGTAGAATTAAGGCGGATATATACATTAGGCATTGTTTGGAAGAAAATGATAATGCTCTTCCGCACATAGCCTGAATGACGAGCCAATATTTGAACGATATGAACGATTCAAGTGTTAGAATGGCCTCGCAGAAGTCCTGATTTAAACCCAATAGAGCATGTGTGGGATAACCCAGAAAGAAATGCCAGAGAGAATAGGATCTGTTATTCAAGCTCAGGAAGGAAATACTAGGTCTTGAAATGAAATTTGAATACTGATAATGCTGATGTAATTCTTCAAATGTTCTTTGTTAATTAAATAATTATTGCATAGTTTTGTTTAAAAATATGTTATTCCTTTAAGAATTCGGATATCAATTTGATTCAAAAAACAAATTGTTGATAAAAGATGTAACTTAAAAATATTCTACAAAGAAACATCATTCAGGTGAAAAATGTTCTACAGGGTATTCAGAAATTTAAGTCAAAGTGAAATTTTCGGTTCTAACCTGTATATTACTATATTCATTTAAACTTTTCCTAAAATCGATTAAGGAAAATGATGGAATAGAAACTCCTGCAACTTGACAAAAAATTATCGAAATTCATGAAAAAAATTATTTAAGAAGAATTTGAATATAATTTTTTTTGACTGGTTAATTTTGCAGTATATATATTATATTTAATTGACTTTTCTTACATTAACGGCGGTCTATGACGATTACAAAAAGTATGGTATGTTGGTTTTTCTATTTCATACAATCTAAAGAATATCCCCAAGAAGCTTCGGAATTACATCTACAAAGGTAACGTATTTTGAGCGCTATGTTCAGGATAATAGATGATAAATCTCCCCAAAAATGGATTTGTACCCACGGACCTATAATGGCCACCTCGATCTCCGGAACTTTCCATTATAGATTTTTTCTTATGGGGTTTCATGTAAAATAAAATATATAAAACACGATATCAATCTGTAGCGTGTGGTAATCGATTTAACTTTCCAAAATTTGTAAAGAACATGATTCTTTTGAACACCTCCAGAAGAATAACGAAAAAGTTCCAAGTTTGCATACCGGAAAATGGCCGTCATGTTGATAACCACTTTTGAAAACCTTTGCTTTTTCAAAATTTTGTTTTTCCTAAGTTAAATTTTTAGTAAGATAAGTAATTATTGATTTATTTTGAGTAAAATTCAATAATTTTATCATAATTAAGTTAAATTTCTGTAATAAATGTTGAGAATTAAAAAAAGATGTTTTGAATTACGTTTGGAAGTATTACATCTTTAGTATAATAGTTGCCTACATGCATTTTGTCTTTAATACATTTTAGCCATGGCCTACCACCACCTAATTGGAAACAAAAGAAAATTTTAGAAAATCTCGAATTTTGCGGTTATTTTTCAAAATAACTGCAAACATGCATATATTTTTTAAAGCCCACATTATCCCTAATAAATATAGAGAATAATATACAGGGTGTCCTATTTAACAAAATAAAGTAGGGTCCAATAACTTTTTGACCTGACCCCGTATACTTATTCTAAAAGAGGCACTGAATTCTACGAAAAAAGTCATATAGGGAACAGTTTTTGCCCTAAGTGGGATACACGGGGTGCCTAAAAAGGCAACATTTTCAAAAACTCCCTGTATCACAAAAATCAAAAGGGCTATGAAAATTCTGCGGACGCCATCTTTAATTTCACAAAAAAGTAGCACACTGCTTCGAAAACTGCAACTTTTTATCCTTAAAAAAAGGGAAATACCCCGCAAAAAACATTGTACAAAAAAAAAACATTCTTTTATATTCTATTTAAAACGTAAATACAGCTAAAAAGTGAAATCTGACAATAAAAACGCATTTTTAAAAATATATCTTTATTAAAAGACACAGCAACGTAACTTGAATACAAGGTGAACTAAAAACACATTTTGTCTCTTTTTCAAAGCCACATATTTCTAATAACAATTTTTTTTCAATAGGCAGATCAACACTTTTCAAGATGGCCCGCAACAACGATTGCCTCAACTTTTTTATTTAATTCATCAGAAAATTGATAAATACAAGGTTTAGGGTATGCAAACGATACTTATGTTGAATAGTTTTTAAAACAAGGACCAAAAATGTTCTCAAAAAATTTTTGATACCTTGTACTGGGACATATAATGTTGCGTGTACGAACAGAATTGTATCTAAGCAGTAATAGAAGATTTGTTTTTAAGCATAATCATTTTTTTTTGCTTATATTTAAATGCAGAAAAGTTTTAGACATGATTTCTGGTCATAAGACAACGAAAAATAAAGTCACCTGGCTCTGAAGGGCATCAGTATCATTAATTTACGTAAGCCTTAACTTGTTCTGAACATGATAGTCAGGCAATCCTGTCCCGAATGGACAACATGGACACTGTCTGAGGTCTTTAAGTCTGACTTCTTCAACTGTACAAAAGCTAAAGAGTTGCCATCTAAATAAAACTGGATTTAATGCCAGCCATGTGTTCTAGTTACGTTGTGTCCTATTTTGAGAAAAATTTTGCTTTCATTTAGACAAATCAAAATCCACTTAATTTACTGCTTCTACTTAATCTCTACCCTAATTTCCAAATAATTCCGAGAGAAACTTCTAGACACATCATTTTCCCTAATTTAATAAAATTAGCCTTTATTTTGGTGTCCTCGGCATATCTAGTACTTTTAATTTGAGCTGTGAGTTTTTGTTTTTTAATAGATGGTTTTTTTTTAAATTATCATGAAAATTCTCTGGTTTTCGAGGAAAAAGTAATATATTAAGCTCTACATAAAAATGAAGCTTAGAATTTTTCTTGCAAAAATACCTCAAAGTTGGCTTAAAAAAATGATTATAATGGGGTAAGTACACCATTTATTTGGCAATTAAATAAATATGTATTCTAAAAACATCAAAATAGGATAAAAATTAATATTATGGTATTTCATAGACGTAGTTTTCTCTCGGTATGACCCCCCCTCCCAAGATTGTCCCCTGTATTGGCCATCGTCCATGCTATTTTGCTGTTTTAAGCAACATAGATTTAAGACGATTATATTTGATCCATGACCTGATATCTGACGATCAAGTGATATGTCATTTTCAAAATCCAGCGTTATGTTACATCTCTACTTGTAGGTAGAATGTTTGCACGTCTGTATTTGTGTTACCTGTCAAAAAAATTGCTGCGATAGTTTAGGCGCCATATTTTGATTGACAAAAATTGAATTTCCACTAGTGATATTCCCTACGAAAATATCACCCGTGCAACAAAATTTTTTTGACAACCAGTATTTAAAATAAAAGTATTCGTGCATATCACCAGTTGATATGCACTCGTGCTTTTAAAAAAAATGGTTATCAAAAATTTTTGTTCGGAAATTTTTTATGCATTTGTGATATTTTCCTGATAATTTAGCATGTTTTGCTATTAAGAAATAGCATTTGTTTGTTTTTTTATTGTCGTTTAAAGAGATAACCCTCGTCCTCCTCGAGGACATGGTTATTTATTCTTGAAACGACAATAAAAATAAACCTTTGCTGATGACCCTTTTTTGTGTAAAATTTTATTACTGCATTCTCGTAACTACTTTCCTAGTAAGTTCGTCCATTTTCAAAATATTTGCAAAATACCAGAACTCGCCACTAAAAAATCAAAACTCATCGTCCAAATTAAGGGTTCTTTTCAAAATATGCGTAGCACATCAAAATAAATGAACAGGGTGGTTCGTTTATTATGGGACGATACCTTATCTCATAACTTGTAAGAGATAGCAAAAAATGTTAAATACAGATATTTGTTGGGTTTATTTAGACTTTTAAAACATCATATTTTTATGTATACAGGGTGTGGTTTTGTGATCAAGTACGAAATTACTTATTTCAAATGAAACACCCTGTATATTATAGCATTTTTTAATTCCTAGGTACATTTGATGTATTGTCGCACTTCATTCATTGGCACCATTATTGGCTTTTGCTTATACAGGGTTATTCACGCAACCCGTTCATTAAAAGTTTTTGATGATGCCATTTAGAAAAAAATTTCAAATTTTGGGATTAAGGTAAGGTCAAGGGGTACTTCTTTTTTTGAAATATTTTCAACTTCCTGTCACTTCCGGTTTAACCGGAAGTTGGTATCAACTTGCTTATTTTAAATGGAACACCCTGTATTTTATGATATTTTTGGATTCTACGGAGAATTTTAATGCTATTTTAAGCAGCATGTCCTATACCTAGGTTCAAGCGTTCTTAAGATATTTGACCTTGAACCGAAAATGAGCCTTCGGGGTACCAAAGTTTTGAAGATATAATCTTCATATTTTGCAGACGATCGGTAAATAATCTTAGGTTTCTATTTTTTATTGAATTTGTCTATTTTTATACAGAGTGTCCTAAATTCAGCGGCAAACATTCATATTTTCAAAGCCGCTAAAGTCCGTTTTTTTAAATGGGACACCCTATAACTTTATGCACTATCAAATGTAGAATTTAATTTTCTATCGAACTGTATTAAGGTTCCCTATACCTATTCGTAACCATTTTCGAAATAATTGGGTTTTATAAAAATATCGTATGTATTTGCCTAAATGTTTACATGTTCCAATGGTGAGCCATGGAAAAACAATTGAGATCCAATATCCAATATGACAGATGATTAGTATGCGTTATTTATCGAAAGCTGTCAGTGATAAACTAAATCTTCTAAATCGAAATGGAAGAACACTCAAACGCTGATATTCTCAATCTATTTTACATTCATGGAGAATGTTATAAAATTTTGGAGAGAACGTGTCGTGTGTTTAATGAATGCCACCCTGATTTGCCGCCAATGAACAAGTCAAAATTCAAGAGGATTGAAACGAACTTTTTGCGTTTTGGCAAGGTTAAAGTTACAAAAAATGTTCCGATACCAGTGACAAATGTCGAGGATAACGTAATAAACACATTAGCTTATTTCCACGCAAATCCGCAAAGTTCAATACCGTCTGCAGAAAACGATTCGGGAACTTATTCTTCATCTGTCCAAAGAATCTTGAGCGAACATCATATGCACCCTTGGTCCTTCCAAAACGTGCAAGCCTTGAGACCTGGTGATGACTTCCGACGACGAGTAGAATTTTGCGAATTCATGTTTTTGAAAATTCAAGAAGACCCTCAATTCCTTTCAAAAATATTTTGGACCGATGAAGCGAAATTTTCTAGAGAAGAAATAACAAATAGAAGAAACGAACATTTCTGGGCAGCAGAAAATCCGCAACGCGTTCTCAAGAGAGGTTTAGCTTCAATGTTTTCGGTCTAGTATTAAATGATCAGGTACGGTACTGTATTTATGAAGACAATTTAAACAGTGATAAGTATTCGGAAATTCTACGAGGGACGTTTCTGAATTTATAGAAGAAATTCCTATTGGTGAGCTGCACAATTATTGATATCAATTAGATGGGGCACCAGCACATAATTCCGCTGCAGTTTATCTCCAATTATCTCGAATTTTTGAAGATCGCTGGATTGGTCCCAATGGCCCTTGGAGATGGCACCCGCGATCGCCTGATTTAACACCCCTAGACTTTTATTTATGGGCATTTATCAAAGGTAAAGTCTATGCTTCCCCAGTAAATAACCAACAAGATTTACTGGACAGGATACGAACAGCTGTTGCCGAATTAGAAAACGGACAAATTCAACGGGCCACAGCAACTGTACAAAGAAGAATTGAAATGTGTCTTCAAATGAACGGACAGCATATAGAACATTTGTTATAATTCAATTTTATTATTTTATTTATTTATTGTTGATTGTTAGATTGCTATAATTTTTAAGTTCACTAAAACAAGTTTAGAACAGTCTCGAACTTAGTAGATATGGTTAAAAATAATGTAAACAATTTACTAAATTTTTTATAACTTTAACTTTTCCGAAACGAAAAAATTTTGTTTCAATCCTCTTCAATTTTCTCTTGTTCATTGGCGATAAATGAGGATGTTTTTCATTAAAAACATGGCACGTTCACTCCAATATTTTGTAACATTCTCCGCGAATATAAAATAAATTGAGAATATCAGCTTTTGAGTGTTATTTTATTTTAATTTAAAAGTTTCAAATCAGCTGTCATGTTGAATAGAAAAGCACAACAATTGTTTTTCCATGGCTTACTACGGGAAGGTGTAAGCATTTAGCAAATACATATGATAGTTTAATAAAAACCTGATTATTTCGAAAATGGTTACGAATAGGTATAGGGAACCTTAATACAGTTCGATATAAAATTAAATTCTACATTTGATAGTGCATAAAGTTATAGGGTGTCCCATTTAAAAAAACGGACTTTAGCAGCTTTGAAAATGTGAATGTTTGCTGCTGAATTTAGGACACCCTGTATGAAAATAGACAAACTCAATAAAAAAAAATAGAAACCTAAGATTATTTACTGATCGTCTGCAAAATATGAAGAATATATCTTCAAAACTTACAAAAATATGAGATTTTAAAATTTGGTACCCCAAAGGCTCATTTTTGGTTCAAGGTCAAGTATCTTAAGAACGCTTGAACCTAGGTATAGGACATGCTACATAAAATAGTATTAAAATTCTCCGTAGAATCCAAAAATATCATAAAATACAGGGTGTTCTATTTAAAATAAGCAAGTTGATACCAACTTCCGGTTAAATCGGAAGTGACAGGAAGTTGAAAATATTTCAAAAAAGAAACACCCCTTGACCTTACCTTAATCCCAAAATTTGAAATTTTTATCTAAATGGCATCATTAAAAACTTTTAATGAAAGGGTTGCGTGAATAACCCTGTATACAATTTCTTTTAGGGTACCCGATAAGAAATAGTCCTTAGAACTCAAGTCCGGACTCCTGGGTGGCCACGCAAGATTATCGTTGTCCACAATCCAGTACTGGTAACGACTGGACAAGTAGTTGGTTATTTCTTGATTCCTATGGTAAGAAGCACCATCCTGTTGCCATATTAAAGTAATTCTAGTAGGGCCACTTCGTTTTCAATAAGGTGCTGCATATCATTTCTTAGTAGTTGAAAATAACTTGCAGAGTTCAAATTTTCATCGTAAGATAGTGGCCTTAGAATTCTTGACTGCCAAATTGCGCGCCAAACCTTTACCGATCTTCTTCCTTGTTTTTTCACCTCTATTATTTTTATTTTTATTGCCCCACTAATGCAAGTTGTTTCTATTATACACATTAGCTGCAGTGATAGATATAGATTCATTCGTCCAAACAATATTACGAAAAACGCCTATCCATTAAAATATTGCAAAACTCTAACATTCTTCTAAGTTCTGAGTTTTGAATGGTTTTTCTTTTAAAAATCCAAGTTCAGAACTGCCTGTTGGATGGATGTTTCAGGAAACTCCTCAAAATGCAGTACGATGTCAAGTTGATTTTCATTGTTTAAAACATGTTTTTTGCAAGAAACTTTGATTTCTTCCAAAACACTGTTAAACCCTATCATTGTGTCTGCTGTGATGCAGAACCTGTTCCAAACAAGGATCATTTTCTTGTTATGACGTTGGTGTACGTGGAATGAAAACATACTATCATTTAATGCTCCCAACGAAAGCCAGGAGACATAATGTAATTCAATGCCGGTCGTAGTATTAGCTAGCGGAGTAGTTGTTTTTGTGATTCCATTTTGTGCATTTGCCCTACACGGGGCTCGTTAGTCTATGGCGGTCTGATGAGCTCTAATAAGAGCGAAATCGCGATCGTCGTTTGACTAAACTGGATCATTGTGTCTGCTGTGATGCAGAACATGTTTCAAACAAGGATCATTTTCTTGTTATGACGTTGGTGTACGTGGAATGAAAACATCCTATCATTTAATGCTCCAAACGAAAGCCAGGAGTCACAATTTAATTCAATGCCGATCGTGGTATTAGCCAGCGGAGTAGTTGTTTTTGTGATTCCATTTTGTGCATTTGCCCTACACGGGGCTCGTTAGTCTATGGCGGCCTGATGAGCTCTAATAAGAGCGAAATCGCGATCGTCGTTTGACTAAACTGGATCATTGTGTCTGCTGTGATGCAGAACATGTTTCAAACAAGGATCATTTTCTTGTTATGACGTTGGTGTACGTGGAATGAAAACATCCTATCATTTAATGCTCCAGACGAAAGCCAGGAGTCACAATTTAATTCAATGCCGATCGTGGTATTAGCCAGCGGAGCGGAGTAGTTGTTTTTGTGATTCCATTTTGTGCATTTGCCATACACGGGGCTCATTAGTCTATGGCGGCCTGATGAGCTCTAATAAGAGCGAAATCGCGATCGTCGTTTGACTAACTGGATCATTGTGTCTGCTGTGATGTAGAAGATGTTCCAAACAAGGATCATTTTCTTGTTATGACATTGGTGTACGTGGAATGAAAACATCCTATCATTTAATGCTCCAAACGAAAGCCAGGAGTCACAATTTAATTCAATGCCGATCGTGGTATTAGCCAGCGGAGTAGTTGTTTTTGTGATTCCATTTAGTGCATTTGCCATACACGGGGCTCGTTAGTCTATGGCGGCCTGATGAGCTCTAATAAGAGCGAAATCGCGATCGTCGTTTGACTAACTGAATCATTGTGTCTGCTGTGATGCAGAAGATGTTCCAAACAAGGATCATTTTCTTGTTATGACGTTGGTGTACGTGGAATGAAAACATACTATCATTTAATGCTCCTAACGAAAGCAATTTGTAATAGTGAATTTACTAAAAAAGTCACGTCTTTTCTTATTTCAACTAAAACTTGTCACGTTGACAAATCCTTAAATGTGACATTTCGAAACGTCAAAATAGCTTATCTATCCGTCAAAACAAAGTCAATATTGAAAATGCCGAAATAAATTGGAAATAGACGATTAAATTAGTAACGCCAGCTTAATATTGTTAATATATTAGCTTTTTTTAGCTAGAAAAACAACAATTAGCTGCAGAAATTGCCTAGGACCTTCAAAATATGGTGGGGAGAAGAGCTTAAGCAACGAAAGTAAGATCAAGATCGATATTTAATTTAAGAAAAAATTGACTAAAACCGGACAAAAGATTCGAAGAATTATCATCAACAAGAAATAAAGAGCATATCAAAATAACCAATCATCTTAAATCTTCTGTTAGTTTTCTGCGAAAATGGGTAAGAGAAATTGGCTTTTGATGGAAGAGAAGTAGCAATCGCAAGTATCTCGTGAATTTACTGCATGTTTTGAATAAAATAATTACACTTTTGACGGAGTACACAAAAAATATGAATTCACTAGAAACCGGTTTCACTCCATTTCCTTGATGAAACATGGATATTCAGTAAAGGGGTCTTCTAGAAATACCGGGCAGGACGATACGAAAACTACAAGCTCTCCAAAAAGCGGTGAAGTTTATGGAGCATTTTGACTATATTTGTTTTTTGTTTAATTTAGTTTTCTTATGCATTTACATTAAGAGCATCGGTCGGTTTAAAATGTTTGATAATTTAAGATGTTCTTTTAACCCAAATCATAAAAAAACTATGTTTGTTATGGACAACTTTTTAACGGTATTTCAAAGATAAATAATATGAGAGTGTGGGAAAGTTATTATTTTTATTAAAAATCAAAAAATAGAAAAGTTACAAGCTGCCGAAAATGGCTAAAAATCAGTAAATTTTGCACCACAAAAAAATATTTGTATTGTTTTGAGATTAAAATACCTTTTTCACATCTCCACAATAATTAGAACTGTAAATGGTCAAAGATAGTGTAATTTAATGGATAAACACCCAGGATTTGGATTAAAACCCAACCGTTTTTGGCAGCGAAAAAATAAAATTGTTTATTTTTTGATATTTAACAAAAATAATTACTTTACCAAAATCCTATATTATTTATCTTTTAAATACTGTTGAGAACTTGTTAAGATTAAACTTGGTTTTTTTTTATAATTTTGATCTAAAGAAAAACTTGAATTCGTGTGAAGAAATGTGGTGAAACGAATCCATGTTCGTAAATATATTAGACTTCTAAATTATATATAAAAAACATTTTTTTTCTTTTGCGCCAGTGTTAAAACTGTTGAATTTTTTAGGTTATAGATACATCGTCGTGAACGGCGGCAATGAGAACGAGTTTATCAAGGGAGCTAGTTTAGTTTTTAAAAGCTGGACAAAAAGTGGGAACTACCACGATAGTATGCACCGCCAAAATTTCGAAAAATCATTTAAATATCAACTTGTTCTTAATTTGACGCCTATATCATTAATTATCATAGACCTTGCGTTGTCCACCACTCTGGGCTACTAGAAGACATACGGGACACCCTATAACTTTATGCACTATCAAATGTACAATTTAATTTTCTATCGAACTGTATTAAGGTTCCCTATACCTATTCGTAACCATTTTCGAAATAATCAGGTTTTTATTAAACTATCATATGTAATTGCTAAATGCTTACACCTTCCCGTAGTAAGCCATGGAAAAACAATTGTTGTGCTTTTCTATTCAACATGACAGCTGATTTGAAACTTTTAAATTAAAATAAAATAACACTCAAAAGCTGATATTCTCAATTTATTTTATATTCGCGGAGAATGTTACAAAATATTGGAGAGAACCTGCCATGTTTTTAATGAAAAACACCGCCAAAATTTCGAAAAATCATTTAAATATCAACTTGTTCCTAATTTGACGCCTATATCATTAATTATCATAGACCTTGCGTTGTCCACCACCCTGGGCTACTAGAAGACATACCCAGAAAATTCTGGACCAGAAAAAGATTAATTTTATGGCTTTCCGAAAAAATATTGCTTTTCCAGAGGCAGCAATGAAGGATCAAATCTGGGATTTGGTAGAAAAAAATCGAAGTACGGAAAAAAAAATATTTTCTTGACGAATATGTAAAAGCCTTTGGTCATTTGGTTCTCCGTCTTCCACCATACTATTGTAATATAACCCCATCGAAATCAGGTCAGAGTGTAAAAGAAAATATGAACAATATGTTTAAAAGGAATATCCTCTGAAGTTTTGGCAACGTGAGGAAAGGGTTCTTAGTGAAGTAAGCGCCGATCATTGACAGGAACTACATTCGGCACACCCAAAAAGAAATTCTAGAAGCTTGGCAAGTAGCCAGAGTTTGCGATACTTCAGATATAAACCCCCGTCATAGTGACCGATTCGGATGACGAAGATGAGAGCGACGATGTGTTTTCTGACATTGACGATCTTTGATTTATATCGTTAATACTATCATAGTTTTGAGTTATAAGTTTTAATAATTTTGCTCCACATTGTAAAACCTTTTCATGTTGTTAGAACGTATTTGTAAATTTCAATATTTTAATTTAAATAGAAATCAGTTTATCTACATATTCCTTAGTTCACTTGAGGCTTAACTACGGCTATGCTTATTTCAATTTTCATAGTAATTAAATTTATTGACTACTACAGTGGTGTTTTGTTGAGATTTGTGCCTTCGACACCGAAAAATGCAGTTGAAAGTGAGAGAGCTGATGGGTCACTTCATTTTTTGTTTATCTAGAAGGTTATTTATTTCGCCGGTTGGAAATGTTTGGGGCAAATTTGACTGCCATGTTTAATTAGATAGTTTTTGTGAATTGTGCCATTTGGTTTCACGCGAGTTTAAATGTCGGATTAGTTTTTACAAATTTAAAATAAATTATGTCAGTAAAAGCAGTACCTTAGCAGAAAGAAAAGCCAGTTCAACAGGTTTTTTTTATTTTAGCTCCTAAATCCTTTTTTATCTACTACATCTTTTAATCTTATCTATATTAAATTTACTTGCTTTTACTTTTTTAACATGTTTTAAAAATTGGAGCAAGTATTTAATTTTTGAAACAATAAGAAAATTTGAAAATATAATTGGGGAAGACTGACGAGTCTACGGATTTTTCTTTGGTTGGCTGAAAACTCCGGAGAAGATTTTTGATGTAGGAGAAGCTGGAATAGTTTTCCTTTTGCCGTGTGGTGTATGCTGTTCTCCTATACGTTTTGTGTTGGGACCCTTCCACTGGCTTGGCGCCGCTGCTGTCTGATGCATTGGAAGTCCAGACGCTTTTGATTTCTCCGGGAAATGGCAGCATAAAAGATGAGTATTTTGATGTAGTGTAGTAAAATTATTATTTTGGCTAATGATCTCCTTTTGATAAAATTATTAGAAATTTTTGAATCTTTTTGTAAAATTTTGCTTTTTTTTTGGATTATTATTGGAGTGTTGAGAATCATTCTTATGTTAATTAACACTATAATTGAGTGAAGAGGAAATTCAAGGAATTGGGCAACATTCAGCTGATTTAAACAGATTTTGGGAACCATTAAATTTCTATTTCTTGTTTATAACTATGATCAATAGTGAGTTTTAATCCTTAATTGCTAGTTGTTCAACTAAATAGAATACAGAATTTCTTACAACCTAATTATTTATATTATTTTTAGTTCATAAACAAACAAACATATATTGGGTTTTTAGTTCCTATTAGCCAATGGCATTCATCTAATTAAAATATATACATTCTTGCAGCTTAATTATTATAATATTTTTAGTTCAAAAACAACCGAACAGTTATTGGGTTTTCAGTTATTATTAGCCAATGGCATTCCACTAAATAAAACATATAATCGTCTTATAGCTTAAAAGTTTAATTAAATTTTAGTTCTTGAACAACTGAGTATTTTTGCGTTATTTGAATGGCAGTCTACATATTGATCATAAGTTTCAAAAAGTTATATAAACTATCCTATTAAACTTGTTATTCTTGATACAGAGCTGAGTGTTTACAAAATTTTATATTTCAACTGTTAATGGTTAATGGTTTTTAGTTATATTTTGCTGATATATTACGAAATGTCGGATTATATTTAAATAGTTACATAATTAACCTTAATGTAACTAGGTATTTTGTTATTATTGCGTACAAACTTTGTTTATTCCACTAATGTCACTCTACTTAACTTCTTGTTATTAATATAAGTAAGTAGCTAGATAAGGCTTTGTCCTTTACATCTATGTGAAAATTTGGGTCAAATTTAATAAAGTGCATAAATCACAGTGTTAAATTTAAATGTATATTTGGGTAAATTAATAACCAAGGATTGGTTATTTGCAAATTTATTTGGTACCTTTTATATTTTAAGTAAATTGTTTTGAAAATTATAAATTGATTATTTGGTAAAATTAGCTAGGATATAGCTAGAAAACTTTTGTGACTCTGTTTTGTGCTTGTTGAACTTAGATATCAGAATAAATCTGAATTGTTGTTTTTAAATATAATTGTTTTCTTTATTAGTATAATTTCAGGTTAAATTATTGTGTTTTTGGTCAATATCTTCCTTTTCTTTCTTTATGTCCAACTCCTAAAGTTGGTGGCGCCCATAAAAGTCTGAAATTATCTCGAACCTACGAATCGCCTCCAACTAACCTAACTGAGTAGCCGTGGTAACCAATGTAATAAATTAAATAACCAAATCTAGCATCATATAATATAATGAAAAAATGTAACATCTCTGTAATAGA
Source organism: Kuschelorhynchus macadamiae (assembly GCA_030620095.1). Lineage (NCBI taxonomy): Eukaryota > Metazoa > Arthropoda > Insecta > Coleoptera > Curculionidae > Kuschelorhynchus > Kuschelorhynchus macadamiae. The sequence continues at coordinate 2,791,963 of JAUTXW010001216.1, read as the reverse complement.
TCACACCACCATCCCAATAAATTAATTTTTTTTTTATTTTATTTTTTTAATTTATTACAACATTAAGTTTTATATTGTTACACTATTCCCTTCTAAAGTTAGTTTATATTGTATTTAAAATATTTTGGAATGTCCTTTTGCCCTTGTTAATGATACTTCTTTGAACTTTTTGTCCGATTTTAGTTAATTTTTACTTAAATATCCATCTTGAACCTACTTTCGTTGCGAAAGCTCTTTTTTGGAACGCATTTGCACTGTCCAAGAAAGTCATGCAGCTTTTTGTTGTTTTTCTAGATTAAAAAAGGTTATTTAGAATAACAGGCTCTTTGCGTTTTAAAATGTTGCTAGAAAAGGTATTTTTTACCAACTCTTTTAGCCCAGAAAAGTTTTGGCTTTTTTTTATAAAATAGCTTAATATTAAATTTTAGAATAAAAACTTGAATGATTTATTGCATAAATCACATTTCATACTGTTTTTCTTTTCTTTATTTAATTATATAGTTTTTGTTAAATGTCTGCATGTATTGGGAACTGTAAAGTTATTAAAATTAGCAGTTATCCTTTTTAATGGCAGCCACACACCAGCACGATCTTGGACGAGATCACTGCCACCGTGGCGGCAAATGACAGCATAGGATCGCCACCATGATGGCTGCCGAGAACGCTTTAGTGTGTGCATTTATACAGATAAAATAAATACATATTTATTTTTTGGTAAAAATGTCATTTATCTTAGATTGTTTTGATTTTAAAAATATGCAGGAATCAATACTGTTTTCAATCGTCGCTATAGCAGAAAAAACCGAATCCTGTGTATCACTTTTTCTTTCGAAAAAAATTCGCAGCTTTGTTACCATGGCTTTAGCATCCCTGACTGAAACAGGTTGCTCCTCTTCTTCAGTAGTCTCGCCATCTCTTAATGTTCCAGAAACGGCAACCTCATCATCAAAACTCACATACTCGCCAAACGTTTTACAACATGTATTAAATATTTCAGAAATTATACGCCATTCTTCATCAACTATTGCTTCATCAACATCCTCAACTAATGATACACTGGTTTCTTCCTGAAGTTCTTCTGACGCTGAGTGTAAAAATCCACATGTTCTAAAACACTTTGCAATTGTAACTTGGGTAACACTGAACCATGCCTTGTTAGCCATTCGTACTGCTTCTAATAGATTCACTGAGCTGGTTTTTCCTTCTTCCATATCATTTATAATTTTTCGTACAACTTCCTTTCTATATAAAGTTTTAAAGTTTTTAATTATACCCTGATCTAATGGTTGAAGTCTAGAGGTTGTGTTAGGGGGCAAAAACTTCACTGTTACTGAATTAAGACGAGGAATATCTTTACTATCCAAGGTACAATTGTCCACCATTAACAAAACTTTACGCTTTTGTTTTGTCATATCTTTGTCAAATTTCAACAAAAAATCAGACCATATTTGGGATGTCATCCATGCTTTTTTATTTGCAGTGTAATCTACAGGAAGTGATTTTATATTCGCAAAACATCTAGGCTTTGCAGATTTTCCAATTATAAATAATTTATACTTTTCTGTACCTGTCATATTAGCTGTTAACAAAACGGTTATTCTTTCTTTGCTGTGTTTACCACCGTGACACTGTTCGTCCTTAAAGCACATTGTACGATCTGGAAGGCACTTAAAAAACAACCCAGTTTCATCTGAATTAAAAACATTGCAAGCATCATAGTCTTTTATAATCGTTTTTAGTTCATTTTTCCAGTCATCGCAAACCGAATCACTTACACTCGCACTTTAACCACACATCTTACGAAACACTATGTCATGTCTTTTCTTAAATTTTTCTAACCAGCCGTAACTTGCTTTAAACTTGTTATGCCCTAAAGATTTAGCAAATGCTTCGGCTTTTTCCTTCATTATTGTTCCTCCAACACTAACATTATTATTTCGGCACTGTTTAAACCATTTCACTAAGCATTCCTCCACATCGGGAAACTCGGCTTCCCTTTTTCTTTTTGCACTCAAATTTGTCGATGTTTCTTGGGATAAAATATATCCTTGATTTTTCAAAATTGTTGATAACGTACTCTGTGGAATATTATACTCTTTAGCAATGTCTTTTTTAAGCTTCTCGCCACTTTTAACAGCATTTATAATTTTTATTTTATCACCGATTGTCAAACTTCTGTGTTTACGTTCGAGACTCTTGTAAGCCGCCTACGTGTGCGTGTGCGTAACAATCAGTTGCTCTAACCTGTTTAGATTTTATGGCTACGACTGACAAAATTCGACTTATAGAGGTTGAATTAGAATGAAATTCGAATTGTAGAGGTAAAAATGGTCTTTCAGAGAATTTCAATTTATTCTCCCATTTATTTCGATTTCTAGAGGTTTTTTTAAGGGACGTACAATATATTTCGAATACCAGAGGTTTTCGAATTAACGAGTTTCGATTTAGAGAGGTTCGACTGTATATACATTATTTCGTTTTATTTATTTATTATAAAGATGTCAACACGAACCACTAAAGCAGGTCTCCTTCCACAAGGAAACCAACTCCTAAATAATAAAGGCTTTCAATAGGAGAAATTGATAGTTATATTTAAACCTGCAAACGTCATTTTTGATATAAAATTGAAAATATATCAAAAACGGTTAAACTCAGGTATAGGATATTATACATGACATATATCTAGAATTTTTCGAGGAATTCAAAAATACGATAATATACAGGGTGTTTCATATAAAATAAGGAAGTCGACACTTGACCAAGAAAAACCAAACATTCTCTATATATATATAAATATGGTATTTTAAAAGTTTAAATGAATCCAAAAACTTTTTGTATTTAATGTGTCTTGCTATCTCTTACAAGTCCTAAGATAAGTTATCGTCCCATATTCAACGGGCAACTTTTTACGCTATCGTTCTGCTTAGTCGGAAGTTTTTCGTGTATCTAATTTTACCGGACTATTTTTTCTAAAGATTATAATTCTAGTAACACTTATTTTTAAATTAATCTCTCTACCCTTCTTATACAATTAATACCCCTCAAATTTTATTTTTCCCTTTTCACATTAATAACGGTTTTGTATCCGTTTCTTCAACAACCGGGATTATGAATGACTTCCTTTTCTTGTGGGTCAACGTCAGCATATGTCTCGCCAAAACATGCTCGTACTTGCAGGAAAAATCGCAGATGTCGCAGAAAAATCTCGGAGGTTTTCCGCAATCGTTTTTGAGGTGCGTGTAGACCGAAGTTTTGTGCTTGTATTGTCTCAAGCAGTTGGGGCACATGTATTCTCCCTTCTCGTTTTGATATATTCTACTAGTTAAATCTAAAAATATAAAATCATTGTAATAAAAACATAATATAAACATGATATACAAAACAATAACATAAACTATATTTAAAAAAAAACATAAATAAAATATTGCAAAATCTATTGTAGATGAGCGGTAATATTCTACAAGACATGTTATAGTTTTAAAAGAAATCAAACTTCTTATAGTTTAAATCATCCAGGGAAACTCATCCCAACACTACGTCACGATTGTGATCACAAGACAAATATACCTATGTTCTCTGTCCCTGAAGAAGTGTAATCGAAATACCACGCCATAACACATCCTGATTGCAAAAGCCATTTTTTTACCAGAACAAGAATGCGATAGTGTTTCTAATATATTTCGGACAATATTGGCAAAACTATTGTAGAGTTCCAACTTGTCAACATTTTAAACTGCTTTAACAGTTTTATTTTCAAGATATCAACCTTATTACAAATATTCTGCTAAGTTTTTTTAATAACAGGAAAATATTTAAAAAATGTACTTTTCAAAGATATAAATACAGGGTTATTCACGCAACCCGTTCATTAAAAGTTTTTGATGATGCCATTTAGATAAATATTTCAAATTTTGAGATTAAGGTAAGGTCAAGGGGTACTTCAGTTATGAAATATTTTCAACTTCCTGTCACTTCCGGTTCAACCGAAAGTTGGTATCAACTTGCTTATTTTAAATGGAACACTCTGTATTTTATGATATTTTTGGATTCTACAGAGAATTTTAATGCTATTTTATGTAGCATGTCCTATACCTAGATTCAAGCGTTCTTAAGATACTTGACCTTGAACCAAAAATGAGCCTTCAGGGTACCAAATTTTAAAATCTCATATTTTTGTAAGTTTTGAAGATATAATCTTCATATTTTGCAGACAATCGGTAAATAATCTTAGGTTTCTATTTTTTTTATTGAATTTGTCTATTTTTATACAAGGTGTCCTAAATTCAGCGGCAAACATTCACATTTTCAAAGCCGCTAAAGTCCGTTTTTTTAAATGGGACACCCTATAACTTTATGCACTATCAAATGTAGAATTTAATTTTCTATCGAACTGTATTAAGGTTCCCTATACCTATTATACCTTTATTAAACTATCATATGTATTTGCTAATTTGTTAAATCAGGCGATCGCGGGGCCCATCTCCAAGAGCCATTGGGACCAATCCAGCGATCAATTCGAGATAATTGGAGATAAACTGCAGCGAAATTATGTGTTGTTGCCCCATCTAATTGATACCAATAATTTTGCAGCTCACCAATAGGAATTTCTTCTATAAATTCAGAAACCGTCCCTCGTAGAATTTCCAAATACTTATCACTGTTTAAATTGTCTTCATAACTACAGTACCGCACCTGATCATTTAATACTATACCGAAAACATTGAAGCTAAACCTCTCTTGAGAACGCGTTTCGCGTAAAGCGTGCGGATTTTCTGCTGCCCAGAAATGTTCGTTTCTTCTATTTTTTATTCCTTCTCTAGAAAATTTCGCTTCATCGGTCCAAAATATTTTTGAAAGGACTTGATTGTCCTTTTGAATTTTCAAAAACATGAATTTGCAAAATTCTACTCGTCGGACGTTATCACCAGGTCTCAAGGCTTGCACGTTTTGGAAGGAATAAGGGTGCATATGATGTTCGCTCAAGACTCTTTGGACAGATGAAGAAGAAATTCCCAAATCGTTTTCTGCAGACGGTATTGAACTTTGCGGGTTTGCGTGGAAATAAGCTAATGTGTTTATTACATTATCCTCGGCATTTGTCACTGGTTTCGGAACATTTTTTGTAACTTTAACCTTGCCAAAACGCAAAAAGTTCGTTTCAATCCTCCCGAATTTTGACTTGTTCATTGGCGGCAAATCAGGGTGGCGTTCATTAAATACCCCACACGTTCTCTCAAAATTTTATAACATTCTCAATGAATATAAAATAGATTGAGAATATTAGCGTTTGAGTATTCTTCCATTACGATTTAGAAGATTTAGTTTATCACTGACAGCTTTCGATAAATAACGCATACTAATCATCTGTCATATTGGATATTGGATCTCAATTGTTTTTCCATGGCTTACCATTGGAACATGTAAACATTTAAGCAAATACATACGATATTTTTATAAAACCCAATTATTTCGAAAATGGTTACGAATAGGTATAGGGAACCTTAATACAGTTTGATAGAAAATAAAATTCTACATTTGATAGTGCATAAAGTTATAGGGTGTCCCATTTAAAAAAACGTACTTTAGCGGCTTTGAAAATGTGAATGTTTGCCGCTGAATTTAGGACACCCTGTATAAAAATATACAAATTCAATAAAAAAAATAGAAACCTAAGATTATTTACCGATTGTCTGCAAAATATGAAGATTGTATCTTCAAAACTTACAAAAATATGAGATTTTAAAATTTGGTACCCCTAAGGCTCATTTTCGGTTCAAGATCAAACATCTTAAGAACGCTTGAACCTAGGTATAGGACATGCTACATAAAATAGCATTAAAATTCTCCGTAGAATCCAAAAATATCATAAAATACAGGGTGTTCTATTTAAAATAAGGAAGTTGATACTAACTTCCGGTTAAACCGGAAGTGACAGGAAGTTGAAAATATTTCAAAACAGAAGTACCCCTTGACCCTACCTTAATCCCAAAATTTGAAATTTTTATCTAAATGGCATCATCAAAAACTTTTAATGAACGGGTTGCGTGAATAACCCTGTATAACTTGTAATTTTTGGAATGAATGGGAAACTCTATTACCTTTAATCCTAATAGAGAGGTTTCTTTTTTGATATTTTTTTCTTTTAAAAATGAAGCGAAAAAACTGGTAAATTTTCTTTACCCGAACTTCACTCATTATGAATCTTTGCTTTTATGAGAAATAGTGAAGAGTGGCTCAGTTCAGTAAGTAATCATACTGTCCTTTCAATAACTTTGATTGGGCGCCATTTTGTTCCATCATATTGGATTACTATAGTTTATACAAAGGCAATTAAAATAGCAAAAAAACAACGAAAAAAGTTGATTGTAAAGCAAAGGCTTTGCCAAAGGCGTGCTGTCAAACGGTGACATAATTATTACCTCGAGCTGTCGAACAGTGGTATGTTCCATTTAACTTTAAATAAACTATACCAATATTTCACCTATGCCAAATTTGATTTTTGGGCATATTCTTCTATGTATTTAAAACACTAAGCCGGATTTTTCAGCAAGTTCGCGAAAGAGTTGTACTGCACCAATTTTTTTGAATTGTTTTATTGCGTATTTTTTCTATAAAACCAATACGTTTTTATTTAATAACTTTTCTGGGCAATGTGGTGAACGCGCCTAATATTTTTATAATTCAATTGGAAGCTCATCTCACCATCTAATGGAAAAAGCAGAACAAGGTCTGCCGGGCCAGCTAGTTTAAAATAATTCAATAACACAATAACACGGCGCCATTTTGTTATGTCTTGCTGAATCTGTATCAGCTGTAACATTTTAATTTCGTCACTAAATTTTAATGCATAAAAATCCGTAAATCCGGTACTGTAAGTCTCCTATCGATGTAGTAAGGTGCTCGCGGTCTCTGCTTAGCGAAATCTTCCGCTTCATATTGAGGCAATTCACTAGTCTTCGTGTAGATGGCGCCTTAGTTTTGTTCAATTAGTAATTTTACTTTCTTCTCCTTTAAATATTTTTTCTTTCCTGTGATCCACCTCAGGGATTGGCTGATCTATTGTCTAGATTTGGTCAGTTTGATTTTAGTAAAGTGGCACCACTGACGGATTGTCATTCCCCTACTGCTGCCTTGACCTGGGGGTGAGGTAGGTTAAGCTTCTTGTCTCTCTGGAAGGTGAAGGTTAAGAGTGAAAGTTTGTCGGCGCAGTGATCCTGTTTTAACCCAGGCCATCTTTTGGGATTTACGTCGGCAACTTAGGTAAAAAGGCTCCTATGTGTATTAAATTACGTTGTACCTTAATATTTATGGTTGAGGAACCTTTTATTACTCTCTTGTGAGGATTTAACTGCACTTGACCACCTACCATATTTTTTTGATGGGACAAACTTTACGAAGTGGCTAATAAGAAACCCTTTACTATCAAATATTACATTATAAGGTAAGTGTTTTTTATTCACTTTTTTTCAAAAAAATGTAAAAATTCCTAAAACATTCTTATTTATTGTATGTTTTAGACTGCATCAGCGTGGGATGTCCTTTCGGGGCATTGCTGACATCATGGGTTCAACACCAACATCCATATACAGGGCAATTGAACGTCATACAATACACGGGACCTCTGCTTACCGCAACATTGGACGCAGTGGTCGCGGCAGGGTAACGAACCTACGTCAGAACCGCCTTATAAGGATGTCTGTGCGCCGTTGTCCTACCCTCAATGCAACCAAGATCAACAGGGGACTTCGAGAAGCCACCGGCGTGGAAGTTTCATCAGCAACAGTTCGTAGAAGATTGCATGAATATGGCCTACATGCTAGACGAAGGGCTGCCTGCCCTCTTTTGCTTGCTGTTCACCGGGCTGCCAGAAGGAGATGGGCACGTGAACATGCGAATTGGGGAATAGCCGAATGGAATAGGTGCATGTTTACTGATGAATGTAGGTTTAATATGCATGAAAGTGATGGACGCATTTTGTTATGGAGAGAAAGGAATAGTCGGTATGTAGAAGAAAATATGGAAGCTAGAGTAGCATTTGGAGGTGGTGGGATTACTATATGGGGCGGTGTGATGCAGAATGGTAAGACTGATTTAGTAGTGTTGATAGGAGAAAGTATGAATGCTGAGAGATATAGAGAAAGGTGCTTAAATGAGATTGTTGTTCCTTTCGCTCAAAATTTCGGGAATGACTTTATACTGATAGACGATAATGCTCGTCCGCACAGAGCAAGAGTCGTTCAAGAATTTTTGAGGGAGAACAACATTGAACGAATGGAATGGCCTGCTAGATCTCCTGATATGAATATTATAGAGCATGTATGGAGTAGGATGAAACTGAAGATAAATGCAGGTGAGTATGTAATAAACAATTTGAATGATTTGGCAAATGCAGTGCGGTTAGAATGGGAGGCTATTCCTCAAGATTTTATTGCATACTTGGTAAACAGCTTGCCAAATAGGGTAGCAGACGTTCTACGTGTAGGCGGTGGGCCAACAAAATATTAATTCTCTTTGTTGCTTTAACGTGACAATATGGTTTCGTTATTTTGTTTAAATCATTTATTAAATTATCATTTAAATTAAATTAAGTTACAAAAGATTTTTGTAAATTTTTAAGAATAAACTGTAGAATAACAACAATTTTATAAAAATTGCCATATAATCGTAGTAGGCTAAGATATCCACAAAACCTCGAAAACGGGCCGAGGTATTGACCTACTGTTAATATGAAAAATTATTGCGACTCTCTAACTCAACTCTCCTATAAATGGGGATGACATGAAATTTAGGAAAAAAAACATCTCTTTATTTAACACCCTGTATCATATGCTATATCACAAATAGCGTATTCCCAAAATTAGTCATGTGAGCCAACGAATCAACTTTTCAGATTTTGCAAAGTTTTTCAAAATCAATTAAGTACTTTTCGAAATATGGCCTTTTAAATATTGCCCAAAAAACTAGGTGTTAGGTTTTTTATGACGAGCAGTTTATTTTGGGGAGCACTGAACTTGTTAATAAATGTTACTTGTTGAATATGCTTCGTTTTTTTTTTACTATTAACTTTAATTAATTTTATCTTAGTGGTCTTGAGGAGTGGTACTCATAACATCTAGAGCCGTTAACAGTCAACTGGTATAGAACTGTTGGCGCCCTTATAAATAGAAATCGAACTAATTTCCCTGAGCAGTCGGTGATTTGGACACTAACTTTACTGCCTCTCTTTCAATCAACTACTTAGTGTAGATTTATATTATCTTAAAACAAATACATACTCTCTGCTATCAAACAGAGAAAGAGTGTGGCACAGCTTATCCCTATACCACATTTATTTTTTTTGCAAAATTTAAACTCAATTGAATATGATTTTTTTACGTTAATTTTTTTCAATTTTAGTTGGCTGCTGTTTTGTATTCGTACCACAACTTTACCAGTTTATCTCTATATCACATTTAATGCTTGCACAAAATTTGAAATCGATTTAATAAGTAGTTTTTTTTTCAGGCTGTTTTTTTAAATATTTTATTAGGCCGCCATTTTATTTTGGTATCTTATATTAATACCAAAATGTTATCAGTTCACTCTTCTGTAACAGTTGATTATTTTGTAAAATTTAAGGCAAATTGGATGAGTAGTTTTTAAGGGATAACTTTTTTAACGTTTCAGTACTCCGCCATCTTGATGTGGCTTACTGAATTTTTACCAAAATATTACCAGGTACATTCTCATATGACCCTTAATTTTGGACTAAAATTTGAAGTCATTCTGATACGTACTACAGAATTGGTAAATCATATTTTTTGGGCGCCATTTTGTTCCGCCATCTTTAAATAGTATCACAGTTTTACTAGTTCATCTCTATACTACAGTTAGTTATGCACACAATTTCAAATCAGTTAATTAAATAGTTTTTCAGGTTGAATTTTTAAATATTCTATTAAGCCGTGATTTTGTTGGATTCGTACCAAAATTTTACCAATCGATTGCTACATAGTACCAAAGATCCATTATAGCTAACGCAATAGACAACTCGTTTAAATGGGATGCCTTGAATCAGTCCAAAGACACCAATGCTCGCGAATGGGATTGAGACGCGGCGTTGCCAATTTGGTTTGGCTGTTAATCTTTATGGTTGAAGTTTGATACAGGTTAGCTTGAAATACAATTTCTAGGAGTAAGCACATGTCTTAATAGAAAACAAGCTTATTCGGACAAAAACCTGAATAACTAATTCAAAGAAACAACGCTAAATATTATTTTAATCAAAAACAAGGTTTTAAACCTATTAACTTATACAGGAAGAGGAACATTTTTTGCTTTTTGAGATACTTGTTTGTACAGGGTGAGTTATTATATTATGACACCCACCTACAGTTGTTGTTTATTAACAAAGATGGAGAAAAGGTTTAAAAACAAAAAGTGTAGGTTAACAAATACGTTTTTTTTAATGGAATACCCTGTATATCGTTTATTTTTGTGAAAGGTCATTCTCTACTGACCTCAAAAATATATAATTTGCTTATATTGGCCTTAAAAATAGCTTGACATTAGAGTTAGTGAATGTCAGCGCCGTCTCTACTATGGTTTTTATGCCATAGGTAACTAGATTAAAATTAAAAATTCCTGTTCTCTCTGTTATTTTGCACTTTAGCCAAAAATGATAAAGAACAACTTTTATTAGATTTTTGACGGCGAATCAAATAAAGTAGATATATATACAGGGTGTTCAATTAAAAATATACTTTTTTGTCAATATCTCGAGAACCGTATCACTATCGTAATCAGCAGGAAAAAATACAAAACTTTCATAACTTAAGCGACATCGTAGTTCTCATAACAAAAAAGTTAGCAATGGTGCCAACTTAACTTTGAACACCCTGTAGATAGGCACGCGATTGTCGTTTGTTTTTTTCGTAACGGTATTCTGGCGGTTTAAAATAAACCCTAAAACTTTAATATTTACACTTTTTCTCTCTATCTTCATTCATAAACCCGGTAGGGAGGTATCAAAATATAATGACTCATCCTGTACATTTTTGAAACAAGTCCAAAAGTAATCGTCACTTTTTCAAATTATGTAATGAAAAAGAAGCTAAATAATTCCTTCTCACTAAACACATCGTAAATAGGACAAGCGGGTTTTTCATAATCAACAAAATTTGGCGGTAACAAAATAGATTTTTATAACGAGTAACTAATATAAATTTTTTTTGGGGGCGAATCGTTGCCGTTTCAGAAGTTAATAAAGGCACCATAGAAAAATATATGCATCAGGGGGTAGCCGCAAATTACACAGGCCAACACACATTTTGGTGCCTGCGATTTTTAACTGTTCCTGGGTAATTTTTGGATGCAGAACGTAAAAAAGCTCTCAGATTTTATCTATCAGATCTAGTTTTTTTTTAAAGAAAAAAAAGTTGTGTATATATTTTACGTTGCAACTGTTATAATATATAATATTACTATTGCCAGTCAAAAAAACAAAGACACATAAATTTAAGTATTTATTGCAAAAACTTAATTTACATAATTACATTAGTCACTAATCACATCAAAATTTTTCTTTTATACGACTTTCTAGAATGGAGTTTACTAGGACAGTCTCGCTGAAGGCTCCAGCAGTAGTCCGCCATCATGTGGCTATCCCATCGTCCTTGATAACGATCTTCCATAGTTTTAATTTCCTGATGGAATCTCTCCCCTGTTCTTCACTACAATCACTTAAGTTTTCTGCAAAACGATCTAAGTGGCTGTGAAGGTAGTGAACTTTTATACTTATGTTACAGCCGAGAATATTAAAATTTGAAAGCATAGTTTCCACTAATTCTACGTAATTCTCTGCTTTATGATTGCCAAGAAAATTTTGTACTACTTGAACAAATGAACACCAAGCGTTAGATTCAGTCTCGTTCATTGATGTGGTGAATTGTGGATCTTTAACAAGTTGCCTTATTTGAGGACCATCAAATATACCAGCTTTTAGTTTTTTCGTGCTAATTCCAGGAAATTTACGTGACAAATACCCAAAACAATTTCAATCTCGATTTAAAGCCTTCACAAATTGCTTCATTAGGCCTAGCTTGATATGTGAGGGCGGACGTAAGATTTTTTCTCTTGAAACCAAAGGTTCGTTGATCACGTTTTGTTTTCCTTGAATCTTGACATCTCTTGAAGGCCAATTTTTGTTAACCCAGTGCTCATTTTTAGCTCTGCTGTCCCAAAGGCACAAAAAACAAAGTCCAAGGAGGAAGTTAGCCATTTTTAAATCAACACAAATTGCCCACTGATGTTCTTCGTATTTAATTTTTCTCAAAATTAATGCAATTGTTTCATATTCTTCCTTCATGGTAGTAGAATGACCAATAGGAATTGAGCCATATCTGTTACCGTTATGTAAAAGAACACATTTTAAACTACGTTTTGAACTGTGAATAAAAAGGCGCCAATCATCTGGAGTGTATTCAGGCAAACCCATTTTTTCTAAAAGCCCTTTTATATTGTTACAGAATACCAAGTCATTTTCCTGAGCGAAAAAAGGCAGCAGATCCTTATCTCTTTTACGATCAAATGTAATATTAGTACCTGGACAAAGCAGATTTTTTTTTAATCTGGATGCCAGTAATTCAGCGGATTCCTTTAAGAGATTCAGGTCTCTTATAAGATCGTTTAGTTCTTCTTAATTAAAACACTGCGGAGTTGCTAAATCTGAAATAAATTCTTTGAGCTTCGTCAGACGTTGATGTTTCTCTATCATCTTCTGTCAGTTCGGGTAGACTGCTGAATGATGGAACGGGTATTTATTCCGAATGCGCTACAGGCCTTCTTGTAGAATCTAGATCAGGATATGTCCATTTGTGTCTATTGTTTCTATTTATGCCTTTAATATTAACGAGACAAAAATAGCAGTCGTCATGATGGTTTCGCGGTTCTCTCCAAACCATTGGTACACCAAACTTTAGGCACTTCCTCTTTCCAGTTGTCCACTGTCGCAAATGTTCAACACATGTTTTACATATGAAATGTGGGGCCCAAGATTTATCTTAATCTCCTAAATGAACGCCAAAATAGGCAAGATAAGCTCTTTTCACAAAGTCAGAAATCGTTTTTCTGCTCTCTTTCAAAGTGTGTTCACCACACACATAATAAAAAACATCGGGATGATTTACACAGGCACGTCTGCTTGTGGATGCCATTGTTTCAGTTTAGTGTCTTAATACTACAAAACGACCAAAATTTACACAAAATGATAGCACAACTTTACTTGGGAAAACTCAGTAATATACTAAATCGAATACAGCCAAGCAGGTATAGAAGGATCGGGTCATAGGCAATTACAGGTATAAAAGTAATTAAGAGCAGTGTATTGAGTAGTTCCTAGTGTAGGAACATTGGGTCAGGGACGATTCCAGGTATCCATTTGGTTAATTAGATTCTGGGAAATTTCTATTTTGACGATTAAGTACATATTTATCTCTTTATTTGTTGTCCTTTATCAGAAAAAAATATCAATTAACCTGTAACCTAAAAAAAACTAGAGCTGATCGAAAAAATCTGGTGACATTTTTGGAATCAGCACATTAAAAACATCTAAAATCAGATGTTAGATTTCCGGCACCAAATTTTTGTTTTCATTTTGTTACCCTGTGTGATCATTGGCAAGAGTCTGCGGTTGCTACTCTCGTCTGCCGCCTTCCTCAACACACTTAGCAACATTGTGCGTTAGGGGAGCCTGAACGTTGCCGTGTCTTGTTGGATCGACTGCGTAGCTATATTGATCTATTATGGTACTTAATGCATGTACATAATTTGAGATGCATTGTAAACGCAGTTTTTTAGTAAATATTTTTTAAGATTCCACTCGGCCGTCATTTTTTTTGCCATATCGAATTATCACCAAAATGTTTGGCCAAAATGTGAAGTCAATCGGGTAAGTAGTTTTTTAGCTATGCCGCGAACAGACAGACAGCCCGAGGGAATTGAGAAAAAATGTTTTTCCGCATTTAGGGACCCTGAAACGTAAAGATCTGAACAAATTTCGGAGGGAGCTTTTTTTCAAGATTACAATACGTCCCTTTTACGAGGGGAGTCAAAACGGGAAGGACTTCAACAAAGGATAAATATGATGAAGAGAGAAAGAGAATCGTTTTCATACATATTGGAATTGGCGTGCAACTTTTAATCATTTTCTCATTTATTTTTTTTTAGTTAAGGGGTATTAAACCTAGTATGTTTAGAATCTGGAAAAAAGAACCTACCTCCTAAAAGTAAAATTTACTAAATTTAGTCACTTAAAAAAACTGCAGGTTATATCATTTGATATCTTGAAAAATAAGCAAGTTATAACAGGTTAAAATGTGCCACGATATACCTTTAAGTTTTGTTTTTTCCCACATTTTCTTATCCTTGGACCGTGTTCTTGCATTTCTTGTAGTGCTAGCAGTAAATTCGTAATCATTTTCTGAGTCACTGGTTGGTCGATAATCAGAGTCCTCGTTTTGAGAAGCATCATCAATTATTGAATCTAAAAATATTATTCAAAGTATTAGGCTTTATACACCTTTCAAATCAAAAGATTGAAAACACTTTAGTCTTCAAATATAGTGGTCAAAATATTCTTCCTGTCATTGATATCAAAAAGATAATTATATTCATCTGTCAAAATGGTCATTTTGTTATACCATTTAAGATTTATAGCAGAATGTTACTGGTTGATGGTACTTTAATTCAACTTTTTTATTTTTAATGATTTTTTAAAATGAAATGCCCTGTATATCTTTTATTTTTTAGATTCTCCTCTGCACATTTCGGGGAAAAACTCAAGACAATCCAGTTGGATCCCGAAAAAATCGCTATTGCACTGAAGATATTACGCGTTCAATTAAAAGACATAGTAAACCAACTCCGCCAAAGGAGAATGATAAAGAGCCACCATTAGGTAATGTTGTCTTCCCTACATACATGGCACTACATACAAAATAGGGCGATTACTTCGGCGGTCCAACATACGTACAATCTTCAATATACATAAGAAGATTGGACAATTCTTGCCATCCACGAAAGATCTTGTACCTTTCCAAACAGAAGGAGTATATAAAATTCCTTGCTCCTGTGGAGAAATGTATGTGGAAGAAACAGGACGCTCAATATCAACTAGACTTAAGAAACATGAACGATGTATTAAAAAGAAACAAATTGTTCAATCTGCTGTAGCTGAACACCAGCATAACACTGGCCATTTCATAAATGTAAAGGAAACCAAGGTTCTAGCATCGAAAAGTTAGAGAATCTATTAAAATATTTAAACATACAAAAAATGTCAATAGAGATACGTGTTACGGTCTACATCACACGTGGAAATCGATCTTAACACAGGCTCACGGTTCCGCGAGCACAAGTCGGGTATAAAAGACCGCCTGACTCTCTTCGAGCTCATTCAGTGTTCAGATCTCGTGGAGTAAAGATCCCTGAAGATGCCTCATGCAATCGAAGGCGAAATGTTTATTGCGACGATAGAACATACTATTACTAGTTAATGTAGCTCCTCTTGCGAGGAAAGTAAAAAACAGCGAGCGCTATTAGATACGAATAGAATAGCCAATTGTCATATTGTTTTCCCATGTTAATAGCTACAATTTAAAAAATAAAAGATTTTTTTTAATTATTAATATCCTAAATCTTAAATTCTAACCAGTTTAGAACATCTTTACGAACACATTTGAGGCGCTTAGAAGAGAAAGGGCGAACTCATCAAATGCAAGTTTTGAGCAAAAACGATTTTAATGGTTTTGCTATGGACGAACTCAACAAAAATGACCTTACTAATCATTTTACGTAGATACATTGCCTTTCTCCTATTATTTTAATGTTTTGAAGAAAAAATAAACAAAATGTTTTTATTTTTTATTGTCATTAACAAAGTTAAGCATTAAATACAAAAATAATTATATAAAAATTATTCGTAATCTACAATTTCTTCGTCATTGTTATTATCGGATTCTTCAACTACCTGCGCATTTTGTTGATTTTCTATCAGACCAATAAAAAACCTACTCCACGGCAGGGGAACAAATGGTAGCAAATCTTGAATATCCTGTAGTTTGGCTGGAGCTATGACTATAGGGCTGTTGTATAATTTTTTAAGATTTGCATGTCTTAGATTAAATTTTTCCTGGTTATAGTTGGGTGACTTTCCTTTTTGAAGCTTTACTGCAGTTTTTACTTCCAGATTCTATCCGTGATGAATATAGAACTCTTGCTTAAAATCATCTCTGAACTCAAATGTTTTTCCATCCTTAAATTTCGCTCCTGTCAACTGCGCTTTTGTGATACTTGCTTGAAGTTCATTGAAGTTCATTATTAAATCCTCTGTTAGATGGACAACTTGAAAAGGATTTTTCCTACGACACTTTTCTATAAAATAGACGTAATGATCTGGAGCATAAACACAAGCATTTCTAACTTCTTTTTCAATATGGCCGAAATCGCGATCACATGGTAGAAATGAGTGTCCAGGTACCATAAAATAATGCTGTATTTGAGTAAATCTGCTTGCATGAATGAAAGCCATGTTGGAGAGAACCAGGTTGATATTTTTATTTTGCCCAAGGCAGTTATCACTGAACATTGCAACTTTGGTTATGTTGTTTTCAATATTAAAAAGGTAATGTAATAAACAGCTTGCTATTTCACATGATCCACGCTTAGCAGTACCTTCATCTCACACGTACATTGTAGATCGCCCTGTTTTAACATTGTGCACACAAAAGTTATAGGTCCACAATTTTCGTTTGTAGAACTGGATCCCAGTTGTAAGTTTTGGAGTGGGCAGAGCTTGTTGAAGATCGAAAGCTATTACCAATAAGTTGTTATCTGCATTTTCTTTGTAGGTCTTTAGTAGAGTGTGAGGAACTTTAGCCCTCGTGACATGAATTTTCTTTTCTCGTTCAAGTTTATTGATTTCTGTAATGTTTTGCGGGTCGTTCGTCTTCAGATTTTTAACAGTAATATCAATTTTGTCACAAAGATTGCAAGTGTCGCTTCCAGGGGGTTGAAATCCGATATTAAACTCTTTATTAAATACACAACGGTAATACGACTCTTTAACGGGTTGAAGTCCTGGATAGTTTCCATCAAGCCAGGTTACGTACAGTAAATAAAGAGAATGTATGTTGAGCCCTTCAGGAAGATACTTTCGGTGCGGACTTTTTGCACGGCTGTAATGGCTGGAAACTGTCGGCAAAGATCTGATGTGCTGAAATACTTTTGCTCGACTATCTGCATTAGTTTTATTTCCTGGTTCCTTTTTCCCCTCTTAAATCACAACGAAGACTTCCAGTTGATGTTACCTTGTCCAAAACAACACGAACACGCTTTTCAGTTATACCATGAATACTATAAAATGCTTTTCGACACACTTCGTATGTATGGTTTTCGTTTCTACACTATAATAAATGCGTCTCAGCGTTCTGCTTGGCCGATTCTTCACATAGGATCTCTTAACTTCCGTGCTTTTAACAACCTTTGACACGTAAGCATTTTGCAAATTATAATCTCCTATTTTCCAAAACTCTTCAAAAATTTTGCGAACATTTTCAAGTCCCACTTTATCAAAACATCCACAATCACACGCGGGTCCGAGCTGTCGGGCAGGAATATGTGTTTTTGTACGCCTTGACGTATAAGCGTGACCTTCATTTCGGTTCTTCTTGTTACTATTTGCCAACCAATTTTCTGTATTGGTAGATCTCTTGCGAGGATGACCAACTACTACTTCTTCTGGCTCCATTAAGTTTAAGTAGGATCAACTGTCAAGTTTACAATAATTAACAGACCACTAAAAACACCACCAAAAAACGAATTTGCTTTTAGTAGCACTTGGCTATTAATACTAAATACGCACAAAATAAAGTAATAAAATCACCTGATGTGGTGTTCGCCGTTTATCCTCTCAAACCGACTTGCGCAACCAGTTAGTGGAGACGGAATAGGTTGAGTTCGCCGTTTCTCCTCGAATCTGTATCGTCCTTTATGCTTCTATATCGAATAATATTTTATGTTTACAGGGGCGAACTCAACAAATTAGTCAGGAAATATCGTTTGTTGTGATATATAGATATCGAAAGAAGCATAAAAAAAATTCGGCCCTTGTTGAGTTCGCCCTTGCTCTTCTAAGCGCCGCATTTTTACTTTTAATACCCAAACAATCACCATTTAAATTCCTTTACCTGACAACACTTATATAAAAAATTGGCCCAACTCAAGTGAAAATTAAAAAAAGGCGCGAAATCATCCGAAACTAATATAGTATAGGTATATTCTATAATTATTTTAATTCTCTGATAGGAAAAACTATTGTAATCGGCAAAAAAATCACCTCAGAGCCTTTTTTGTATTATTTTGCTTCTGAAAATTCTCAGATGACCCCCGACGAAATAAACGTTCTATTATACCGAACCGCATTGGACAATACGTCATGTGACCCAAAATAAGTGAATAAGGTATCTTCCATTAGACATGTCTCCTGGAAAAGGAAATCTTGTTGTTTACTTAGTGATTAAAAGAAAATTCCAAACTTAAACGGCTATTTTTTACAAACTCACATTGCCGCACCATAGTTAGGTCAACTAAAGCTCCTAGTTTCGCAATGTCCAAGATAAAGTAAATACAACTTATTTATTAAATATTTAAAAAATTAATGTTCTTCTAATGTCACCGCACCTTTAGAACGCTGCTTCTTGAAGTAAGGCAACATATAATTAGAAGATTTGAGCCATATCAACAAATACACAATAATACATTAAAACACATGCAGTAGTGACGCTAAGAAAAACTTGGTATCTAATAAAATATTTTTTAGCAAATTAATTTCTTTAATGTCAAAATTTATTGTAGTTCCCCGACCTGCTATTGGTTGCCGGTCACGTGATCCTAAAACAATGTTTACTGTAGACTATTATACTTTTTTACTATAAGGATCCCTTGTCAATGAAAGTGGGATGGTCTAATACCACAGTGGGATGGTCTAATACGTGGAGTTGTCGATCGGGGTTGCCATATCTAACTAAAACTCTTGTTACTGGTGAAATCTGATCTGAGACTTTGGGTATTTTAGTTTGTATTTTACTATTTTGCAATAAAAGTAATTTCTTTATACTGTTTAGAAACTAATCCTGGAAATCCATTACTATTCTTTCTATGAAAATTTTATTGCATCATGTTTAAACATATTCACCGTAATATAAATCGGTATAAACATTGGTGTTCCTGCCTAGGCTTGGCATCGTCGTACGATCGACCTTATACTGTGAGGTAATCTTGGCAGTGGCTAAATATGTAAACAATGAACTCTATTTTTATTCTTTCTCTTAATATATTAAATCTAAGGCATACAAAATTCAAGCATTTCAACAAATTATCCCCACGTTTACGAACAAAGATACTAGATACACATGTAAAACAATTCTAGATTTAACGAGGCAAATTCCTAATGGGTAATTAATAATACCAGACAAAGCAACATTTCATGAAAACAGAAAGGTTAATTATTTTGCAAAAGTTTACAAAGTTAATTCTAAAATCTGAGAACTTAAAATAAATATCCCCAAACTATGTATTTTTGAAAAGAAGAAGTGTCAGGCTATCCAAGGCCATAAAAATATACAAGGTGTCCCATTTGAAAAAAAAAACAGTAATTTAGTCCCAAGAAATGGGTATTTCTCCGCGATTCTAGGATAAATGGGAAAATTTGGCAACATTGACAAGAAAAAACTCGGGCAAATCTAAGCCATTCGGTAAAAACCGCATTTCGATATCATTTTTCGTTTTCGAGCTATTAAGTCGCGAAATGTGTTATTTTTCCGTGGGACACCCTGTATATCCTATTGTGCTTCGTTTTGGGACGGTTCTACCGGGAAATTGCCTATGATGGTGATTTTGAGTGTAGGTAGGGTTTATATTATTTACATAACATAGGCGTATTATATTTAATTTGACTTCAATGGATCAGCACATTTTGTTGAGCAAAACTAACACTGTTAAGTTAAATAATAGTAACAATCTGACAATGTAAGTACCAGCAAGACACCTTGGATCCGATTTTACGTAAATTAACTAGGATAAGGGGGAATTTTTTACACATTTAGTAATAAGAGGGCAATAAGGGAAATAAGAGGGAATAATAAGAAGAATCTAAAAAAATCAAAAATATACAAGGCATTTAATTTAAAAAACCAAAATTTGGTATGCTGCTAGTTCCCTAAAATCCTTTTGAACTTTTGTATTTATTATTTTGTTCTATCTACAAAAATAAAACCTGAAAACGGGTGGCGAAATATAAATGATGACCTTGTACTTACACCGTGGAAAACCTAATAAAACAAGCGATACATATTCAATTATTAAATAAAAAGGGGAAAAAACAACGTAATTCGCTATAACATGACTCGAGAAAAAACATCTGTGGAGGCAAAGAACTCTGGCGTTTGAGAAACAAAAACATCTGTGGAGGCGAAGAACCCTGGCGTTTGGAAAACAAAAACGATTGTAGAGGCCAAGGACTATGGCGTTTGCAAGAAGGGGTTTCTTAAGGCAAAATGCAAGCTATTTTGTTCTGGAAAGTGCGAAATGTGCCAGATATCTTTAAAAGTCAAATTATCTACAGTCCGTAACCTCGCTGAGAAATATAAGAAATGGATATGCAATAAGTGCAATAACCCAAGTAAAAAAAAACCCTAAGCATAATTTCAATAAAAATTCAAATAGGTTATGAAATTCAATTTCTTTATTACGAAAACTAATTGACTAGAATTGACTATTGTTAGTTTTTACGAAAATAATTCTTTGCAGGTTGACCTCATATGTCTGTTAAGTGAAGAGCTTTTCTTGAACATTTTTTGGCAATAGGGGCAGCGCTTTTGAGGTTCTTGATTGCACTCGTATTTTTGATGCTCAAGCAGGTGCTTTTTGTGCTTGTATTTTCTGCCGCATGATGCACATTCGAAGTATTCTAAAAAGTAAAATACCACAATTTATCCTAGAATTTTAATTTTTTTTACGTATAAATAGCATTTTTGTCATAATATAAAATATACTTTCTACCTTTTCTTGCAAGAGCTAAATTTACTCCCATTTCTACATAACGGCTTTTTTTTTCAATAACATTTCTGGACGATGTGGTGAATGCGTCTCATATTCCTATAATAATAATTGTCCACCTAGGTCTGACGGGCCAGCCAGTAATGTTTATCGAAAGAAAAATGCATAAGCTGCATGTTATGAGAATTAATAAAAAATACAAGAAAAAATACAACATTCTGTTGCTTTCTGAACTGATAAAAAACTGCATTTGATTCGAAATCTCTTGTGTTAAAATTAGAATTACTTTCCGACGTTTCACCTGTTCCCCAAGGCATCCTCAGTGATCTTAAATGCACGAGATAAAACCAGATGGCGCCATTCCCTTTCTTAACATTTTAGTACATTAGAAAGATGTCTAGATATAAATCTACCATAACAAATATCACAAAACCGAAAAGATAATTCTATACAACATTACAGTACACAAAATGCCCTACGAAGTGAACATTTAACTTTAATTCTCTGAAAAAGTATTAGAGCGCGATGAAAAAGAACGATTTTATGAACCTCTGAACAAAATGGTGGCGGCGCTCTAGTGTCACTATATCAAGCCTGAAAATAACTATTTTCAATGAATTAATTGTATAGGTGAAGGGTTAGTAAAAAAATATTACTTATTATTAAGTTTAAATGTTGTAGTTTATTCTCTTATTCAAAAATTACAGGTTTCATAGCCGAGTTGTAGCGAAGTTAAATGAAAGTTGATGCGCAATTTTATTTATAAAAAATTTTTCTTATATAATACAAATAAAACCTATTTTCATAGGTCTGGATGACCTTCCAACGAAAATGGGAAACCACGTTACTATGCAGACATTTTTAAAAAAAAGTCACATTTTTTAGTAATCGTACTAAAGCTAATTGACTAGAAATGACAAGAGTAAGTATTTACACAAATAATTCTTTGCAGGTTGACCTCACGTGTCTGTTAAGCGTAGAGCTTCTCTTGAACATTTTTTGACAATAGGGGCATGCCTTTTGAGGTGCCTGGTTGCACTCGTATTTTTGATGCTCAATTAGATGCTTTTTATTCTTGTATTTTCGGCCGCATGATGCACATTGGAAGAATTCTAAAACACAAAATAGCAGATTTTATTCTAGCATTTTAATTTCTTTTAGGTTTAAACAATTTTACAACAAAGGATTTTTCTAGTGATACAAAATATACTATCTACCTTGGTTGTAATTGGTTTGCTAGCTTGAATTAAGCTCGTTTTTTCTCCATAATGGATTTCTTTTCACAAACTTACCATTCGTCGATGTTCAGCAAAAATTTTATCAAAGGTAAAAAATATAATCACAAAAAAAATTCATGCACTGGCAAGTTAACTAATTAAGAGTGGTGGCTCATGGGTAAAAAAATAGGGGAAGTGTTTGTTAGAGAAAAGTAGGACAGACAAGGTAAAATGCATCCAAAACATTTTTTACAAATATCCAGTGCTGCACAGCCACTTAAATTCGAAAACCAAGTGAATATTTTAGGATTTACCAGAAATTTTAATTTTTAAATGTGTTCAGATTATTTGTTGCGTTTAGATTGACAAACAAAAATCTTTTCAGTTGCGAAAAAGCCAAAAAAGATTTTTGTTTGTCAGAAATTTTAATGTCTTCTTTAGCACTAATTATCACTGGCCGACAAGATTTTTCTAGCACAGGCCAGTTCATTATTTTCACAATGGAAATACCCTCCCAATAATAAAAAAATATTCCGAAAGCTCTAATACGTACCATTTTTTAATAGCCTAATTAGAACCTTTTATATTGGCAGGTAAACAATTTTATTGTGGGGCGGCTAAAATGGGTCCTTTTTACAACGGAAAAATTACCTAGACAGGGTTGTTTACAACATTAGACATACAATAAACGTTAAACATCACTCTTCTGTTGAGTTTCGAATTGAGTGGTTCTCTGTGTATCGATAAGCAAGTATATGTGAAGACGAGAATGTCGGATCAAACGCGCCGAAGTTGCAAAATTTCTCCTGACAAATTTTTTGTTATATTTGTAGAGAATTTCTAATGAAATCACAAGCCACGCCATTTTCCTAAAATGTAAAAAAGCCTACTTTAAATATTTTGGTGTGTTCATTGGGGATCAAGATAAGCGGTGGGCTCCCCATGTGTGCTGTGTTAGTTGTAGTGTATCATTGGTGCAGTGGATGAAGGGAAAGAGAAACAGTATACCTTTTGCAGTTCCATTGATATGGCGAGAACCCACCAATCATTCTGACAATTGTTATTTTTGCCTGACAAAGACTGAACATTATTCCAAAAAGGGAAAGCGCAATATAGAATATCTAAATTTGCAATCTGTCATACGACCTGCTCCACATAATGCAAATTTGCCAGTGCCGATTGCGACTTTAAATTGGCAAGCTATTGATTTGGGAGATAATGGAGATAACGCATCATCAGGCAGCTCAGAAGAACAGTGCACCAATCCCACTTTTACCACAGGTCCCAGTTCCGGCGAAACACATTTGATTGTTCAAAGTGAATTAAATGATTTAGTACGTGATTTGGGGTTATCCAAGCAACAGTCAGAACTTCTGGGTTTCCATCTTAAGGAATGGAATCTATTGGCCAAAGAAACAAAAATTGCGAATTTCAGAAAAAGAAATGCTATGTTTTCTGAATTATACAGTATGAAAATATATGATATAGATAGTTTAATGCAGAAACTTTATATTGAACATTTTCCCCGTGAGTGGCGCTTATTCATAGACACATCTAAATATAGCTTAAAAGCTGTGTTATTGCATAATGGAAATTTAAAACCTTCTATACCAGTTGCCCATTCAGTTGCAATTAAAGGAAATTATGAAAATATGCGCACGATTTTGGATAAAATAAACTACAATAGGTATAAATGGCAGATATATGGGGACTTAAAAGTTATAGCGATTTTAGTGGGACTTCTGGGGGGATTTACAAAATATTGCTGTTTTCTTTGTTTCTGGGACAGTCGTGCAATCAATCAGCATTATGTAACAAAAATTTGGCTAGAAAGAAGCGAATTTCAACCGGGATCTCAAAATGTTAAATTTATACCTCTTGTTGATCCCAAAAATGTCCTTTTGGCTCCTCTTCACATTAAACTTGGGCTGACGAAAAACTTTGTTGAAGGCTTTGAATAAAGATGGTGATGCATTTAAATACCTAAGACAAGTGTTTCCTCAGTTAAGTGACGCCAAATTAAAAGAAGGCATTTTTATCTTATCGGGCCACAAATCAGAAAATTGCTGGACGATGTCAATTTGACGGAAACGGACCAGGCAGAAACTCAGAGCATGGAATTAATTTTTTAATGTAGTAAGAAGATTTTTAGGCAACAATATGGATGAAAATTATGAACAATTAGTTCATGAACTCTTGGATGCCTATAAAGCGCTTGGTGCCAGAATGTCATTAAAAATTCACTTCCTCCATTTTCATCTGTCATTTTTTCCTAAAAATTTGGGAGCTGTTAGTGACGAGCAGGGTGAAAGGTTTCATCAAGATATCAGAACAATGGAAATTCGGTATTAACGACGATGGGATCCAGCCATGATGGGTGACTACTGTTGGTTTTTAAAGAGAGAAGATAGGATACCTCATAAACGGAAAAAATAAAGTTTAATTAGTGTTTTTTAAGTTAATATTTTTCTCGTTTGCTTTTCTCTTAGATGTATGGTATGTTTAATAGGCGAAAACTGTAAACATAGTCAATAAACAGGGTTAAGAATTTTCTGAAATCATTTTTTCTATAGATATTAAGTATCGTAATATTCGATATGGTTCTAAAACTCTAACAAGAAAACCCTACGTGCTACAACTTTCTATTTGCTATTTTCGTATTTGGATAGGTCCATTCTATTAGATTATGCTATTCTGATTTGTGTTACAACAAAAAAATTTGTTTGTCGGCCAGTGTTATCAACACACTTGTTTGTCGCTCCGTAATTAAAAGGTCCTTTTTGTTATCTTCTTTCCAACGGGAAAATGGAGTTTCTAACAAACTACAAACAATGTTACTAACGGGCCCAAACGAATTCATTTTCAACCACACACACGCGCTACTCCTCCAAAGAATAAAATAAAAGACAAACGGAACATGCGATACTCTCGTTGCCATAGCAACGCATTGTTTTCGTTTCACCCTGGAAGATTTTTTCCGAACTCGCGCGTGGCTCTTCCGTTAGTGGATCGACACAAACGAGTTTGCTTAATACGCGCAAGTATATCATTTCGTTTTGTGTTTGCCTCTAGGTTTCCGACGAGCGGCCAGCCGCAATACTAGGAGTGCATTAAATTTAACATTGTAATTATTGATAATTTTTAATGAAATGAATTAGATTTATTATTGAAAAGATTTAATATTGAAAATTAGTATATTATGTTGATTTTTAAGTGTGTTAAAAAATAATTTGCCCGATTTTTTTTTGGTTAAGAGGCACTTTCCCTACTCCTCCGAATAGCCGCCACTGCTAATTAATAATGAAAACCCATTATAAATCCATTGTCCATGATTTCTATGATTACGAATAATACGTTCTCTAACAAAATTTAATAAAAAATAAAGAAGAAAACACAGCTATCTGGTGTTCTCCAGACAGAAAAAAATCTACATGTAAATCAAAATCTTTATTACCTTTCTCTAATAAAATATGGCACACAAAATTAAATATAAAGTAAATACACACACAGGCATAAAATATGAACTTTAAAAGTACAACCTGGTTGCATTATACTAAGCCTAAAATTATTTAAAATCCTAATTTGGTATGTTACATCTCACAAAAAATTAATAGTAGTTTTAAGAAATCATTGTGCTTGGGTTTAGACTGTGTTAAGTAAGGGATGATCTTCAACTGCACGAGATCAAAATGGATTCCCTTCCTTGACATGTAAGTATAAAAGAAAGAGGACGACACCCTAGGTCATATATCGGCTCGATCTCCGCGCCAGATCCGGACCTGAACCGGCCTCTAACCGGCCCGCGAGAGATTCAAAAATTTCGAAAGGCGCAAAAAATTAAACATTTAGCACACATAGTTTATTTGTAATTACTGTGAACCAACCTAAAACAATGAATGAATAACACTTGGCTCTGAGTGCGCGCATCACATCGATCGGGACTCTCGATTCGAGAATATTCTAGTTGCTTATTGAGGGTAATATATAAACCGTTCAACGCGCGTGTCAACTCATCACTTCTTAACAACTGATAAGACAAGGCGCGGGAAATATTCAAGCTAAGAAAAAAAAATATATCAATATGTCTGGTTTAAAAAAGCGAAAAGTGGACACAGAATGTCGTCAATTCCAAAACAAATGAACTGATGAATGCTTTTTATCATGCACAGTGGTAAACCTATGTGTCTGTTGTGCAATGAAACATTTTCTCTTTTAATAGAATACAATATGAAGCGGCATTACTCCGAAAAAACTTCTCTTATGGGCCAGTTAAGAAAGGATAAAATTAAAAAAACTCATTACCCATTTGGGGAACCAGCAACAAATGTTCTATTCACAAAGATCAAATCTAGACAGTGTTGTTAAAGCTAGTTTTATAGTTAGTTCTAAAACAGCGAATATATCGAAGTCATTTTCTGAAGGAGAGTTTGTTAAAGAGTGCCTAGTGATGTGGTATTCGGCCCTTTAAAAGGGACCGATACCACAGTTTTTTTAGGCAGTGGCTCTTCGGCTATGGTACACATCAGTAGTAGTCAGAAATTGTTATTCCAAGTTGAAAGTTTGTGTTTTTGTGTTCAGAGTCCTCGTTCTCTGTATGTTTTGTGACAAGCCTGTTGGCTATTTGAAATCCTGTATGTACCACGTCCGCGACTGAGATGCCACCCCCATCGGAGCCAGTGGCAGACACTACGTCAAGCCACGGCGACGATGGGTCAAACACATCCGGGGGAATGGAGATCTGTAGCGGACGCATCGCGTACGCGAAAGCGTCAAATTACGCGACAATATCAGCGAATTCGACGTCTTCAAAGCCATTGAATGCGAGTGAAAGTGCTATCCAACACGCATACGAACCACCACTTAGTGACAATCATGACATTAATAACTACCCAAATGTGATGACAGACATAACGGACTCGGAGGGCTGTCCCGGCCCCCCTTTGCAGCGCTATCCTATTTTGTTGGAAAGAGGGAACCTTCCTGAACATTTTGACATCCTACAGGGTGTCAAAATGTCCATGAGGACAACCTTCCAGGACGGCCGGACAGGGCGAAGTGTCGAAAATTGAGAATCATTTTCCAGGGGACCCCACACGTTGTCCATCCCACTTGTTGGGATGGACAAGATGCAGAGTCGTTGTCGGGACTCCCCCTTTCTGTGAGAAGAGAGAGTCCTGACGGTGCAGGTTCCTGTGGAGCAGGGTGACTCCCGGAACCTGGAGGACTTACAACATGATGGGACGACTTCAGTCCCTCTGGGATGCAAACCAGTCCCAGAGGGGGCGTGCAACGTCGACTCAGGAACGGAACACCTCCTGGACACAGGACAGTATGACTACCGAGTGCCTCATTTGCGCGATGTTCAACTTGGAGAGTGTGTGTACTCTTGAGGGTCCTCGGGCGCCATGCGTCGATGAGAAACGACGTTTCTTTTTAGAAGACGGGCTACCTTCCCTCTCAGTGGGCCTTCACGCATACTACAAACGACCCTTAGATCGAGGACGAGAATGTCCCGGCTAGCGACCCCGGGTTAACACTAGTAGATGTTGATGAAGACAATGAGTAACAGAGGAATTATTGGCTTTACGGCCACTGGAAAAGTTATTTTGCAGAGGTGCAAGGAATTTTTGAGCAATATGGTGTACAGTGGTGTAAATTAGTTAAACTGTGCACAGACGGTGTGCCTTCTGATTGGTTTACGAAAAGGTTTTATCGGAATTCTGAAGGAAAGACTATGAATGTGCAAGAATGTGATTTAATAATTCTGCATTGCATTATTATTATACTCCAAGTCCATTCGATCGAAGAACGTTATGGATGTTGTAGTAAGTACCATCAATATCATTAGATCCGGTGGTCTTAACCATCGCCAGTTTAAAGCATTTTTGGATGAACTCTCTTCAGAACACGATGACGGACATACTATTGCGAAGTAAAGTGGCTAAGCAAAGGTAAAATGCTAAAATGATTTTATGACCTTAGAAAGGACTCTGACATGGCATCTCTGGTAGACATCACAGGACACTAAACGACCTGAACTTAAAGCTTCAAAAACAAGGGCAACTGGTAAATCAGCTGTACCGTCATTTTAAAGCTTTTCGAAACAAAATTCGCTTGTGGAAAACACAAATGAGAAGTAAAAACAGTTTTCATTTTTTAACATTACCCAGCCTCGAAAACACTGAATCCGCTCTGCTGAAGAACTGAAACTACTGTCAGAGCAATTCACTGATCTGTTTTCCGATTTTAAGAATATAGATAGCACTTTCGCACGAAAAATTATTTGAACAATTGGTAGCACGTATAAATGTGAGCAGTTTTTTGCAATCAATGAAAATTAATAAAAACAACAGATGTGACACTTTGCACCTATCTACTAGTGATATTATGTTTCATTAATTTTCATTTCATTTTTCTATCTGTTTTTGTTATTTTGTTTTTTTATATGTTTGATTATGCTATTATAATTAATAAATAATATCTGATATTACATATTTTGTACCTATGGCCCGCGACCTGATTAAGCCCCGAAATTATGCCCTCATCTAAGCAAAGGTTGCCCATATCTGCTCTAGGTTATTCTATTTACATAAAACCGACGTATACAAATAGATATTGAAATTATAGTTTTCACCATGGTTCATATATTAAATAATCTATTCATTAGGCTTCAGAGCTTCTCCATTATTTGATGCAAATTCAATGCTGAAGTTTTAAAATCAAACAGACATTGCAATAAAAATATTAAACGTTTCATATATTCATATTTCAAATACAACAATGAAACTACCGAGCATCTAGTCTGTCTATGTGACGCTTTAGTCAACGCCAGACTGCTTTCTTGGGTGGCACCTATGTGGAACCCGAGCTTCTGGGACGTGCACGACCTGAAAGGGTCCTTTCCTTTCTAAAATGGAGTGGGCTTGATTGGCCTGACACACCTACTTGGGAAGATAGCACAATGGGCCACAGTAAGCCTAATCCATATCTAATGTCTAATGTTTCTAGATAAAGCAGTAATCCCAGACCTCACTACTGAATAGTTAACCAGCAGTACCGGATAACACAGAGAAAATTACAGAAAACGCCTTCGTTCAACACGCCAAATACACACAATTTCACTTTCAGTTCCAAAAATTCAAACATTTATAATGAAAAAAAATACCTTCCTTCTAAGAGGCTTTGGAAGTCACATATTTGCTCCTTAAGGAAGCTTTCTATTCAGTGGAAGCATTTCACAAATTTACCTTTTGAATTGGTTATGTAAATTTTATTTATTGACTACTAAATTTAGATTTATTTTTTTTTTTGATACTACTATTTTTTTGTAAGACTTCATTAATTTACCAATGTAGCATGTTGATTTGTATGTTTATATGTTTTATTTTTGATTGTATTTACAATGGCTGTACATGAGTATAAATCTATATGGTATGCTTATTAATCATTGACTTAATTTATTTTTTGTATGTAGCTATTTTATGTTTTACGCTACCGTCTTTTTGTATATCAGCTTTGTCAATGAATTTATACTTATGACAATAACGCACAGCTTTCAATACGTACAAGGCGATTGAGCAATGGTTCAGGCTCCGAAATATGCAATTCCTTTCCAATCAAAAGACACTCAAAATGTAATCTACAAATGAGATCAGAGGGGAAGAATTACAATAAAATAGATATAGCATATATATCCGTAACCGGATGTATCGGACTAGCGGACGTCCGTTAATCAAAGCCGTCAAGGTTATAATAATAGTAAAATAGGATGGAAAATAAGTGTGTGTTCACCCACACGACTAGTACACGCAACCAGAATCCACAGGGACAACCTAATATATTACTTATCATATACCACTTGTTAATTACTCAGCGTAGAACACCAGTAAGATATAAATCCCTGAGCTCTCAGTCATTGAGTTTTTTGATCCGGTGTAGTAAAGATATTTGATGATAGATCCAGCAATCATCAAAACGTCTAAAAGTAATTCCAGTTTGACACATCTAAACCCAAGATATATGATTTTTGAATTAACTCCAGCCGTGAAAGCTTTCGTATTTTAATAGTAATTTTTTTTTGGTATAAAGTGACTTTTTATATTACAGTCGTCAACTATCATAATTGCTTATATTTTTTATATAACGAATTGTAAGTCAGAAGTTTAAGTTTAAACGTTGTGTTATTCAACTTATGGAATCATATAATTCTAATTTGTTTTACCGGGTACGTCGATCTTAAGAAATCCAATAAAATTCACACGACTTTCCGATGCTTGCCAGTTCTGGTGCAGTACAAATAAGTTACGTGTTTTTGTTTGGTTTTGAAAAACTTTTATTTCTGCTTAGACTAAAAAGAAGAAAGCGTAATTTGTTTGATGTAAATTAAACTATTTAGATTTTGCTGCCTCTCAAATTTGTAAATTTTCAGTTGTCATTATCCCGAAACTAATTACTCCTAGATATAAGGTATGCCACATAAGATATGTTTAGAATTTTTTACAGATTTCACTTATGTTAATGGGAAATTCCTTTTAAAAAATGACCACCGATGTCAAAGGGTCTATAGTCTAAACTCCGTACACTTTATACTAGTGTCAAAAAAGTCACAGTCCTATTTTGTGTTTTAGATAATGTCCTAAACATTGGGAACTAATTAACCTCATTGAAATTAAAAAAGAAATCATCTAAACGAGGCTGCGCAAACGTTTCGTTTTCGAGAAATAGGGTTTTAAAATGTCAATTATTTTCTAATTTTTTTTCACGCATTATGTTAGTTTTTAGAGATTTGCAAACAAATATAGTACACACTATACTGTATTAATGCCAGTAAAGTGATTGAACAAGTTTTAGAAAAATATTCGTTGCATAATTTTTTTTTTCGGGTTGCTACTCCCTTTAAGCCTTTCAAACTTTTTAATACCACATGTCTAATCACATTTACAACAAAATCAAATACCTGCCTCTGTTCTGTATCTTTCTGCATTTTTAGATATTTTGCGCCGTTTAGATGCACTGAAAAAAACAAATCATCTGATTTAAACAAAAATGGAGTTTACTGAAACAAATATTTAAAAAAAAAATGCCCAAAAATTTGTTTCAACCTATTTCATTTATTTAAATGAATGTACTTTTAACCAAATAAATGTGACCCAAGTAAAATATTGTTTATTTTTTGTTTTAGACACACATTTTTTTTTAATTAAAAAAATTTTTGTTTATTTCAAAACCTTACAACCCCCATCTAATCGTAGTTATTAAAATTATATATACTATTTGCTAATATGAAGAGTAAAAATACTATACTTAGAGTTTTACTCGTCTAGATTTCTATAGTGTTAAGTTAAGGTCTTTTATGGCATCCATTTGAACGTATGAAAGGTTTTTATCAACGTTAATATAGTATAATAGATAACAGTAAACAACCATAATAACCCAAACAATTGTCAATCGAAAAGCAAAAATTTATAGGCTATAAACAACTTTAATAATATTAAGGCTTTGAGCAGATTTATTTAACTTGCTCTAAAAGTTACCTCATGCTATTTAAACCGTCCATGTAAAAATATCGTCATATTTGCGACTTTCAAATGCGCAACCTACAAATACAATAAAATATTTTTAAGAACTTTCTTAAAATTTAAATTCTTAAAGCAATTTTTTTTTTTAAATATATAGATAGACCATAAAATAAACAAAAACAGCATTAACAAATTTTTGTTTGTATAAAATATTTCGTCGTTTGTGAAAACCAACTTAATGCCATTTTTACATGCATATTTTAGATGTGAGAGAACTTTTAAAATAATCTCAATACAGATTCTTAGATCCTAAATGTTATTAAAGTTATTTAAAGCTCATTAATTCTTACTTTTTCGATTGACAATGGTTTGTTCTTGCCATGCTTTCCACCATAAAATCGAAAAACAATCAGTCAATGTATTAGTTAAAACAGTTACTTCCTGCAATGTATTACATCTGTTACACAATAACGTCGATAATAACCTTTCTTACCTTCAAATGAATGTTACAAATAACCGAGATTATATTTACCCAGCAACTTTTGCACTTCCATAGCTCATTTTTAAAAACCTGGAGAGCAACACTCCACAGTACGCCAGTCAAAAATAAATTGTGAGTTTAAACATGGAAAGTTGACCGCTGTTGTGCTGCAGAATAGAAGTGGAAGTCTATAACCGATATTTAAATAAAAAATTGATTTCCTTTAATACATAATTTTTTTAGCAAATATGTTTATTATAGAATAACAAAAAACTATTGCAGATTGATATTTTTTTGTTTAAATAAACGCCTCAGTGAATCAAGCATATATATAGAAGAAAATTCTAGTAATTAAGTTGAGTTAAAACACACAACCGTTAAAATTTTCATAGCTCTTTTAGTTTTGGTCCGATAACTTTTTGACCTGACCCTGTATATTAAGTCGGAAGGCGAAATTGAGTTCTATGGGAAAATCTATATAAGAAACAGTTTTTAAATTTTCAATAAGTTATCTGATAGCTGAGATACGGGGGTGCCTGAAAATGCAATATTATCAATTTAGCCCTGTATCTTAAAAACTAAAAGAGCTATAATAATTTTGTTAACGGAATCTTTAGTTTTACGAAAAAGCAGCATACTGTCGTGAAAAACCACAATTTTCTATCTAAAAAAATAACGGAGATACCCCGCAAAATTACCGAAATGGGAAACCCTTTATGAAAAATCATAAAATCGTATCGCCAAATACAACTTTTTGTCAAATAATTTCTAAATGGCACAAAATACGAAAAAATCTAAGAGAAATGGCCACTGATGTAGCAAAATGCTCGGAGAGTTATAGGGGTAACGCAATCCAAAAAAAT
Organism: Kuschelorhynchus macadamiae; assembly: GCA_030620095.1. NCBI lineage: Eukaryota > Metazoa > Arthropoda > Insecta > Coleoptera > Curculionidae > Kuschelorhynchus > Kuschelorhynchus macadamiae. The sequence continues at coordinate 2,758,791 of JAUTXW010001216.1, read as the reverse complement.
AAGAGCGTGTAGATTTTTTCTTATTTTTATGGGACAAAATATCTTTTAACGTTTTAATTAAACTACACCCTGCATAATCTGCAAGTGAGAACTAGTCTGGCAAGCATCAGTAAGTTGGATTATGTTCAAGATTGACTATAACATTTTTTTTACATAGAATGTGTAGCCATGTGTCTAACCAAATATATTTGTAAGTAAAACGCCTATCACAAACTTCACAAACAAACGCCGGTTCTTTGTTGCACTCGAATCTGAGATGGCGTCTCAGATTGTTTAGATTTTTGTAGGAAGAGATACATCTGTGACAGCCGAAACGCCCATTTTCCGTTAGCCTGTACCCCCGGAAATCTCCTTCAAATTGGAAGTGATCTAAAAAACAATAATTGGTAATTAAAAACAATGTGTTAATAAACGTTAAATATACCTACTCATAAAATTTTATAAACTCTACAAAAAAAAGTAGCATTCAGTAAGCATCTACATTAAAGTTGTAATTTTGGAGATGAGAGGCCAGTCAAAAGCAACGTTTTGATGCAAAATATCGAATTTTCCAATTATTATATTTATAGGAGATAGGGTGTTTCCAGTGGCGTAGCTATACCCCCGCCAGCTCTCGCGATCAGGTGGCTCGGCGATAATTTCAAATGAGCTCAAGAGGATTATTAGAGTATGGATGACCTTTTTTTTCGTCATCATATATTTGCCGGCTATATTTTGGAGGCTACATTTATTGACAAGTAAAGGATCTTTTTCTGTCATAAGTTTTGAGAGGTAGCTACGCCACTGGAGGTTTCATTATCATTGACACACGCCTACAGGATTTAATGACAAAGATAAAGAAAAAGTGTAATAGGGTTTCTTCTGAACGGCCCGAATTCGTTATCAGATAAAACCAATGACTATAACTAAACAGTTAAAACATGTCCGAGTAAATTTTTTATCGTCAGGTATTTTTGGAGAACAACAGCTAAACAAACAAGGTATTTTAATTGTGTTGAATAAGACAACTGTGTCAAAAAATATCTAGTTGATAAGCAAATAATTAACAAAATGAGCTATAAGGAGCAAGATTATTTTTTTTTGCGTCTATATTATTCTAATAGTTCGGCTAGCTGAGGAAAACGTGACTTTCGTCAACTGTTTGTGGGGTGGTTGCTGGTGTTGCACCATCACGAAACATAAAAAATAAAACAACACCATCTGAAGAACGAAAATAACTGCTTAGAAAGAACAGAACATGTATAATGAATAAAGAAGACTTCAAAATTTTATGATCTTTTGACAGTAAAATGATTACTTAGCTTTATTTGAAATACTAGTAGTTAGAAAACATTACAGAAAATGCAGAACTAAATGTATGCGATGCAGGAAAAAGTGTAGATACATCTGTATTAAAAATTCAACGAGGACTTCTGTTTTGCATAACGGGTGTGGACGATATCGTTTTACACAAAGTCATCCAATTATTTCTAGGTTAGGATTTTCATATTTGGGCTGAAGACATTTGCTATTACGACATATATTTTTTTATGAAAACAGTAGAATATTACCGCCAGTTTTCTAAAATCAGAACTAAGTTAGGAATTTTAGGTAAAACCCTGTATATTATATTATATAGTTTGATAGAGCTTAGAATTGCCTTTTCAATGACATATCACAAGTTATCTTTTTCTTCAAAATGTCAGGCCAGAAAGCGCTTTTTCAAAATGCTATATGGCGCTCTTTTCCCGATACCGATGAAATTCTTGTTAAACGAATCATTAAAATAACAAACAAAATGGGGGTTGCAATGGTTTTTAATCGAATTCAAAATCAAACTTTTAATTTATCACAAAATTGGATTTAAATGTTTGTTTAAAATGTGAACTTTTCTTAAACTTTCTCAAAGATTTTAAATAGAAAGTTGTATTTATTAAATATTAGTATTGTATATATTGTAGAACAAACCATCTTTTCGTTTTTGTTTCAGAAAGAATTGACAAAACTTTACCGATATGCATTTTTCATAATACATAACATGAAACACACACAAATGTTATTAATCAGTAAATTTTGAAATATTTTTCGTTGATAAGTAATTTTGTATTATTTTGACATTATGTTCTTAATTGTTTCATTTTAAGAAGTCGAAAAAAAAAAGTAGTATTAATTTTATTTCACCGGTAGAGGGGGTGCAGTAAGATGACTAAACTAAGATAAGTAGGCTTAGAAACAATTGTATAGAGATGCCATTATAATTTTTATTAGATTTAACCAGAAACGTCAAAAGTACTGTTTTGTATCGACATTTCCAATAACTTTCGTTACATTTTTGCACCGAGAAGTTGTTCTAGTTAGTTTTAAAAATAAATATTATGGTTTATTCAAGAGAACATGAAATTGACATGTTCCATATTTATAGGGAATGTTGTAAAAATCCTACTCCGAAAGATTAAACCAGGAACGCTTTTACTTACTCTCCCTCACATGCATATTATCCTTCGCTAGTACAAGTTAGTAGGAAGTTTCATAGTAAGCGAAGAAGTTGAAACAAACGTTTTAGCGTACATTGAGAATGACCGTACTGCTTCCCATGAAAGTGCGAGAAAAATTTTAAAGAAACACGGGTTGGCCAGCGAGGTCTCCTGGCCTGACTTCTCTTGATTTTTCTATATATGGTCATCTGAAAGGAAAATTGTACGCAACTCTTGTAATATCGTCAGAAATTTTAGAAAATAGAATTCCACCAGCCGTTGATAGGATCTTAGAACAGCATTTACGAAACCTGCTTGTAGAAAATGTTGAGAGAGTAGCATTGTGCCAAGAACAAGGACAGCGCATAGAACATCTAATTGAGTGAATTTTATACCAATTGTGTTCGTTAAAAATCTATTATTATTGACAAACAAATTTAAAATTTTTTAAAAGGTATGTAACAAAATTTTCTCATTTTTTTTTGTGTAAAATTAAAATTAATTTCTTTTGATAATAATATAAATGATATAGCCAGTATTACACAAATGCTACTTTCTATTTAAAAAAATTGCGAAAATTTAAGGGAAAGTTAAGATTTTAAACAAAAACTTAAACAGATTCCATTCTTTGGTAAATTTTGAATTTGATCAAAACCCATTAAAACCCCCATTTTGTTTATTATGTCAATAATTTGTTTAACAAAATTGAATTTTGACAAAACGCTTCCTGGTGCGACATTAAAAAAAACAACTTGTAACATGTCATTGAAAAGGGAATTCTAAGCTCTATCAAAATGTATGAAAAAATATACAAGGTTCTATTTGAAATTCTTGACTTACGTAGGTCTGTTTCCGGAAAATCCCAAAGCAATACTCAATTGCTTCAATAAAAAAATTGATCTCAATAACATATATCTTCACAGCAAATTTTAAAATTCTAGCTTAAAAAGTAATTGGATAGCACTATGAAAAACAATCTTGTTGACACACGGTATATCATCCCTAAAGATATTGACAAGTGCAAAATACAACGACGACCAGAAAAATGATTTCTGTACTGAGGTTTTAGAACGAAATCGAGGCAACCTTGACTCACCAAAAAGTTATTGGACTTTTAATTCAATTTATGATGAAAACTTGAACAAAAAGAGATATTTAGAATTCTCACGAAGCCAAGTTAAAAACTATTCAGAAGGACTGTCAGTAAGAAAGTATAATGATTTAATCTAGCAATAAGACGGAGTACTAGCGTATAATGTTTCGCCAATGACAAATATTTAAAAAACAGGTATAACTCATAGATTGGTAGACGGGAAATGTCAGATGACCTGCCAAACAGCCTCGATTTTAATCCCTTAGATATTTTCTTGTGAGGATATCTAAAAAATAAAGTACATAACTTCAAAACTAAAGATATAAGACATTTAGGGCAAAAAAAAAATGGAAATTTTAAACCCATGTAATTCAGAATTCATCAAATATTCGGACCTCTTTTAATAATAATGGAGACTATTCAGCAGTGGCGGCTCGTGGTCAACTTTTCAGGGAGGTCAATACAACACAAAGTGACATCGGAAAAAATCAGACACACAAAACAATTTGTTACTTTGCAACCGCATGTCCAGGCGAATAAATCGTACATATTTTTACAAAAATAATGACTTACTTCTTTGTCTTTACTTGTTTGCTGAATTTTAAATTTCGGCAAAGGTATACTACTGGTCGTTTCTCAAAGTTCAGCTCGCCAAAATAATTGAAAACGGGTTTTAAAGTCTTAATATTCTAAAACACTGTGGCTATCTTTCTTTAAAACATTAATTTATACCACAAAATCAACACACAAAATGTAAAGTCCTGAAAATCAAATCTATAACGCAATCGTAACCACAACCCAAACTTTGCCAATGTAAGCCGTATATTACCTATGCGCCCCTATGAAAATTTGATCGGGAACATTCGGGAAAAACTCGCCTCCGTTTATAACCATGAGGTCAACGCGGGTTGCCAGCCATGATCGATGCCAACGAAACCTGCGAAGATCGCTGTTCGAGGCATCGATTCTGTGTCGCGGAATTAACTAAACGGTCAACAAGTTTATACGCTTAGAATAATAGAGGGAATTTCCAAATTTAAAAAAAAATGATAAAATATAAATTATGTCTTATTTTATTTATTTGTTTCTCTTTGGAAATATTTATTGGGGGTCATTGACCATATGACCTAATGTGGGAGCCGCCACTGCTATTCAGATGTTTTACAAAAATGTAGTTATTTTTTGATTTGTTAATATTACTTAGAAGTTATATTTATTACTAATATACTTTATTATTTTTACATTTTACAGTTATCTTGATTGCTTCCTGAGAGATCCTCAAATACATATAGTCATCCTAAATACATTTGGATTCCAGGAAAAGAATACTTTCAATAATTTTTAAAAACAAATGGGATGTTATAATAAAAAGAATTACTGACTTTTAAATGGTTAAGATACTCATTTGTTTTCATTTGTAATGGATTCTCAAGATTCATAAGAAATGCTAAAGCTTTTATATTTACACTTTTTCTCTATCTTTGTTAAGAGACCCTGTAGGTGGGTGTGAAAATATAATGAAACCTCCCGTACATAAAAAACTAAATGTCGACAAGTTCATCCGAAAAAAAAACGACTTCCATTAGAAATATACAGCTAAAATTTGCCATATATATAAACAATGAACCCAGTACGTAGGGTTAAATCGAAATTCAAAATATAAATTGTATTCCACTTAAACTAGGAGAATTCATGGTAGGAAGAGAGCGAGGTAAAAATGTATTACCCTGTTTCCACAAAATAAAAACAAGCAAATAAAAATATGTTGTATACCAAACCACTTCTGTATTTAACTTTTTTAATAACCCTTGGATTTTTCGAGTTTACGGTAATCGTAGGTTGGGGTGTGATTCTTACAAATTAGTGAAAAAAATATCCCTTTTCACTTCCATACTCGATAAGTACTACTTTGTGACACTGATTTGGTGGAGGTAAGTACGTTTTACTTAGTAAATTGATTGACAACATTTGACACTGACAAAATGATTCTCCGAATCTGTCAAACAAAATATTTTTTTTAATATTGGAAATCCGGAGTGTCAAAATATAATACAGACCTCGGAAATTAGGACTCTTGACCAGTCTCCGATATTTTTCCAGCCCTCGCTGTCACTCGAACGCAAACCTCGCCCTCGGCTGGTAAGAGTTACCTACCCCCCTTGTTTGTAAATAATTATTTTTTACTCCATATTCGGTAAGTATTATTTTCTAACACAGATTTGGGAGAAGTATGTTTTACTTCTGCAGGCAGGGAAGTAAATATTCGGTTCTTTAGGACGGTAGGTAAACTGATTGGTAAAATTTGACACTGATAAAGTGATTTTCCAAATCTGCCATTGAAACAATTTTTTTCAATACTGGAATCCGCAGCCGAAAAAAATATAATATTCAACTCAGGAGGTAGAATTCTTGACCAGTCTTACCTACTTCCCTTGTTGTGTAAATAACTATTTTCCACTCCACATTCGGTAAGAACTACTTTGTGACACTGATTTGGGGAAGGTAAGTATGTTTTACCACCCAAGGGAAGAAAGTAAATACTTACTACTCTGGGAAGGTAAGTAAATACCCGCTCGCAAAAGTTGACACTGACAAAATTATTCTCCAATTATTTCGTGCTTTTTGCTACTGACTTTTTATCAATTTGTTTTTACCCGCACCTAGTAAAATAAACATCTCCAAAAATACTTATTAGTTTTATTTATCTTATGCTATCTTTTATAAACAGATGATGAGAAATTCCGCACAGAAAAAAACAATTATTTCGGGAGAAAAAGTTTTTATTTACAACAGTGTATATTGGGTTCGATCTGTAAAAACTATGTTTCCTCTAGTTATACCGTGTCTTCTTTCTAGGTGGTAAATTAGGTGCATTTTTCTCTTGCATTTCTTCTCGCAAAATTGACACTCAAACATTGCTTGAACTCCACATTCCCATGTCAGATGGTTGTACAATGAACCCTTGTGTTTGTAACCGTTATTACAGTTCGGACATTTTATGGGATATTCTAAAACTTAAAAACTGCAGTCCTCCTAGGATAAAGACGAAGGAAAACTTTAAAGCTTATAGCTAAAGGATAATATTAAAGGGAAAATAGTTTTAAGTGGATATAACTCAAACAAGTACTGTATAATATATACCAGGGGTGAAAAATCTAACTGAAATTAGAACAATAGAATTCTTAATTTGGAAAAAGACTGTTTTACTTATAAAATTAATTTAATCGATTGGGATGTTTAAAATAATTCGTATAAACTTACTTTATCTAGAATAGGCATTTAAATTCAATTTTCTTTTTAATAAAGTAAATATTTCAGTGCATGAAGGGAAACGATATTGTTTTGGGAAAAAATATTGTTAATCTAAATTAAATTCACAAGATTCAGATATTTGATTATTTCCAAATAGTCATTGATTGCCATCTTGTCTTAGCCGCCATTTTGTTTGGCACTTATTAGAGATAACAATCATAATTTTTTGGATCATCTAGACACTGTTATAACTGAAGTGTAAGAGAAAATCAATATCCCTAAATCACACCGATTTTACTTGAATTTGTCAAGTCAAGTCCAACAAGCAAGTCCTGTTCACAAACCCTACACTTTTACCTTTAACCCTCTTCAAAATATTTTTACTTACTTCGAAATTATAATAAATTTATTTAAATAATTTTTACAAGTGTGTGAATATTTATCTCTATACCATCCTATTTTATAGTCTCTCTTTGAACAATAATAATAAAATATTCGATCTGCTTTTTTAAATTAAAAAGTCTGACACACAGCACATTTCGAAAAAATAAATTAAATGAAAGTTTAATAAAACCTTAGAAAGTAACAAACTTAATCAGTTCTGATGAATTAATGAAAACTCTAGTAAATATTCGTATCATTTCGCAAATATTTAATATTAACTGTCACTGATGTTGAAAAAAATAGTATAAATGTTTAATAATTATTTGTTTGCTTGATGTGTATTTCACTCAATTAATTTTTGTTTGGTTTTTGCAAATATTGTTTATTTCAAATCAACTTGATTTTGTTGATTCAAACAAAAAATATTCATCTGGAATAATAATTTGTTATTATTTATTAAGTATATTCGCTAACAAATATTTATTAAAGAGAACCATTCCTTTTAATTTCGGCTTTAAACTTCCATTCCTATTTTGCAGCACATCTGAGTGTAATCTAGTCTTTAACAGAGAGTTTTGGAGGTGCAAAAATCTGATTAATTATATCTTCGGTTATTAAAGGTAAGAAAGATTTTTATCCATATTAATATATAATATATAGCAGTAAATATAGCAGCTCATTCATTTTTGGTTTTATTTTATAATACCCAAATCACTGTCAATCTGAAAAGTGAAAATAAATGAACTATAAATACCTTTGATAACCCTTAGAGACTGAACAGATTTAGCTAAAGTGTTCTAAATGTTCTTTCACCCTATCTAAAACAAGCATGTAGAAATGGCGTCACACTGGTTTTCACAAACGATGCATAAATAAGCAATAAATATGTGTTTTTCTTAAGCAGATCGTTATTAAGGAACATTTAGTGATCATTTGAATGATATATGTTTTCGTTCAGGAATATTTACAATTGTTTTAAATAAACAAAAAATTAGAAATATTGTTTTGGTTTATATAAAAAAAATTGTTTAGCATATTATACATGGTATTCTTAATAGTCTATTTGCTTATTTGTAATAATAAACACACAGAGTTTAGATTTTTCTATGAAAGATACTTATATTAGTTTATCGTATTTATAGGTTGCATCGTTTGCAAAAACATAATTTTTATATGCATATTTAGATTCAATAACGGTCGTTTTTACCAATTTAATCAAGTAACATATTTATTTGATTTACAGTATATTAGTTTAAATAAACGGCTTACGTTCAATACAAATTTTGAAAGTTTTTTAAACAAAAATTTGTTACTTGTTGAGTAAACTCAATTTTTGTTTAAATCAAAATGATTTGTTTTTTCAGTTATATTCTGAAAACATTGATAATAAAGCCTATCCATATTTCTTAGTACCTCCCTAATGTAGAGTTACCTGTAGGGCACTTTACTGCACTATAGAATGTTTATTGGCGAGGTGCCTAATAAGGCAAATTTTTTGTCGAAACTTTTGTAAACACTTATAACACTGAAATCTTGGCTCCACACCGCATTCGTTTTTTAGATGATTTTTTACAGAGTTTGGATGTCTGTAAGTTTTTTTGCACTTCGGACAATTGAAACCGACTAAAACACAAATTTTGTATTATAAAACAAACTGAATAAGTAACTCAATTGTTACTATTAATAAGGATTTAATTACTTACAGTTTTTCTGGCCATAAAAACGCAAACTAGACCACTGGACACTTATACATCCAAATGTCTGGTCAAGTTTCAATATTTTCAACAAGAATTAAGTTTTTCTGTTGCGATTCTCGGCATTGCCTAGCTTAAGGTATCTGTTTTATGGCCTAGACAGGGTAAATGCAGAGGTTTCTAAAACATCTCTTGTATAGAGTGTTATGTAAGACATACATTTTTCTTAAAAGAAAACTGTCACAAAATGATATAGTTTATTGCTCTTTTTAAGCCAAAACAATCTATTCCAAAATTCAAAAAACCAGTTTTCACTAATGTTTTTAAATTTCTATATATTCTTAATATACAGATAAACCATGGCATAACAAGAAGCAACTGAAAGTACAAAATTAAGAAAACTATACGATTCATTTATGTTCTTCTGCGTTTTTTTAAAGAGATGATTCATACTTCTATAACATCGACTTGGGTTTTTGAGTAAAAAAAATGCTGAGTATATGCAGGAAGTACAATTTTTTCGATTTGTTGCTATAATTTGTGTCTAGCTTGGAAGTTACCTTGAAATATCTGAACCACGCAATTTTGTGCAGAGGAACTTGCGTAGGATACCAATTATACAAGTTTACATACATCCCCTTCGCCATAGGTAGTAGATCTCCAAAAAAAGAATAAATTTAGTTAATAGTCAGAGCAAGCGCTATTATAATCTCAAAGTTAAATGCTAATAATAACTTTATAAAAAACCTACCGTGAAATAACGTGAAGCTTTTCTCCAAAGTTAAGTACATTATATATATAAATAAATAAATAAATATATATATATATATATATATATATATATATATTATTATTGTTGATAACGATTTCTTAAGTCCTTATTTGCAGTACTATTTTTTAAACTAAACTCTCTGAAATTTTACCACCCTAATTTCGAGAAAAGTGCCGCCTAACGAGCGACTGATGTGGTAAATATTATAAAACTTCCCATTTAGGTTTTTAGTCTTAGTGACGTCAGATCATTTAGATAAAAAATAAAAAACTGCCTAACAATAATTTTCACACGTTTATTTTAATTAATATTATGTATTCTCGACAGATGGGACCTCAAGTGACTTTTCTGTTTGCCTGCATAAGTACAGAGGTGACATTTAAATTTAGGCAACACTCCACATTCGTCTTTGACGTGTTTGTTCAAATTGAACTTGTATTTGTACCGCTTTCCACACATATTGGGGCAGTGCAGCATATTTTCTGAAACATAAAGTCTTTTGCATTGTTTATAGGTATCCTAGATGCCCTGTAAAATACACTTTCTTATTAAAATACCCTAAAAGTGAAAAAACATACTTGCCTCGCCTCCTAATTTGATACGATGAATGCCTAAATAAATGACTAAAAATGACGTGGGGATACAAGCTAGATTATTTTTTCACCTTTAGTGCATTTTAGTCAATGCTCGACTTTTAAAGAGTTTTTTAAATATCATAATAATTTTAAACACCCAAAAATTACTCACAGTAATACAAACTTAAACCTGTTTATCAAACTACTCAGTCTCTAAAAATTGTGGAAACTTTTGTTTGAGGTTTAGTTATTTTATTTACAATTTCACACCACTGTAACTCAGACTGTCTAATTCAAGAACCGACCCCGCTGTACAACACGCGACTGCAATAAAGTCTACCACTAGAGAGGCTTCATGCCAGTATCTCGTTCTTACTTTAGTTTCAAATCTGATGCACAAATCGTGGGCTAGAGAAACTAAGAGAGCAAAAAATATTCAATGCAAATATTAAAGATTCCGACGAGTCGAATAAACCGGCAAATATATCGCATTCAACAACACACCAAGCGATGTGTTTTTGTTTTTATACGTTTTTACCGACCAGTCTCTCTCAGACCAACAGAAACTGGGTCTCAGACCCAGATTCTGCACTGATTGGCACTTGAATTGAGAAATTGAACTCGCCAAAAAAGACTCAGTTAACAACAAAATTGTTAATTAATACTGTCTCAACTGTTACGTCAAACTGACAAAGCTAACTGCGATCCTTTGTTACTTTTCAAAGCCCACTAGTCATTTACCAGTTCTTAAATAGCGAAAGTAAAATCATAGACAGATGCACCCCTTGGAACAATTTATAATTTTTCTCAGAAACGGTGCGTTTTAAGGAAAAATATAAGAAGCAGTTTTTCTACAGTTCTAATAGATCAATCTAAAAAACTTGTTATATAGGTAAAGAATCAGTGGTGTACCATATATTCCTTTATAAATATTAGTGGAGTAATCCCCGCGGACGCCACTGATGGAAGTAAAAAATTAAGTATGGATATAAAAATACCTCTTTCCGAGATAATACTTTGTGCAATTGTCAGTTTAATATCTGCACGCGTTTCGAAAATATTTATAAAAAAACTGATATTTAAAATTCTATATCTTAAAAAATGTGTCTATATAAATGTTTTGCTTTATAATTTAGCTAAGGAATCTTCCTTTAAAACCTTCTAGTTTACTTTCTGAACACTCTGTATAAGTTCTTTCACTGAAACCACTTTTTTAAGATTAGTGCGTGGTCTTTTACCCTAAAGAAGCTAATGATACATTTATTATGAGCAGCAATTTACAAAAGGTAAATTATAAAACCATTGCTTAATTTCTAAGCATTTTATAAAGAAACATTATGTTTTCTATAAAGATGGTTTTGTAGGTGGCTTTTCCTTTGTCCAGCGTACTTGCACACGTGACACCTAAACTTTCGCTCCACTCCACATTCATGTCTCAAATGCTGGTTAAGGTTAAATTTGTATTTGTACTTCTTTCCGCATTTGGGGCAAGGCACGTGGTGTACTAAAATATAATAAAATGTTAATTAAAATTTACCAACTCCGAAAATATAATTCGTTAAACAGGGTGTCTGGCAATGCCGTTCCAATATTTGGAAGGGTTGTTCTAATCATAAAATATTTATAATACCCCCAGTAATTAATCTTAGTCATTTATGTGGCTTCTAATTTTTGATTTAAAACATCTCTTACATAGACTTTCAAGGCAATGTATTAACGCAGTTCAAATTTATCACTAAAAGAACTGGCCAAAAAAAAAGAACAAAAGGGCGCCATATTATATATATATATATATATATATATATATATATATATATATATATATATATATATATATATATATATATATATATATATATATATATATATATATATATATATATATATATATATATATATATATATATATATATATATATATATATATATATATATATATATATATATATATATATATATATATATATATATATATATATATATATATATATATATATATATATATATATATATATATATATATATATATATATATATATATATATATATATATATATATATATATATATATATATATATATATATATATATATATATATATATATATATATATATATATATATATATATATATATATATATATATATATATATATATATATATATATATATATATATATATATATAGATATATATATATATATATATATATATATATATATATATATATATATATATATATATATATATATATATATATATATGAATATATATATACATATATATATATACGTATATAAATATATAATATATATATATATATATATATATATATATAAATATATATATAAATATATTATATATATATATATATATATATAATATATATATATATATATATTTATATATATATATATATATATATATATATATATATATATATATATATATATATATATATATATATATATATATATATATATATATATATATATATATATATATATATATATATATATATATATATATATATATATATATATATATATATATATATATATATATATATATATATATATATATGTATATATATAGATAATATATATATATATATATATATATATAATATATATATATATATATATATATATATATATATATATATATATATATATATATATATATATATATATATATATATATATATATATATATATATATATATATATATATATATATATATATATATATATATATATATATCTATATATATATATATATATATATATATATATATATATATATATACATATATATATATATATATATATATATATATATATATATATATATATATATATATATATATATATATATATATATATATATATATATATATATATATATATATATATATATCTTATCTATATATATATATATATATATATATGTATATATATATACCCGCACGAAAAACGGGTCAATTAAAAATTGAGTCAAATTAAAGCTTCTATAACTTTATTCGTTATGAACCGATTTGAATACCCTTTTGTGTGTGTTTTTTAGATCTAAGTTTGAATCACCCTGTAAAGTTTTTAGGTAGTGCAATGCAATTCTAAGCATTTTGAGAAAACACTACAAAATTTAAAAAACGCTTTTAAGCTAACTTTTTTGGTTTTCGAGATATTTTGAAAAACCTAAAAGTTTGCATTTTCTGTATAGCCCTGTAACTTCTTTATTTGCATTTTGTTTCAAATTCTATGAACACCTTTTTATAACCATTTTTTGTGTATTATTGCATTAGATTTTAATTACGACGTTTCGGTTATCCTTCACCATCACCAACTTTATATTTTGTTATGAACGCCATTTTGGATTTTTGTCTCTTTAAAATAAGCAAGAAAAATTCTATTCACTGAAGTTTACATTTCCTAAAGAAAAACCATCAAAATATTCAAAAATCGATTTTATTCTGGTAGGCTTTGGATCGCCATGGTAACAACATTTTTTTTTTTTTTGGACTGTTTGATCTTTGATGTCTCAAAGTTTGTTAGTCATTTTCTATTATCGTTTATTTTAAATTCTTAAAAATAGCTTTGCGTTATACCAACGAAGAGAAATTTGATATATATATATATATATATATATATATATATATATATATATATATATATATATATATATATATATATATATATATATATATATATATATATACTTAGAGTGAGTTTCTGGACCATTTAAAATATATTCGTAGGAAGATTTTCTTTGGTTTTTTTGGCCTCAAGTTATTTTTTTGGAAAAATAAAACAAATTCATTTTTCGGCACTAATTTTCATTTTGTTTATTGCAAACGTTTCGGCTAAATGCCTTCATCAGTGCTGTTTGACTGAAACTAAAAACAGTACTATTTTATATTATGCGAAGTCAACATTTTTTTTTTTTTTAAATGTAGAGACAAAATGTTACATACATATACTTATAGACACATAATTAAAAATAACCTTTTTTTTTTTTTTTTTTTATATAATAATAATTCGTTACGCTAACTAAAATGGCAAAAAGGGCAAATTGTTGTAACACTCTCAAAACATATCAAAATAAAATAAAATCTAAACAATATAAAACAAAACATAATAATATAGACCAAGAATTAATTAAAAAAATTAAAAAAACAAACACTTTTCTGAAAAATCATCCAAATCTAAAAATCGTACGCCCAGACAAATCAAATAAAACGGTTATCATGGATACAAAAGAATATGATAATAAAATGCAATTACTTCTGAACGACACAGATACATACAAAAAAATAAATACAGATCCAACAAATATTTTTCAAAAAAGAAACAACGAACTTGTTACACGGTGGGAAAAGAAAAACTATATATCACCTAATTGTGCTAAGAACCTAAAAATGTATAATGCCCAGACACCAAAAATTTACGGTTTGCCAAAATTACATAAAGATGGACTTCCAATGCGCCCAATTATTTCGTGTATACAATCACCATTAAATAACCTTTCTAAATTTTTAAAACAAATTCTAGAAAATATAGTCAACAAAAGTACCACTTACATTAAAGATTCATGGGATTTCAAAGAAAAAATAAATAATTTTCAAGTACTTCAAAACCATATTTTAATCTCACTGGATGTCATCTCTCTATACACAAATGTACCAATTGATTTAGCCCTCCTACTTATAAAAAATAAATGGAACGAAATAAAAAAATTCACGGATATACCTCTGGATGAATTTCTAATAGCCATTGAACTAACTTTAAAATCCACATTTTTTGCATACAACAATAATTTTTATAAACAAATAGAAGGTTGCGCAATGGGTTCCCCAATATCAAGTGTAGTTGCACAACTAGTAATGGAGGAACTAGAGAGCAATGTAATCGGACAACTAGACATATCACTTCCATTTTTCTACAGGTACGTTGATGATTGCATAACTCTAATTCCAAAAGATAAATGTAAATATATCCTAAATGCCTTTAACAACTTCCATGAAAAACTTAAATTCACCATCGAGACTGAAAACAACTCAAAAATAAATTTCCTAGATATGACATTATATAATAAAAACAATATTATTGAAACACAATGGTACACAAAAAAAACGTGGTCTGGCAGATACATAAATTACTTTTCGCAACACCCAATGAACCAAAAAAAGTCGGTAATAATCAGTCTTGCCGATAGAGCAATAAAATTGAGTAATTTAACTTATCAATCCCAGGCAATACAAAAGGCAAAAAACATCTTAATTCAAAATAGTTACCCAAAAAAATTAATAAATTCAATATTTAACTCCAGATTACAGCAAATGAACAATCCCAATCAAAACGTACCAAACGAAAAAACTAAAGATAAAAAATTCCTCTCTATTCCTTACATCCAGGGTCTTTCAGAAAGTATCCAAACTATTTTCAAACACCAAAACATAACCGTATGCCACAAAAGCTACAACACTTTTCAAAAGAAATTTTTTACTTGTCTTAAAACACCAACCCCAACCAGTCAAAAAACACACACTATATATCAAATACCATGTAATGATTGCCCAGGAGTATACATCGGACAAACTACTCAATACCTTAAAAACCGCCTAAATGGACATAAATATGACAAAAAAAATAAAACTTCATTAACTAAGCACGAAAATGAAACATCCCATAAATTCAAATATGAAGACACAAAAATATTAAAAACGGAAACCAACCAAAGAAAAAGGGAATTCTTAGAAATGCTCTATATTAAGCAAAATAAAAATTCAATAAATGATAGAACTGAAATTAAAAATTTAAACCAAATATATCACAACGTAATAAAATAATTATCATGTTCCGAAATTTTCTCCTTGATTAATAAATAAGAAAAAAAAAAAAATTTTTTTTACTTAGTTAAGTGATACGGAAAAAAAATACAGTAATTACCAATTGATTATAATAACAAATAGTATAATTAAAGGCCCTCATGCTATACACCAAAACAACAACAACACAATATACAATTTTTTGCTTCAGTAAAAACAATCAGAAAGACAAGCAACTGCTTCAAAACGAGGTGCAATTCCAGTTAAAATATATCGGTAGACTAACATGCCACCGTAGTTTTATAAATAAAAATTTTACATGTTTGTTGGCGTCTAATACTGTATACTAAATGTGACGTGACAAAAATTTTATTCTGTTTTGGTTTGCTGAATGCAGGAAGTTACCTTCTTGGGTGAGTTTGAAAGTATAAATTACTAGGAATTTTAGTTAGCGTAACGAATTATTATTATATAAAAAAAAAAAAAAAGGTTATTTTTAATTATGTGTCTATAAGTATATGTATGTAACATTTTGTCTCTACATTTAAAAAAAAAAAATGTTGACTTCGCATAATATAAAATAGTACTGTTTTTAGTTTCAGTCAAACAGCACTGATGAAGGCATTTAGCCGAAACGTTTGCAATAAACAAAATGAAAATTAGTGCCGAAAAATGAATTTGTTTTATTTTTCCAAAAAAATAACTTGAGGCCAAAAAAACCAAAGAAAATCTTCCTACGTATATATATATATATATATATATATATATAGCCCTTCAGCGATGGAAAAATACAAAGTGTTTTGTCTCCGTTTACTACGGTCGTTCTAAAAAGAACAGTTTAGAGCCATAGAGAGTGCAATTCATAAGCCAAGACTATGAGTCCGATACGTCGACGACATTACGTTGTTTTGCCTTTTGGAAAATACAATCTATTATAATTCTTGGATCATTTAAACTCAATCCTCAACCGAATTCAGTTTACATTGGAACTTGGAGATAATAACCAGCTGCCACTTCTGGATGTAATTGTTACAAAATTAACAAAGCTCTAGAACACATAGTATTCAGGAAACCAATACATGCTAATAGATACTTCAACGCCGAGTCACACCACTCTTTACAAATACAAGCAGTAGCTAACATATTAATTTCTACGTCGATTCGCTTCAGTGATAATACTAATAGACAACAGGAGCTAAACGAAATTGCCACTTCTTCAAAATGGATATAAAACACACATGATTAAAAAGGCCATAGAACAGCAACACAAAACAACAAAAACAAAAAAGGCCAGTGTCAACTTACCAAAGACCGTATTGCCATATGTTAATGGCACCTCCGACAGAACTGGTAGACTTCTCAGCAAGCACAAAATTCCAACAGCAACCACACCTAACAATACGATCTTTTCTCAGAAATCCAAAAAGACAAAACTAAGTTGGAGAACCAAGGCGTTTACAGTATAGTAAGTGGAATCTGCAATCAAAGATACATAGGACAAATAAACAGAAGAATATCAGCCCGGCTTGAAGAACAGAAATTATCCATCAGAAATAAACAAACATTTGCACTATTCCAAAACCAGCTTCAGATGGGACATACAATTAATTGACTTTGATAGCTGTAAACAAGTTGCCAATATCTAAAAGTACAGAAACAGGCTCATACGCGAGGACATTGAAATTAAAAAGCAGGGAAGTTTAAACAAGAGAGATGATGCACTGAGTTTTTCTTAATACATGGAAAACAATAATTACACAATAAACAGCCCAGGAGACCTCAAAAACCCAAAAGCATGTAAACTTGCATTGAAAATGCCAAGTGAGATCTTAGCGATACATATAGGGTGGTGCAACCAAGATGGGGTGGACGATTGTGGGCAAACGGAGAAGAATTTGAAAGAACATTTTTGGGATATGATTGATAGTCAAGAACGCTGTGTTTTAAAATTATACCCATTATACAGGGTGGTCTGAAAAGTTAGTGGTGAACCAAACTTGTGTTTTTTTAAATGGGACATCCGGTATATTATTATTTTAGTTGATTCTCCTATTTCTTACGATCATTTTGATATGAGGTTTGTTGGGTCTAAAATTTATACCAAGGGAATGGGGAATGGAGGTTAAAATGGAAAAAAGGGTTATACTCCGGCTATTTTTTGAAAACAATTGAAGCAGGTATGGAAAAACCAAATATTCTATAAAATGTATTGTATCTGGGACTACAATAATCGCTTGTAAGTCGTTCAAAATTATTCACTGTTATACAGGGTGGTCAAGTTTTGCAAATTTACCTTGGATTGAATTTTTTTAAATGGAACACCCCATATATTTTACTGTCATATTAAAGATAACATCGCCAGCTTTCAGAAAATTCCCTATTTGATATCTTTCTAACCTACAGTAGTAAATTAACCGTGAAACCAAAATTTACTCATTCTAACAGAAACGGTATTATTTACGTTGCTTAAATTGACTACCTATAATATAAGGAGGCCATGATATAATCATAAATGAAAAGAAAGATTGACATTCTTGTCAAAACCGCAAAGTGTCAGAGAATTGGCATCAATTACCATTGTTTTTTGACGATAAGCCGAGAAATTATTAAGTAGCAATGAGTTTGAGTACTCCAGAGTTGATAAACATGACTTTTATGTTGGGCGAGTGTCAAAAAAACCCTTTACTAGCAAGCAGGGTTTATGCGGTACGATATCCCGATGCCGAAAAAAAACCAATACCTGAAGCTTTTGCAAGTTTATTAGAGAAGTTTCAAGAAACAGGCAATGTTGCTTTTAAGAAACGTAAAGTAATTAATAAACCAGTTACCAATGAAGATAATGCTTTGACAGTGTTATTAACAGTGCAAGAAAATCCACACACAAGTACCAGGGAAATTGAGAGAGCTACTGATATTGAACGCACTAGTATTAAACGGATTCTGAAACAACATAAATATCATGCCTACCACATTGAATTACACCAAGAACTGTATGATCGCGATTACGTCCAACGACAAGAGTTTTTAATTTGGTTTTTAAATTTCAATTTGGGATAATCCAGGTTTTGAATATAGGGTGCTGTTTTCAGATGAAGCAACTTTTAAAAGCAATGACTTAATTAACAAACAGATGGACCATCAAAATAAATGGTCAATTAATGTTTGGAGAGGTATAATTGGCTCTCATGTTATAGGACCATACTTCTTTGAAGAGCATTTAACGGGAGAAGTCTATTTAAATTTTTTGAGAAATGAGTTGCCCGTATTGCTCGAAGACTTACCTTTAATGTTAAGAAATTCCTTATGGTTCCAACATGATGGAGCACCCCCGCATTACCACAGGCATGTAAGACATTTTCTCAATAATTGGAAAGCATTGGATTGGGCGAGGTGGACCAGTTAAGTGCGAGGTCACCCGATTTAATGCCACTTTTTTCTTTTTATGGGGACATGTTAAAGAAAAAGTTTATAAAGAGGTTCCAACCACAGTGGAAGATATGAAGTTGAGAATAATAAGCAGTTTTCGCAACATTTCAAACCTGACTTTGAGAAAAGTGAAACTTTCATTTATGGATAGACTCGAAATGTGCCTTCAGCAAAACGGTGGTTTGGTTGAACATCTTTTATAAGTTTTAATTACATTGTTTTTGTTGATTTATATTAAATTTATTTTTTTTGTAAAAAAAAGATCTGTTATTAATACTGTCATAGCATTATCTTCATTGGTAACTGGTTTATTACGTTTTTTTGAAAGCAACATTTCCCGTTTCTTGAAATCTCTATGATAAACTTGCAAAAGCTTCTATCTCGTTTTTATTTCGGCATCGCATCATCAAAGAACAATGTTTACTTATTTACTGATGATAATATTCTGACACTTTGCTGTTTTGACAGGAGTGTCAATCTTTTGTTCAATTTTTGATGATATCATGGCCTCCTAATATTAAATTGTCAATTTTAACAACGTGAATTCAGAGTAATTCGTGTTAAAATGAAGAAATTTTGATTTCACAGCTAATTTACTGAAAAACTGTTGGTCAGAAAGGTATCAAATATGGTATTTTCTGAAAGCTAGTAACGTTATCTTTAACATGAAAGTAAAATATACAGGGTGTTCCATTTCAAAAAATTCAATCCAAGGTAAATTTGCAAAACTTGACCACCCTGTATAACAGTGAATAATTTTGAACGACTTACAAGCGATTATTGTAGTCCTAGATACAATACATTTTATAGAACATTTGGTTTTTCCATACCTGCTTCAATTGTTTTCAAAAAATGGCCGGAGCATAACCCTTTTTTCCACTTTAACCTCGTCCCATTCCCTTGGTATAAATTTTAGACCCAACAAACCTCATATCAAAATGATCGTAACGAATAGGAGAATCAACTAAAATAATAATATACCGGGTGTCCCATTTAAAAAAACACAAGTTTGGTTCACCACGAACTTTTCAGACCACCCTGTATAATGGGTATAATTTTAAAACACAGCGTTCTTGACTATCAATCATATCCCAATTTGGTTGCACCACCCTGTATATATACATATATATATATATATATATATATATATATATATATATATATATATATATATATATATATCAAAGCAAAAATATCTAATCTTTGCACGAAAACGGCCTACGAGAAGTAAAAGCTTACAGCTGCCCATTAGGCAGGCTTGTATCCAAGGAGATCTCAAATAAAAGATCATCATCGATGTGACAGAATCAAAAACAAAAACATCTGTGTAAGTAGAATAGTTCTACGAGCCAAGTATAACACTTGGCGCTACCTATTGAGATTTTGGCGAAGGCATGTAATATGCATGGGAAAAACTGAAAAGAAATAAAAATGTGCTTTCACATACTTTTATTCAAGATTTCTTGGATATTATATGTACCAAACCAATATATATATATATATATATATATATATATATATATATATATATATATATATATATATATATATATATATATATATATATATATATATATATATATATATATATATATATATATATATATATATATATATATATATATATATATATATATATATATATATATATATATATATATATATATATATATATATATGTATTCACATTTACATTTATATATTTTTATGTTTGGATACTTTCTGAATTATGTTGCGTCCTGGAATGTCTGAGTAAATGATGCTTCATGGCAAAAGACTTTTCGCACTGAGAACAACTGAACTTTTTTAATTGACCACATTCAGATCTCACATGCCTTTTCCAATGACTGTAGTTTTTGTAAGACCTTAAACACAAATTGCATCCAAATCGGCCATCGTCAGTCCTAAGTGGGCCTAAAAATGAACTTAGGTAAAATTATGTAGAAGATTTTTATAGGATTTTTATTATTATCAATTGAGCCCCCCTAATTTTCAATTTTTTAAGATAGAGCCATAATTCTTTTACCAAATTATAGTTGATCATCTATATTTTTTAAGTATATAAAATTTTTATACAGGGTGAACCAAAAACATATGAAAAAAGACCACATTGTGTTTAATGCATGGAATGCCTTATGATAAATGAATGCCCAACAAACTAACTAAAATTCTAGATATCTTTCGTTACATATCTATCTATCTGCGTTTTTTAAATACCGTTCAAACATTTTATTTGTTTTTCGTAGCGCATGTAATCTGATAAATCTAGGCTATGTAAATTACTTTTTTCGCATCAAATTTAACATTGTTAGAGATTAGACCGTGTCAAATTGGAATTACTATCCGACGTTTTGCCTTCGATTGCACGAGGCATCTTCAGGGATCTTTACTCGACGAGATCTGACCACTGAATGAGCTCGGAGAGGGCCATTTCGATTTCTGATCAAGATACGAGAAACGTTTGGAATGTTTTTGGGCAAAATCGGCTGAGGGGAAGGGATTGAAACGGGGGGTTAATTTCTAATAAATAGTGATTTTTTGTCAATGATCGCGTATTATGTCCTTTCATATGTTATATACATTTTAATAATAGCCTTCTTTGATACTTCTGTAGAGGTTAGGAGAAAAAGAAAAGGGGATGAAAATTAAGAAGTTGAAAAGTCGGTTAATATATCGTTCTATAGGTTTCCGGATATACAGATCCCAAATTAAGAACGTACTTGATATTTAATATTAACTTTAATAATGTTGGGGGGTAGAAAGGGAGAGTTGATATTTACCCTTTCCTAAAAGAATGCAATGTAAAGAACAAACTAGGACGTTTTTCCGCTTTTATTATGGATGTTATTTCATTGTTGTTCCATGTGTTATCTCTTTTGTAATATACAGTGGTTTAATTTAGATTTAAGGTTTTCAGAAATGGCACATGATTTCTAAGATTTGTATTACTAATACCATAAACATTTGCTCGTAATTTAGACCAGCTGTTTATTAAGTATGTCCCCATGTATTTTTGCATTTATAGTTGTAATTTTCAGTTTATTTGCCTAGAATAATATTACATCAATAATAAATTATTTGTTTCAGCTACCAATAAACAACATATTTATTACAAAGTGAGTGTTTTATTTTTGCTACAATTTTTCAAACTTAACACGATTTAAATAGAACGACATTGGTGCAGGCAATTTCCTAACACACGTTTCAATAGCTATAAAGACATGATGGTGCAGACCGCTTAAATCTGACTAGTCAAGGTTATTGAAACTAAACGATAAATTTGACAATCTTTCGCATCTGGCGTGGTTTTATCTGGGGTAATACTATAATATAATGCAAAACTTGTTACAGTTAAACCAAAATAATTGAAAAACTGGTTTCGCGAAAGTAGTCAAACTCGGAAAAATAGAATACTCTATATACCAAATTTTAAAAAAACAGGGTGTTCCATTAAAAAAAAACGAATTTCGTTATATTTTTTAGGGCATATAGATAGACATGCGATAGTCGTTTGGTTTTTTAAACGGATTTTGCGGTCGCTACCGGTTTCCTCAACACACTTAGCAACATTGCGCATTCATTTCTCGGATGGATGCAGGTTTTTCAAAGCTTGCATTCATTTGCAGGGGCTTGAACGTTGCCGTGTCTTGTTCGATCTTCTGCGTAACTATATTGATCTATTGTAATACATAATAATAAAATGCATTATGTAGTTATACTAAATGTTTTGAATAGATATGTCAAAATATTTACATGGCTACCTACCTAGATTCATCCGTTTTGCAAGCGCTAACAGAAGAAAATAACATATTCAAACAGCAATAATTCGAAAACAGAGATAGATATTTAGTACGTTGAATGAAATATATTGAAAATGTTGTGTAGTTTTTAAATATTGAACAATATATATTCTATTTAAAAATATATGGTTTTTTACTTATATATTTTTGGTACACTTTGTATACAATTTTTAATACTTAGAAAAAGCATACAAGCATACATATAGTTTGGTAAAAAAATATATTTGGATCTTAAAAATAAAAAATTAAGGGGCGTCCACTTATAATTAATAACCCTGTACATATGCTTGGGAATCCTTCTGGTATATTATTTACATACTGTTTACAAAATACCGACCGCCGAAAGTTGTTTATAGAGCATGTAGTTTTTTCTTTATAAACTCTATTATTTTTCATCAACCGTAAATGATGTATCAAAATTCTCTAAAAATAAAATAACAATATTCACATTTATTACAAAAAGAAAACAAAATAACTGCTTTTAAACTGACATTTTTATGAAATTTGCTAACACAAATTATAAACAAATATTTCGAGATCCCTAGTTTATAAAAACAAATCAACAAATTTCAAGTGTATAATTTCAATACTGCAACAGTGAATGTTGAAACTTTTATTTGGTATCAGAAGAAAAACGATTTAACTCTTAATTTTTTGATCGTAGTACCACTGAGAGTACCGCTCGAATAACTCTGGATGAACGTTCTTCACGTGTAACATTATATTGTACTTTTGCTTGGTACTGTGATCACAGTACAAACACTTGTTCTCCTTTGCCTTTCCACATTCCACTTTCTGGTGTCGTCTCATTGTTCGCATGTTTTTGTACTTCTTTGAGCAACTCGGACAGGAGATGACACCGAACATACCTGAAATAAACTCATCACAGTTTTTGTTTCTTTTGAAGTTAATAAAAATAAAACAATTAGTTATTGACAATAAATAATACCGTAGTTGATCGATGTTTCTGAGGATCCAAATTAAGAACAGGACGTCAAAGGTTTGAAAAATGTTTTTTATACAGTTGACAACAACCAAGATACTAGAAGTTATAATTTTTTACTTTTTTTTTAATAATTTCTTAACGAAACAACACATATCGGCACACAGTTTGAGATTTAGGGGTTGTTTGAGGCGAGAAATTGAAATACGTCCATAGTTTAGCTGTTATTAGTAGAGATAGTTAGCTGTGGTGTGATCAATGTGCTTTTATATGACATAACTTTTTTAAACTTAGTATATCGATCTGGCTATTAAAAAAATAAGTCACTAACTATACTTCTTTTCCATCAGAAATAGTAATCAATTTATTTAAAACACCAAGCCAGATTTTTCAGCAAGTTCACGAGAGAGATGTATCAAACCAATTTACATGATTCTTTTTTAATTGATCGTCTGGTTATCGAGACCTTCCAATACCATTTTTGTATTGTTTTATTGCGTATTTTTTCTATAAAAACCACTATTTTTTTCTAAAAATTGTATGTGCGTCGTGATAGCAATTGTTGAAAATACGCCTTCATTGACCTTAATACCCTTTATTAAACGTTTAATAAAATACTGCCAGATTTTAAACAAAATACCTTCAACATTTCTGAGCAACAATGGTTTTCAAATAACCCCAAATGTAGAAGTCAATTGGGTTAAAATCTGGATTTCGCGCCGCTCAAGGCAAGGACCATGGCCAATCCAATGTTCGGGGAACTGTTGATTAAGGTAATTTCACACTATATTCATTTCCATTTATTTTATTAACCCTGTATAACTACAAAAACTTTTATGGTCATAAAATAAATAACTTTAAGCTCATATTTCAGTTAAAACTGACTAATCGTGAAATATTATCCTGCCTATTATTTTTTTAAAAAAAGAACATGGGTTTTGCTACAATTTTTTCGGGACTTTTTAAAAACACTTTTTTACTGTTTACAAAATAAGCCGCAAAATTTCATTAAAATAAAAAATGAAATAGATATATTGAAGAAATGGCATGGCTGTCTCGAGAGAGTAGGAATTTTTATAAAAAAATAGCTTTTTTAAAATTGGGGTCGTGCTATTTTATTGTTCACCCTATATAACAAGCAGAAACAATTTTTATGCTCCTTTAGACGTCTTACAGAATACAATCATCTTGTAGCGCAATACGGTATTTCAGTTTGGGGGAGTGGGCTCATTAATTTTTGATTACTATAAAAAACAGGTCTTTACTTTCATATATGAATAACAAAATAATACCCTATGGCCTATAAAAAATATACCCCCTGATTGCGCCACTGCAATCATTTATTCAACGCAAAACACCAATTGATGTTCCTAAGACAGGAATAATAGGTTTTAAAAATATTAGCAGTATTTTAAGTATCCCTAGCAATTATTATTTTTACCTAAGATCATTTTTAAAAGTATGCTTTATTTTTTATGGTTAGGAAAGCTAGAGAGAGTTGTGTTATATTAGATGTACACATTTCGCTACAAATAAAACTTTTATTGTAAAAAATTTAAAGGTAAAATAAATAAAAATGTAGCACTGTTTTTAACATATTATTTAATGAAATTATTCTCTTAAAAAAAGAATTAAGCAGAGAAAAAAAATACCTGTGTCAGAGAGAACATGAAACGCAAACCTGCCAATTCCTAACTCGGTAAACCGCCCAGCATAGGCTACAGGCGAACCCAGTGGCGTAGACAGATTTTTGCTCGGGGCCGTCGTTTTTGATACATACGTTTTTTTAAATGGGACCACCTGTATATTTTTACGGAGTCCTATTCGTCTTATTATGAGCTTTTCAAAAATATATGGTTATCTATAATTATTTTAAAAAATAGGGCTGCAATTTAGGTTTGTAATAATATCTATCTATATTTTTCATAGTAAGCAATGGACTGATTATCAAAAATGGCTTTGTCACTACATTGTCATAAAGTAAGTGAAGTTTTGATGTTAATACTAATAGACGTGTTAAATTAGTCGCTCTGATTATTACTTTTTAACAAATGGCTGCAAATCAATTATTTGAAAACTTTGAGCAATATGATATGCTGACCTGTTTCATAGAGAGTCATGAAAATATAAACGCTGCTACTGAGCTTTATTTCATTAGGTAATGTTTTATTTTCTTAATTATTATTGCAATCTTTTTTAAAACTTAAACTTTTATTATATAGATATTCAGAAAGGAGGCAGGCAAATAAATTAATATTCTATAGGCTGAAATCGAATTTAATAAATTTTGGCTCTTTCAAAAAGCCCAGATCAAAGAAATATAACAAAGAGAATCGTGAGGCTGATGAAATAACGTCTTAGCAAGTGTAAATGTAACGCCTGTAACGTCCTGTAGAAAAATAGCGAATGAAGTGGGTGTAATCAAGTCTCCGGTTCAAACGATTTTAAAGAAACATAAGTATAAACCTTATAAAGTCAGAGTTGTGCAAAATCCACATCCTGGAGATGCAGAACGACGTATTGATTTTTGCCAGTGGTATTTACAAAAAATTAATACTAACCAAAATTTTGGAAGGGCGGTTATATGGTCCGACGAATCGTATATAAGTAGTGCTGGAATATTTATTAGGCACAATACGAGACACTGGTCACCTGAAAATCAACATTTGATATTTCCAGGCGAGCAACAAGGAAGATTTGGCTTTAATGTCGCTTGTTTCGTATTAGGAACCAAAATAAAATTTCATATTTTTGAAGGAGGTCTCACTGCTAATCGCTACCTTGAAATATTGCAAAATATATTGCCAGAAATCATAGAAGATGTCCCTTTAGCACATTTGAATCAAATATATTTCCAACAAGACCAGCACATAACTCCCAAATTGTGAGGCGGTATTTAGAAGAGAACTTCCCCGAATGCTGGATTGGAACGCGCGGACCTGTCCGATGGCCTCCTAGGTCGCCTAACCTGTCCATATTGGACTTCTTTTTATGGGGTCACCTAAAAAATTTTATTTTTCGTACCCGACATAACACAGTTCAAGACCTGCGTAACACCACTGAGCAGGCATTTTTGCAAATACAAGCACGCAATGTAGTCCTTTCAAATGCACTGGGTAAAATTACAAGAGTGTGTGAGAGATTTGGCTAATTACTAAAAATTGATATACTTAATATATTCTTAAAAACTTAAACTGTAGCCTTATTTTTAAAATAAGTATAGATAACTATATATTTTTGAAAAGCTCATAATAAGACGAATAGGACTACGTAAAAATATACAAGGTGTCCCATTTAAAAAAAAACGTAACTTTGGGTCATGTATTAAAAACGACGGTAAAAAACTCTATAAGAGCCAGTTTTTACCTTTTCGATACGTTAAAAGATAACCGAGATAAGGGGTGTCCCAAAATGCAACTTTTTCAATTTGGCCCTGAATCTCCGAAACGAGGCGGGCTATGGAAAATCTGATTGCGGCAGCTTGAGTTTGACAAAAAAGTGGCACGGTGTCGCGAAAACCTCAACCCTAAATATTTGCAAATAACGGAGATACCTTGTATTTACAACCAAAATTGGACACCCTGTACATGGCGTTTCACCATATAGACTTTGTCTACTGAGGTTATTATAAGATTTATCTATATCAGATGTTATTAAACATTTTAATACATCTAAAATTTACCGAATCTTACACAGACATGGATATTATTCTTATAAAATGTTACCAGTGCAAAAGTTAACAGATATCCATAAAATTAAAAGACTGGAATACTGTAATTATATGTTAGCCAGAAACAATTAAGACTATGATTTTTTTGACAAAATTTTATGGAATGACGAAGCGGTGTTTACTAAAGCAGGCGTGAATAACAGAAGAAATACTCACATGTGGGCACCAGAAAATCCTCATGGATATATTGAAATTAAAACTCAGGGGCGTATGTCGTTAAATGTTCCGGGTGGGATTCTTAGAAAACAAATAATTGGTCAGATAATTTTTAGAGATTCTTTAACAGGGATCAGATACCTACGGTTTCTAGAAAACTATATAGCTAATCTTTTAGAAGAGCTTCCTCTTAGGCAATTCGCGGATCTTGTGTGGCATCAAGAAAGCGCGTCACCTCGTAATCCAAATTATATAAGAAAATACTTAAATGAACAGTATGACGAGTGGATAGGAGTTCATGGAACTATAAATTGTCCCCCGAATAATCCAGGCTTCTCGCACTTTTTAAAGTTTTATGGACAGGAATAAATTAAACTTAAACACTTTACGTTTTTTAAAATAACCATTATGTACGGTGAATGTGTTTTACCTTTACATAACATAGCTACGGATAGTAGATAAGAGTAGTTTGTTGGTGTTGCGGAGAACAGAAAAGGTGGCAACACTGAAAAAATATAGTTTAAAAAACCGTTATGATTTACATATCATTTTTGTACCAAAAAATATATAGGTATGTAGAACTAGTTTATGTGATTGGATATCTAAGAATATACTCTTAGAAAATTTCTGTGAGACATTTATTATCAGTTTACTTATGAATAAACGTTTTTTGGGTTTCACTGTAAATACAGAGTTTTAAATTATCCTACACAAATCACACAAATCTTGATTTCTCTTAATAAAAGCGTCTTCTTTTCTTTGGTGGATTCAGTACTCGAGATCTTAGAGTCCATCGCGGAATTCTAAATTCTTTGGATGCAGTCCTAGTGGACATGCCATTTTTAACTGCCTGCAAGGCCTGTTGCATCTGGGTTTCCGTCCATAAACCCCTCTTCCTGGGTCTTCCAGTTTTTGTGAAGTGACCTGAAAAAGATTTATCTGTGAAATAAGAGATAAAAATAGCGTATTGAACGACAGGCATTTTTTAATACATTTTAAGATGTTTTATGACACTGCTACGGAGCACTATAATTTATAAACACAAAAATATAATAAATATCTTTATGCAAATGCTATAAACTGTAATGTATATCTTTTTTTAAAGATATTACCAATTATATCGATCCATAAAATATGTTATGTAGATTTAATGGAATTATGTACAGGGTGTCCCGAAAGATGACTCAAACAAAATTTTCACAGCCCTCTTCGTTTTTAAAATACAGTGAAATTGAAAATATTGCATTTTTGGGCCCCCCTCGTATTTCAATTGTTGTTTAACTTATAGAAAAGGTAACAACTGGCTCTGATACAGTTTTTCACGTAGAATCCAGTGGGGTAGTCAGATTTTTTATGTGAGCTGTCGTTTTTGAAATATAACACAAACTTATAATTTTTTAAATGGGACACCCCGTATATATTTTTTAATAAGTTAAGATAAGTTAAACAACAATCGAAACACGAGGGGGCTTAAAAATGCAATATTTTCAATTTCACCCTGTATCTTAAAAACGAAGGGGGCTATGAAAATTTTGTTTGGGTCATCTTTCGTTTTACAAAAAAGTAGCACCATGTCACGAAAACCGGAAATAAGTTTCGAAAATTAGGTGGAACACCCTGTATATTATTAGATAGAATAAAGGATCTTTTCATATTGCTTCCAAAAATATATAGTTTGTTGACGTTCGGTTTTTGAACTATTTCAGTTTAAACATTATCGTTTTGGTAAACGAGACTTCAGCCATATTCTCGGTGATGTGGTCAAATCTGCCTTGGTCATCACTATGATGCAAAAAATGCGCTGGATGGCTATTGTTTTAACAACTGTAGTTATAGCAACCAAATACATAATTGTCCACGTTTCTGGCATTTGTGGATTAACGTGTTTAATATTAATTATTTAATTTTACTGAAAACAATTCAAATGGGTAATTCTGAGGAAGAAAACGAGAATAATAAAACTGTTTTATTCAAACGATAACAACCTTGCAAGAAAAGTTAGAGTCGAATATCGGCGTAAATACCAGGGACGAAAAATTCCTTCACTAAATACAACCAAGATTACAATTAATCGTTTCAAAGAACAAAATTCCATTGAACGAAAGTCCAGAAAAATAAAAAACATTTCTAACAATGAAATGACATTGTTAGAACAAGAAGATAGTTAACAATAATTAATAAAATTAACTTTTTTTATACGAAATTTGAAAATACTACTAATACTAAAATACTTATAAAACTACTTATTCTCTAGATAGCCTCCGTTATTTATAATACATTTGCTAAAAAACTGATAAAATTTGCGTGTCCCTTGTTCAATTCTGATATTTCACTATTTAGTTTCTTTATTATAATACATTTTGTTCTTCAAGTATTCCCACAAAAAAAAATGTCAAATGGATTCAAATCTGGACGTGCTATCTGAGACTTCAATCTCTGCCTAACCAATCTTCAGATTTTTCGAAAATCTCATGATCAACCCCCAATAGAAAATTTTAGAAATTATGATATTCCTTTTAGTGTCATTGTAAAGCTTAAAATGTTTACTTTTTACTAAAAGATTTGTTTTTTCTTAGAAGTTTCCCAGATTTTTAGAATTTTAAATATCCCTCAGGATTATCAAAATCGAACTTTTTTTTAATGATTGCCAGGTAATTGAAATGCATATAAATAAGAATAATCATATTACTATTAAATATTATCTATGTAAAAACTGAGTAAAACTAGATAAAAGGTAACCTACTAGTTTTCATAAAAGGTAGCATTTTGATGACTGAGTAATCAGTCTTCCGATCCTACTTCACAATTGAAGCGATTGGAGCAACAAGGGACACAAGCCACATTTTGATCAAAAATAAGTTATTGACCATCACAGTTTTCTGTACGTTTTCCACTCGCTATAAATTTCAAACTTTGACTATTGGATAATAGATGGCGGCACCCATCTAAAAGGCCCTTATTAGAAAATTAATGAAACATCAATTATTTATGACAAGAAAGTCATAAGCCTCATATAAACCATCATGACCGCTTCTCAGGAAGCAACACGTAAGCGTGTTATGTGTGAAATTGGGTCAAATTCAAGTGATTCTGATGAGGATTTTGAGAGTTGAGAGTAGTGCTTCGTCGGGAAGTGACTTCGTAGACGATTCGCGAAAGCTAACTTTTTTTTATAAGGTTAAAGTAAATGGTATTGATGTTCAGTTTGCAGAAAAGAATTTTTGGCGAAACATGGACTGCAAAAGTCTCTGAAGCGAGTTCGCAATATAACTGCCCAAATATCAGAGGGACGATCTACTGCAAAACCAGATGAACGCGGGAAACATCACAATCGTCCGAATAAAATTTCGGAAGAGCGAATTCAGTCTGTCTTTGAGCATATAGAGTCTTTTCCGAAATACGTAAGTCATTACAGTCAAGCAAGAAATCCCGATAAGGTCTGTCTTGACCATGATATTAATATTTCGATTCTTTACAATGATTTCTATGTGCCATGGTGTCAAGAAAAAAATGTAGATCCTGTTAAAGAAGATACTCATCACTAATCACGCAGTTTGCCAAGACTTAGAGACAAAACTTGAACTTCGCCAAAGAAGAGGGACTGCCATGCAGAATGATTTAAAACGAGAAACTGAAGACGCTAAAGTAAACCATACCAAAGTGTGATTTCTTTCGATTTGCAACAAACTTTACCCACTCCTTTGCTTACGGTTGGCCAAGCATTTTATTTACGTAAAGCATGGACTTATAATCTTGGCGTGCACGACTGTGATGACGGGCTGGCAACAATGTATATGTGGACCGAAGATGTTGCTAAGCGGTGTAGTGAGGAAATCGCCAGTTGTCTTTTAAAACATTTAACATCACGACCCACCACAGGACAAGAAGATCTGATAATCTATACAGACAACTGTGGAGGTCAAAATAAAAATTGGCTGCTTATGTTGCTATGGCTACAGTTAGTGCGCGAGAATAAGTACAAAACCATAGAACATCGATTTTTAATATCTGGGCATACATTCCTACCGTCTGATAGAGATTTTGCGGTTATTGAAAAACACAAAAAGTATCTGAGACAGGTTTATTGTCCTCAACAGTGGTACGAAGCAGTTTCTAAGAGCAAACGAGTAAAGCCTTTTAACTTTGTTGTTATGAAACAGGAAGATTTCTTTTCTTTTCAAAATATCCCATTTTCAAAGAAAAATGTAACAGAGGATAGAGAATCCATAAAATTTACCCAAATACGATGTTTTAAATTTGACTGCAACTTTCCCAATATAATTTTTATCAAGCATTTGCTAAATGAAATATCTTTTAAAGCTATTAATATTGGAAAACGGAGGATACACATTAGCGAGTTAAAAGATATTCTTCAGAACTTGCCAAACAAATATCAGCAACGGCTGAAATTATCCTCAGAAAAAATAGCTGATATTAAAAAAACTGAAAACACTGGAGAAGATGAACCAATGCCAAGAACTTTAGAGCCCGAAAATATCGATGGCGAGCTGGCGAATATACATGGCAAAGACCTTCCCGTAGATGATGGCCTGGTAGGCGACTAGTATCTGCATACAAATTTACTATGCTATGTTATTTGAGTATTCTATAGTTACTTGTAGTTTATATTTCTCGCTTCAATAAAAAACGTGCCATTGTTTAAGAGTAGAATATTTGTTTTTACTTGTACACATAAAGGTGACAAGCCACATTTTTTTTAAATATTTTTTTTTCGATTATTTGCATTTTGTTTCAAATCCAAAAATATCTCATCATGAAATACATCTCCTTAACCAAAAAATACCCAGACACTATTAGCGAAAGAGGTTATTTGTTATTTCAGGATTTGGTCAAAATATTAAATCTGTTTTTTCTCAAAATATTCAAAATGTGGCTTATGTCCCTTGTTGCCCCAAGCACTTCAATTAATAGCTTTGATATATTTTTTAAATGTTCGATATTTGAGATTTTTTATTTCATAAGGAATATTATTATAAATTAGAGAACATATTTAAAAGATTATTTATAATTTTCTGTAAGATGAACATGAATTTAACAAGTTATTTCTAGTATTTAAATTATGAGTAAAAAAAATAAGTGGATTTCGCGTCTAAATTCTAACTTAGTTAATTTAAATCTTTTTTAAATTGGTGATATGTGATCATATTTTGTAAGAGTAATTGCATTCCTGATGACAATTATTATATAAAATTTGTAATTTATGTTTTTCATTAGAATTGATACTTTTATAATAAATTAAGTCACAATAATCAAGGGCAATCGGCAAGTGTTAGTTTACTATTAGTGTTTAAAAAATCTTTAACATTGTATAAAATTAATAGTTTAAAATACACATTTCTTTTAGTATTATCTGTACTCTTAAAAGACGTAACTCCTAAAAAACTAAAGTCTTAAATACGCACATCTATTGCAAGTATTTAAAAAATAATACCCAGCAGTTTCAAATACTGATTGTACATCTTTCACGATTCTTGGCACAATGGCGAGCATCACTTATTCAATATTAAAATTTTAAGTTGGGAAAAAGAAAAGAGAAACAAAATTTTGAAAAACCAAAGAGCTTTCAAAGGTGGTTTTCAAAATGACGGTCATTTTCCCTATGTGACAGTGGTATGAGTCTTCCGAATCGCCTCGTCGAAGGCAGATCTCTGTGTTCTCAACATAAGTGCTTCCACGTGTTCGGTTTAGCTGCTTTGTTTCGGGGGGAAACGGGAGACTTAACCGCTCAGTGTGAAAGCTAACGACCTCGCTAGAAAGGGAGCAAACGCTGTGAATGTGTGAAGCCTAGTTGTTCCTGCATTCTATCCCGTTCGTCTGCCGCAGTTCTTCATATAATAATAGCGTAATGGCCGCTATGTGGCGGGAGTGGAAGGGATAAGTGGATAGCTTGAAAGAAAAGGTCATCTCGTAAGACCGGTAATACTCTCAAGGGGCATATAGTAGAAGCCAAGATGCATTTCAAAAATTAAAAGAGGAAATATAGAAAGTGTTTTGCAACATTCGGAAAGTTCCGGGAGCTTAGAGCTCGCCATCCGGACGTCCTACCGATAACGTCTCCAAACTGGAATAAGCTGTAAATCATCTGGGAGAGTCGCCCTAGCCTGAATAAGCTCCGCTACAGAATGATATCGTGTTTTATATAATTTATTTTGCATGAAACCCCATAAAAAAATCTAAAATCGAAAGATCCGGAGATCGAGGGGGCCCTCTTACAGGTCCGTGGGTACCAATCCATCTTTGAGGAAAGTTGTCGTCTAGAAATGCCATAAAAGTGCAGAGTTGTGGCAACTGTATGTATCTTCAAAAATCCTATAGACTACGCGTCTTCCAAAAATGAAACACGAGACTCCAAACCCAAAGCGTTCTTGTTGTGCCCTCTCAAAATTTAAATAGAGATTTTGTGCGGACCACTTTCTTGTATTATGGCGACTGAAAATATGTATGGATTTGGTGTACATATCGTTAGCTAAACAACATTCGGCACTCGGCATCGCTGAGGTATAAATGTTGAACTGTGTGGAATAATTAAATATCAGTCTTGGACACATCAGTTGCTTCCTCTATATGTTGGCAAGAAGATAAAGGCGTCGCTTTTACATAACCCAATACATTTATTTCTTTTTCCTCTCTCTCTTGCTTGGTGTATTCTTCAGGATGGGGCTGAATAAATGATCTGTGTTCTACTAAATTTGATTTAAGGCGGGCAAGTACGTCTCGGAAAGGCTGCCTTTCATAGCGCTCAAAATTCATTTCTTGGGGATTTTTATTAGATTGTATGAAATAAACTAACATATTACACTTTTCATAATTTTTGTAGACCGCCATTATCGTAAAAAAGGTAAATTAGATATAGTATATAGTTAAAAAGAAACACCAAAATAACGAAAATATATCATTAATAATAAAAACTGACAAAACCGCAAAGTTTTTGACATTTTGCTTTTTGTTCTAAACAAATTAGATATAGCCTACTAACTACTAATTGGACACAAAAGGAACTTTTAGAAAATATCGAATTTTGAGCTTGTTTTTCAAAATAACTCCATACGTCTATATATTTTGGAAATACCACATTATTTCTAATAAATATAAAGCATAATATACAAGGTGTCCCATTAAAAAAAATAAAGTAGTGTCCGATAACTTTTTGACCTGACCGTATATTTATTCTGAAAGCGGCATTGAATTCTACGAAAAAAGTCATATAAGAACCAGCGAAACAAGAAAAAGCGAACTTTTTTGATAAGCTATCAGATAGTTAGAATACGAGGGGTGTCTGAAAATGCAATATTTTCAAAAAAACCCTTTATCTCAAAAACCAAAAAGGCTAGGACATTCTGCTGACGCCATATTTACTTTCACAAAAAAGTAGCTCACTGTCTCGAATATTGCAACTCCCTATTTTTAAAAATAAGGGAGATACACCACTTGCCGAAAATGGGATACCCTGTTCAAATCAGTGTTAATGTCTACGATGAGTGGTGTTTCTTTTGAAGATGTACGAGTTTACTTTGGCTTTTAACCACCATCTTAACTGTTATTAAATTAGTATTAGGATATAAGGTTTTATATAAAAGTTGTAGCTAGTAAGCTTTTTTTTGTATAGAAACTATTGTGTACAGGGTGAGACAAAAATACGTAGTTTTATTTTTCCAATTGAATTGAAATACAGTGCATATTATATGTCCATAGACTTGGTATCTTCTTCCTGATTATTAGTATACTAAGTCTGACATATCTATCTTCAAAGGCAGAGAAATTTTACTGAAACTCTGTCATAAGAAATGAAGTATTCCCACTAATACAAGTCAGTACACTTTCTAGTAAAGCGTTCTTCGTCTCTAACATATTGCCTCTTATGGCAACGTTGATGTCAATTTTTTCAGGAATATTTAAAGATAAGTATCAAATATAGAATATTTATTATCGGCAAAAAGAGACTCACTCGATGGACATATAATATGCAGGGGGTTCCATTTAGAAAAATAAATTTAGAATGCAACGCGGTTTTATTTCACCGAGTATACAATACGTTTCCACACAAAAAAAAACGGCTTACTAGCAACAATTTTTATTTAAAACAATTTGTTCCAAAACTAATTTTATAAATGCTAAAGATGTGGTGTATTTAAAACAATTCAACCTTTATGTACAAGGAATCCTTTGAAGTGTAACAGGGTTATAGAGTGCTTATTTATAATATTTAAAGTTATTTATTTATTTTATTTATTTATTTGAGACATAGCGGGCAATCCTATAACAATACTGAAATTAACTAAGATATGATAAGTAAAATCAAAGGTACTCTGTAGGCTTCTTCGTGGATTATAATTTACAATGTTATCAACTATAATTGTTAGTATATATTTAATTAAACACCTTATCTAACCAATTCAGCAGACTTTATAACTCGAAAAACAGCAAACTACAACAACGATGAGAACTTCTTCTTTAATATATTTATTTTAACTAGCAGATGGTTTATTTAAATAAAAGATTTGGTTTTAAAATACAACTTAAAAATCTATTAACAAAGTTAAGGATGTGAATTACTGTACAAAAATAATACTTAAAATTAATAGCAAAAAACAGTATTCAAATCCAGAAAATCACGGAATTTACTTAAAGTCCCTAAACCTATTGCAAAAGAAAAGAAAATAAAAATGATTAAATAAACTATAAATTTAACTCTTGAAAATATGTAAAAGTTACTCCCCAAATGAATCCTAGAATATAAATAAAATATCTTTGATAGTCCCTTACTTTAATAACCCATTGTACACTTAAAGGCCCATAAACTACCACAAAAAAAGAATTTGAAAATAACTGTAACCAACAGAACTTCGACACAGACTAACTCTTGTTTTAGAAATCAGAAAAAGATCGGCACCTTAATTGAAAAGAATTGCCTTTGGTTGGCTGAAATGCAATGCGTCATCATAGACGCACCCTGAACTCTTAATTAATAAATACTTCATAGGTGTCGCCTAGAGTTCTTCTTTATGTATGCAATTGAAGAAATAATTACATTTCCGTCTAAATAGGATAAAAGTAGCTTCTATATAAATGTCTAAAACTTGAACTAACTTATCAGCGTTCTGGCTCAAAAAGACTATGGCAAAAAAAAGAAAGGCAAAGAAAAACCCTCTCAGCCAATCTTTTCTGAAGGGAAACAATGCTTTCCAAAAAAAACATGGAATTTTTGAAACGCCTTCTATTATAAAATATTCTATTGTATATTCTATATAATTGAATCGAAATAAAATGTTTCAATTATTATTAGCTTTAACTTAAATGCAAGCTTCCTATGCCACAGGTCCATATATGGGACAGAAACTCTCGAAAGGGAGACACTTGAGAAAGTTTATCCATATGTAAATCTGTCTACACAATCTAACAGATAGGGTTTGAGATAAATGATAATTATTATTTTGTTTAGATTTTAAAAACTCTCAGAACTAATTTAGGTAGCTTTACTGTAATGAGAAAAAAATGAATTAAGAATTTATATACTCTGTTCTATTGGTATAGTCTGTTCCGTTACAGAAGTATAGGTTCTGGAGCTTTAGTGGGCAAACATCTCTCCATTACAGAATACTCTCTAGTCTTAGAATATTAAAAAATACAAAAAAAATGATAAGAATCAATGGTATAACAAAAAAAACAATATTTTAAGAAAAACAGGTAATATATTACGAAATTATAAAAGTATTCTATTAAAAAAACATGTTCGAAATGTGCTCTGTGCTTTTCCCTATAAATATTGCATAACTTAATATACTGGCCTATTTGGTATTATAATAGATTTTCGGACATTGATTGTGAACCTAAAGCCAGATTTGTTCAGCTATGTTTCGTTCTTAAGCTGTTCATAGTCAAAGTTTTTAACATTGTTTCAATTTTGACCTTTCCTTTACCCAGACTATATATGAAAAATACGCTTGGTAATTAGAAAAAATATGTCTAAAGCTGTATTTTAAAAGACAAAAAAAGAATGTCAAATATAGAACTTTTAATGATGTATCTGAATCGTTAGGAATTCCTACAAAAATAATAAATGCTTATCGAAAAATAAAAAAATTAACATCGACTTTGTTATTTTAAAAGGAAGACCCTGTAGATGATATGTAACTTTCAATTGTTTATTATTGTTATTCATGGCCTACTATTAAATTATGCATTTAATTTCAGAAAATTGTCATTTATTTGCTTGTTTCTGAGAAAAAAGTTCATGCTTTTATATATTTTTGAAAAGGTAAAAATAAGACAAATTTTATAGCCTATAAATATACAGGGTGTTCTATAAAAAAATAAAGTAGGGTCCGATAACTTTTTGACCTGACTTTGTATACTAATTTCGAAGGCGGAATTGAGTTTTGCGGGAAAAGTTATATAAAAAACAGTTTTCACATTTTTATCATCAAGTTATCTGATAATTGAGATACGAGGGGTACCTGAAAATGCAACATTTTCAATTTAGCCCTGTATCTTAAAAACTAAAAGGTTGATAATTTTGTTAACCGCATCTTTAGTTTTACGAAAAAGTAGCAAACTGTCGCGAAAACCGCAAATTTCTATCTATAAAAATAACGGAGATACCCCTTAAAAGTACCCCAAAATGGGACCCCCTGTACGTCAATAATGACACAGCAGATCTTCTTACCTTCGTAACCCACAAATGGAATAAGTTCATCGAGTACCATGGAAAAGCTCAACATTCTAATTCAATGCAGTTTAGTTTTGGGAGTTCTATTTTTGAGTCCCTTTTAGAAGAAAGAGGAAGAATCTCGCAACATTTTTACTAATAATTAGAAACAATTATTTGCAGAAATAGAAAATAAAGAGTTGCCGAAAAAAATCAGAGCGTTAATATTGAACAGAGTAGGCTTAAACAATATTTTACCTAAAATAAACTGCAAAACTGAGCTACTGTCTCCAAATATCTATTAACATTAGCTATAATAATGTAGGGAAAAGCAGAAAGCACTAATCAAGTTCATCAATATTAATCAACACGAAAATAATATTAATACATAAAAATATAGAGCAATATCCTGGCCAAACAGATAATGAGAGATTTTAAAGCTAATTCAGCATAAAAAACTCGTCACTTTTGATGTCCTTATTTGAAACAACAACTTGATGTACTTGCACCAAATGTCTGCGAAGATTGTCCTTCCTATGAAAGGTGAATTTACATTTGTAACAGGCAAACGCTTTGGGTTTTCCGCATTCGTACTTTTCGTGATTGCTCAATGATCCTAAGTGCTTGTATGACTTCGGACAGTTCTTGCACTGATAGAGAAGACCTTGAACAATAGATCTAACATTAAATTGATTTTTATATATCTTCTTCCAATAACCAGCACCCCATTAGTAAAGATTTAATAAAATATTAACTCTTACTAATAACAGGAATATAAATAGAGATTTTTTTCAAGATAGTCCATAGTAATATATGTTTTGCACTCGCAAGAATCATTTGTTTATATTCGTTATAAATAATTTAATAGAAAAAAACACGTTTTCTTTCGTTTTTGGCTTATAAAATCGAAACTAATGAAGCAATATTAATGGTGTAAAGAGATGAATTGTAGAAAATAAAATTACGAAAACTTGATTGACTGGACCGGACTTGATGAAAATTCATTATCAACAATGTAAATAAAACACTTTAAACTGTTTTAGATTTTCACTTCACTCACAACTTTTGACATATGTTTCGCTAAGGCTGTAATTCGTCAGAAAAACGGTATTTAAACTAACAACTTGTTAAATGAGCTAAATTTTTATAAAAATATATGACAGTGAAACAAAAAAACGGAAATTATTTTGCTACATATTTAATTGAATATATTCATATGAAAAAGTTAGCAAAATATTTTCCGTTTTTTTGTTTGACTCGCATCATAAGATAGCTTATCAAAAACTAAGATAGGAATGTGAAAGTTATTTTGCTCTAAGTCCAACCGTTCAGGTGCTATGACGGCTCAAAGAAGCAAAAATGACAATTTTCAAACCATCAATAACTCAAAAACAGTTGAAGATAGACATATAATGCCCTTATCAAAAAACACTTAGAATAGGCCCTAGAATCCAAAAATGTAATAATATATAGGATGTTCCGTTTAAAAAGCGCAACATCTTTGGCGTAAGACTTTTGTTTCTCATTCAATTGTTTTTTGTTACGATTTTCGAATTCTCATGGCTATTTTAAATTTCTTGAGAAATACGGGAGAAGTAAATCCGTTTTTCCTCCTCAATGGAGGACCATGAACATTTTAAATATATTTCTTCTACTCTTTTGAATGGTAAAGTCTATTTTGAAATTTTATGAAAACTTTTCTAGATTTCACGACGCGTGCTATGTCGTTCGAAAGATAATAAAAAAATACCCATCTTTTATCCGCTACATATCTCTCCTAGATTCAGCAGTTTCGTCGTAAATCATAAACATTCATATTTTTGGAAAAAAGCAAGAACGTGATCATTTAATTTCCACTTAGACTCAAACTGTAACTGGTTCTCATCTTCTACCCCTATATCATAGAGACTTTATTCCACTGATACGTACTTTTATCTACAACCTTAACACTATCGATTGGGAGCTTCTGGAGGGTCATAATAAACTCCAAGAATCATTTAGAAGTTCTCCAAAAAACTTATACTGAATAAACTCAGCACAAAAGACCAAACAGTATATTATCGTCTCCTAATAGGTCATTCTAGATTAACCCATCTATATCTATTAAATAATGATGAGCCACCGATATGTAAACACTGCAACATCCCGCTTACAATTAATCACATATTCACTGAATGCAATGATCTATCTACTTTGAGGAACACACATAATATACCTATAGGGAATTTGAGTGCGACATTGGCTCCAAAACCTAGAAATATTAAAAACATCCTAAATTTTCTTAAAGAAGCTAATTTGTATGGAAAAATATAGAACAGACCATTATTCATAAGTATACTAGAATCTTACGTAGTGCTAAATAGCCTTTAGATGTTGATGCAATTGTCACTAAATTCTGTGTCTCTCTCTCTCTTTTTCTGCTCCTTTTTATGGCCAAGTCGGTTTTTCTATATAAAATATTTTTATTGCTATTTTGAAAAAGAATAATGAAAATTGAAAGAAAAATGTTTCGAAGAAATGAAAAAAACAACTTTTTTTATTACACAAAAGTATGCGTATGAATTTCCCGACTGTTCTCTTTTTCCTCTTTCGACTGGTATATTCGGTTTTTTGATCTGATCAATAGTTTCAAATCAAATCAATCAATCAAAATAAGCTTGATTCAAAGACAAAGTTTACTTTAGAGACAAAGCAACGTATAACTATTAACTAAATTAAAGTAAACTGTTATATAAATATAAATTGTTAATTTAAACAGCACTGGAATAATATTACATAACATGCCATGTCAATAATTTAAAATATAACAAGCTAGTATATAGTAAATAAAACACACAACAACAGACAAATACTGAATGACAGCACTGACTATACTTAATATAGGTAAACATTTAATTAAAAAATAACAAAACTAAATATATAATTTTTTTAAAAGAAGAACTAAAGTAGTTAATAAGAGCAAATAATAAAACAGACATACATTTAAAAGGAGTCATCATAATATTCTTTCAGATCGTAATGTTCTCTTTCAACTAGTAGTCTTTTAACAGATGTTTAAAAATATCTCAATGGAGGGATTTCTTTGATGGTAACAGGGAGGTAAATAAATATGTTTGTACCCTCAGAGTTAATAGATCTCCTAGTTAAGGTGGAAGATGGAATGCGCAGACGCAAGGACGTCGAGTGGCTGGTGTTATATGAGTGATCATGCTCGAGTAGGTTTCCTTTATGTTTGTAAATCAAGCAGACCGTCTCCAGTATAAATAAAGATGTTAAAGTTAGAATTCGTTTAGAATGGAAAAACTTCCTGCATGATTCTCTACTGTTTAAGTTATACATGTATCTCACTGCCGTCTTTTGTAAGATGAACAGTGAGTTACCTAGGTATTTGTGTGTATTGCTCCAGAACACTATTCCATACTGCAGGTGCGATTTCACCTGAGAGTGACACACCATTCTTGCTGAAGTAATACCAATTTCCCTAGATACTAAAAGGACAGCTTAGCAACCCGGAGCCACCCTCCTAGCCAGTATTTGTACATGATCTCCAAAGTTCAAATTCCTGTCAATATAGACTCCCAAGAACCTAACCTACGACGCAACGCTAAGTACGTCTTCTCCTACGTACAGTCCATCCACATCACACCTAAAACTCACTAAACTAGTTTTAGTGATATTAAGTGATAACCAGTTTGCATTATACCACTGTTTGATTCTAGGCAGGCCGACTGTAATTTTATCATTTAGAGCAAGTGTTCAATCTTCTTTAGTGCAAGGGCCCAAAATCGATTTCACATCATCCGAAGAGCCACAATGGTCCACGTCACGTTACCAACATATTAATTAAATAAAAAACATATAATGGTTTTGTTTTTGTAGTTGCAACCCGCAAACTTCCTTCCAGATCCACATTTTTCACACGAGAAAACAGCTGCTCTCACATATGTGCTCCCAAACAGAGACATCATTTCTCTGGGCATGTTTTCGGATTTCAGGAAACGAGTTTTGTTCGACATATTTTGAATAAAAATCAAGAAGACCCATGTCGAACTTGTCTTTCAGTTCCGAAATACAAACAAATCGATAAGCCCCATCTCACAATTTTCTGGCATGTCTTTAACGGATACACTGAATGGTCAGGCAAAGAAATTGATGTAATTTTCATTATCTCTGAACTCAGAAAACCAGGGGCGTGCGGTGAAATTTTAAGAAAGGGAAGCAATTTTTAGAAACTTACCTATTTGTAATGTAATTCGATTCTTCGATCATTTTTTGCCAATTCATTTGTAATATATTAAAAACATTGTCCGAGAATAGAAATATTTCTGAAAATATGTTCAACAAATAATTAAAATTAAAATCTGGTTTCAAACAGTCCAAAAACCCCCTCGAACTATTTATTGCTTCTGAGTCACACGTTTCATTATTTTCTATTATATTCTCAAATAGTTCAATCAGTGATTCACGATTTTCAGATACTGTTAACACAAGTCTTCCATTATAGTTCCACCTAGTAGGAGCTACTTTGGACAATCGTTTGTGGATAATGGAGTCCAAAGCTTGTGTACGTTTTGTTGACTTGGAAAAAAAAGCAACCATGTCACTAAAGTAACGAAAAATACTTTACCCTCTTTAATGTGATTGATAGACTTGGATAAAACTAAATTTAATTTATGAGCAAAACAATGGACAAACACAGCACTTGGGAAAGTTTCTCGAACTTTAGCTTGCAGACCACCTAATTGTCCTGCCATCACTGCAGCTCCATCATAGCTTTGAGCAACTAATTTTTTCTCTCCATTAATTTCTTTAGTAACGTTATAAACTACGGTATATAATGCATCTGCTGTTTTAACGTAGCGTATTACTATAGATAATTGGCTAAAATTAGTGATATCAGTGGTTTCGTCCAGAACAATAGCAATGA
The DNA here is from genome assembly GCA_030620095.1 of Kuschelorhynchus macadamiae. Lineage (NCBI taxonomy): Eukaryota > Metazoa > Arthropoda > Insecta > Coleoptera > Curculionidae > Kuschelorhynchus > Kuschelorhynchus macadamiae. The sequence continues at coordinate 2,715,094 of JAUTXW010001216.1, read as the reverse complement.
ACCGCGCCTCGCCAATCTCCTGCTTAATTCTTTTTATCTTTCTTTCTTTCTATTTTTATCGATTAGTTCATTGTGTTGGCGGTGACTAATTTCCAACTGTTTATTAAGGGCGTGTTCAATTCTGGTTTTGCCGAGGACTTTTTCTTTTATGCGTCCTGTAAATGCGCTTTGGACAAAATGTGTCTTTTTATAGCTCTAAGGAAATTGTTTAAATCGGAAAAACCAGTTTTATTCCAGAGACCTTTTTCATTTTCAAAAAGTAAACTTGGCCAACAAAATAATTTACTTATATTTTCACACCCTGTTAGCCATTTAAATTGTTCCTATTGTTTTTCCGGTTAAAAATGTCTAATACAATTTTTCATTTTTGTGGTTAAATTTTTTATAGGCGGTTTTGCCCTTCCTTTGGAAATTATTTGAAGCTTATCAGCGAAGTTTAATGTTGAAAATCCCTTTATTATTAAGACACACACCACATATTCACACACACCCTTCTTACTAAATTCTCCAACATTTTCAACGTTATTATCGACAGCCGAAGTTGACGGTATTTGCATATCTACGTCCGTATTATTGTCTTCCATATCGCACTATGCACGACGCGACGTTCGGATCAGACAACACACGGATAGCCGTTCAAACAAAGAACCTACTCCAATGATAGCTTCCGCCACCACTTAAAGCACGCGATTGAAATGCAAAAAATGCAAACAGCCGATGGAAAGTTTAATAACCTTTGGCTCGATTCACAGGAAATCAAGCATACAGGACTTGGCTGCAGAGAAGCTAGCGGCCCGCATAGGTTTTATCCGATATTCTATTGTAGCTGGGTCGGAGTCAAGGCCGCATTTATTATGGGCTTGATAATTAAAGTAATGTTTTAGCATTTTTAATATAAACTAAATTAATGGTTTCCTATTTCAAAAATTACATTTTAGAAGATGTTTTGTAATTTTTTTTGGAGGAGCACTGCTTCCCTTGCTTGAACTGCACGCCCCTGCAGAAAACCTTGATTGGAACTCTTTTTTGAGTAAATCTAGTGCTACGACATATTTATCCACATCTGTACATACGCAACTTTTTAGTTTAGGAAAGTGCGTACACTCTTTTTTCAACATTTGATTTTTCCATAAATCTTTTAAACTCCAGTACTTTCACAGTGTCAAGAAGGTTATTAATGCGATTTTCTTTTCGTTGTAATTTGGTGTTCATTGAGGTGCAGCGTGATGTCCGTGAGAAATCCAAAGTCGCGCAGCCAGTCGGGATCACTAAATTGAGGTACTGGTTTGCCTTTGATTTTCATAAAGGAGGCGATTTCCTTCTTGAGTTCAAAAACGCGTTTTAGCATTTTTTCTCTGCTCAGCCAACGAACATCACAAAAAAATGCCACATCACCATACTCGGTACTAATTTTGTGTCAAAATTTCTGTATTCTTTTTAACTTAAACATCACGTCTCGTTAAAAGCGGACCGTTGAAGCAATTTAGAAAATATATGTTTATTAAAATGACACCATTTTATCGAAAACATTTTTTTTTAATGAAATTGCTGATACGGTTTATATTTCAGAAAAAACTATAAGATTAAGTTTACAAAAAGGTAGTAAGATTTTATGCGTTACTAGAACACTAAAAACATTAATCACATAATTTCATATTACTTTTTAACATCAAATGAACCATACATTTTGAAAGTTACTATAATATAGTTCAGTGTTTTATTACCTCCCATTTGAAATTGATCGAATTCGTATCTGCAAACGAACCCTCGTAGATGCAATGGTTGGTAGATAAACTAAAAAATTAATCTGATATCCGCGATCAACGAGGAGCTCACGACAATAGACCAAGAGCATTAACAAATGACTTTCTTATAAATGAAATCTTATAAGAGCACATAAACTCTTTCGCCAAACAAGAAAGTCATTATAGCAGAGAGAAATCCTCAAATGACTACCTGTCGGAGGACTTAAATATCTCCAAAATGTTTAGGTTTTTTTCTTGAGAAATACCCTAATCAAAAAATTTCATTAAGGACATATAAAGCAGAGTTTGCTAACTTTAAACTGAGATTTGGAGCACCACGTAGTGATACATGCACATTTTGAGACAATCAGTATATTATGTGCAGCAGAGACTGATGCAGAGAGACAGAAGATTGTGAATGAAACAACACTTCATCAAATGAGAACGAAGTTGGGAGATGAAAATATTAAAGCACAGAAGCAGCTGAAGTTACTCTGAAAACTGAAGAAAAGAAGCAGTGTAATGGTACAATTTGATTGGGTCAGGGTTGTGGCAAATGCAAGGCTACTCACCCTTACACCATAATATGCATGGACCAAGACGATTTTAAAGACCTATGGAATATCGAAGCATCCCTCTATAAAGATCCCAAACTGAAAATGACCCAATCATTGTGGTATAAACTCTCTGTGGATGGCCCGAATACAATTATGGTGAGGGAAACCCATAATGTGATCAGGTCTTGGACTCAATATAATCTTGTAAAAAAAGGACCAAGTAAAAAAAATAAAGTTATTTCAAAATATATGAGTAGAATGTAAAATAGATTCGTCAGTTTCCATTGAATATCATTTATTTTAACGAGGCAATCCTGTATATGTCAGGAGCCATGAGCTATACTTCATAATGGGGTTAGAAATCAATCCATGAGTTACAAGGGTAAGTTAACGTAAATTATAATCTTATTTTGTTATAATTTAAGCACATTTCTCAATGTTCTATTTATTTTATTTTCCTTTATTAATTATGATATCTGTTTAGTAAGACGCAAAAAATTAAAGGAATCTTTTAGTATTGAATGATTCTCACTTCAAAATCCAAAATTCGCCAAAACTCTTACTCATGCTTATTTGCCCATCAATGCAACGTTGAATAATAGTGTCAAGCCAGACTAAACCCCGCTTCACTATTCTCTCGACTCGTCCGACGATCTAGGTTCCCTCAAAACCCGGATGTATCGATGTACTTGTTAACACTGTAGTCGTTACCTTTTCACTTTGTATTTATTCATAAAAATGTTTTTAAATAAGTAGAAATCAATCTCTTTTCATTTTGTAGCTGTAACTGGGTGTTTTTATGATATTAAACAACATCAGATGTCTATAACATTTCACAAATATATTACGATATATAAACTATTCTAGAAAATAAGTTATAAACAAGTAGGCCAATAGAGACATGAAATACTACATAATTGGAAATAGAGAGGGGGTTCATTTAAGTGCTAATTGAAGGAATTTCAAAATGCAGAGGGGAAGACTGTCAAAATAAGCTAGAAAAGTAAAATGTTTCTCTCTTTGCCCTAAATTTTTAAAGCGATGCAAAAATTCGCCAAAGTTACACTGACATTTCTTTTTTTTAATTAATAATAATTGCCATAACGTTATTAAAACCAACAAAGATATTTATTGCATTGCTATATGGTACTTAACGAGGACTTGAAAATATATGTCATTGCTACATGTTTGCTTCACAAAATCCGTACTTAAATTCATTTCACATGGCAAGTTTACCAACAACAAAGGATGCTGCTTACCAACATGGACGATCTGAAAACATCTGTCGGTTTTGGTTGGCACGAACCACACCTTAACCTATAAACTCCTGATTTCTTCTATTTGTTTTGAGTCAGTTTGTTATTTTTTATTATTTTTTCCAGTTTCTTAAAACTGATTTTTAACCCATTTCTAGAAAGGTGTTTAGAAAATTTGTTACTTAATTTGCCGATATATGGGTTATAGTTTTTTATAAATAAAGGAGTTAAAAGCTGATTTTTTGTAAATAATGATGACATTGTTAAAATTGAATAAAAGTATAATAAAATATTAAGGATTGATTTTAATATTATTAAAGATTGAAGGGTTAAAGGGAGAACTGTTGAACTGTTATCGATCTCTCGGCGAGGACTTTGAAACTCGACCGCTAGATGGATTTTTTGGGCTGCCGTCGGCTAACTAGATAACTAGTGATCGGTAGAGTGGGTCGGGGTAAAAATAGAAGAAGTATGCGCCACCTGTTTTTATGGCCCCTAAAAGAAAGCCCGAGACCGGATGTACTTAAGAAAAACAGGAAAACTACAAAAACTTTACAATAACACCAATATCCTTAATATTGAAAAACATATTTACGAAAACTTACGGTTATAGCGTTGTTTATACATAGATTATAGTCACACTTAGTTCATATAAAGTTTAATAAATGAGATTAAAGCCATATTAATAATTATTACTTTCTCTTACGACTATTTCCTGAGTATGCACAAAAGAAAGAAAGAGAGAGCTGTCTGTAAAATATAGGAAGAGGTCGTAAGACGTGACGTAACCTAACTTAGGATTCTTCCAAATAATTTTGCATGTTGCACTTAAATTTTTATATATTTAATAATAAGTGATACGAGAGAAAGCTCATCAAGATTGAACTATGTTAAGTATCTCAGAAAGAAAGGTAGTGTTGGTTTTATACCAATTTAACTTAAATCAAAAGGCTACAAAACTTACATCATTCAAGTTTCAAGTACAGTACTTGTCAGTGATTCAATTACCTTCGAAATAGGCCTATTTAACCCAGTTTACAAATAAATGTGCAAATTCATAAAACAATAGTGCGGTGTACTGAGTGCTATTCGTTAAAAGTTAGACATGTTTAAAGTGTTTCGTTAAAGTTCATTATACAGGGTCCTGCAGCTCACCTCCCGTCTTTTATTATACCTTAACCATTTATTTTAGAAAAAATATTTAAAAGCCACTATATGCTGTTGATTAGAGAGCACATTTTAAAAATATTCTTGATTATACAGGGTGTTACAAAAAATAGTGGCGCATAAGAGTTGTATTTTTTTAAATGGAACACCCTATATTTTTTTACATTTTTGAAACACTCTTTACCTAATCTACAGACTCCTAGAATAGTATCTCTCTTTTTTTAATAGTTTCGGAGAAAAAAGGTAAAATCGAAGAAAAAAAAAATTATAGTCTATATTTAAAATATTTATAAAAATTAGATAAAACATCTTAAAAGCTAAGGTAACCTAGTAGCTTACTGCAAAAGGTTTATAGTTATTCTGCTATGAGTATTATAAGTCTTACTTATACAGGGTGACCCAAATTCCATGTCAAACGTTGCAAAATAAAAAATAATTTTTCTCCATTTTTTCAAATGGAACACCCTATATATTTTTTTTCTGTCCGGTACAGAATTAACAGATCAACATTTTTCATTATTACACTTATCTCAAAATTCCTGAAGGTTTTTGAAATATTCTTAAAAAACTAATGTTGTACTTTGTTTTTCAGTACGATAATTGAATAAACTCAATAGTAATGTGGAAAAATGGAACACCCTATATATATATTTTTTCTGTTCGATACAGAATTAACAGATCAACATTTTTTATTATTACACTTATCTCAAAATTCCTGAAGGTTTTTGAAATATTCTTAAAAAACTAATGTTGTACTTTGTTTTTCAGTACGGTAATTGAATAACCTCACTAGTAATGTTCATAAGTAAGCACCTTCGCGATTTTGAATAATAAATAGGTCAGCGTAGTTATAGCTATGGGAAAAAACCTAAAATCCCAACATTTTTTGTAATTATGTTTACCGCATAAAATTTGAATTACTGCCAAGAGTTAAGCCGTAAAGACGTTTTACATGCTGCAGGTCTTCCTACAAGTTGCAAGAGACTTGCACAAAGGCATACGCTGACACTTGCAATTGAAATACAACTGCCGCTTTACAGTCTGCAAGACAAATTGCGCGCAATATCTTGCAGGTGCAACCCCTTGCTGCAAGAAACTTGCAGCATGTAAAACGGCCTTAACCTTTATTTAATATTATTGACAAGTGTTGCCCAAATTATTAACTAGAATTTAAGTAGGCCATGAAAAACAAATTGTCTAGAAACTGTCAAACAACTAAAACATATCGGCAATTTACTTATTCGTTTTTTAAGTTTTACAAATTGAAATAATTATCGGATTTTTCATATAGTGGTCTTTACCTTCTACGTAGTTCATTTTTCGTTTGTTTGCGTCACTGTTTAGAAGTTTTATTTGAACGTTCTATCGTCATGGAGTACACCCGCGAAGAACTGGTTGATATGGTTTTTGTGTTAGGAGAATCACATAGAAATGCCTTTTTGGCCAGTAGGATTTATGCGCAAAATTATCCAGAACGAAGGCACCCAGACAGAAGGAGCATGACGAACTTATTAGAGAGATTTATGGCAACGGGAAATGTAAATTATACAAGACCAGTTAGAAATAGGCCCGTTCGAACGGAAGAAAATGAATTAGCTGTGCTATTAGCTGTCACGGAAAATCCTTCTGTTAGCCAAAAAGCAGTCGGAGATGCCGTAGGAGTAAGCGAAAGAACTGTTCAGCGAATTTTAAAGAGCCATAAATTTCATGCATATCATATTCAGTTACATCAAGAACTCCTTCCAGCAGATTTTGAGAAACGTGTTGACTTTTGTAATTGGGCACAAGCTAAAATTAGGTTAAGCTTTGATTTTTTTGATAAAGTTTTATTCTCTGATGAGGCCACATTTCATAAGAATGGATTTGTAAATCGTCATAACTACCATTACTACGCCGACCATAATCCAAGAATTTTTAGGCAGCTTGATCTACAACACAGATGGTCAGTTAATGTGTGGGGGGGAATTATTGGTGAACATGTTATTGGTCCCCATTTTTTTAATGGACATTTAACTGGAGCCATGTATCTCGACTTCCTAGAAAATCACTTGCCAAATTTGTGCGAAAATTTGCCGGTTAATCTGAGAAATACAATGTGGTTGCAACAAGATGGTGCTCCAGCACATTTTTCGTTGCCAGTTAGGGATCATTTAAATAATAATTTTCCAGATCGATGGATTGGAAGACAGGGAGCAAGTGCGTGGCCGCCCCGGTCGCCTGATCTAACGAAATTAGATTTTTTTCTATGGGGCTACGTTAAGGAAATTGTTTACAACAAACCTCCAACAACTCCCGAAAATATGCAGCAACGGATTAGAACCGCATTTCAAAGTACTACGCCCGAAGTATTAAGAATAGTAGGAAGATCTTTTCATACCCGTCTTCGTTTATGCCTCGAAGAGAATGGAAGACATATCGAACATATGTTCTAAGTAAAAATTAATTTTAGCAATAATTAGATATTTGTTAATAATGTTAAATAAAGCTGTTACACCTTAAGTCGAGCCTTAACTCTTGGCAGTAATTTAAATTTTATGCAGCAAACGTAATTAGAAAAAATGTTAGGATTTTAGGTTTTTCCCCATAGCTAGAACTTTGCTGACCTATCTAATATTTAAAATCGCGAAGGTATGAACATTACTAGTGAGGTTATTCAATTATCGTACTGAAAAACAAAGTACAACATTAGTTTTTTAAGAATATTTCAAAAACCTTCAGGAATTTTGAGATAAGTAATAATAATAAATGTTGATCTGTTAATTCTGTATCGGACAGAAAAAAAATATATATAGGGTGTTCCATTTTTCCACATTACTAGTGAGTTTATTCAATTATCGTACTGAAAAACAAAGTACAACATTAGTTTTTTAAGAATATTTCAAAAACCTTCAGGAATTTTGAGATAAGTGTAATAATAAAAAATGTTGATCTGTTAATTCTATACCTGACAGAAAAAAAATATATAGGGTGTTCCATTTGAAAAAATGGAGAAAAATAATTTTTTATTTTGCAACGTTTGACATGGAATTTGGGTCACCCTGTATAAGTAAGACTTATAACACTCGTAGCAGAATAACTATAAACCTTTTGCAGTAAGCTACTAGGTTACCTTAGCTTTTAAGATGTTTTATCTAATTTTTATAAATATTTTAAATTTAGACTATAATTTTTTTTTTCTTCGATTTTACCTTTTTTCTCCGAAACTATTAAAAAAAAAGATAATATTCTAGGAGTCTGTAGACTAGGCAAAGAGTGTTCCAAAAATGTAAAAAAATATAGGGTGTTCCATTTTAAAAAATTCAACTTTTATGCGCCACTATTTTTTGTAACACCCTGTATAATCAAGAATATTTTTAAAATGTGCTCTCTAATCAACAGCATATAGTGGCTTTTAAATATTTTTTCTAAAATAAATGGTTTAGGTATAATAAAAGACGGGAGGTGAGCTGCAGGACCCTGTATATTAATTCTATTATCAAAATGGAATTGGCTCTATTTGGCACATAATAACACTAACAGACAGTCAAGTATGTTCCCAAAACAACACACACAGATCAAGCCTGAAGTTGATTATATTTGATACGTAGAAAAGTCTGTCGAGGATCTCACAACAGCATCGAGGATGTACATACGGTTGGCAGGCCTAGTTTCATACAGCTTGAAACGTGACTCCTGAGGGACTGCAAGCAAGCTTCAGAGTGACTGTACTACTGCTAAAGTTCATCAGCACACAAGAACATTGGACCAAAACACCAAATAAAAAAAAAAGGCCTAAAAGGAACAAATCAAGCAATAGAAGAAAGTTCGAGAACCCAAGGTAGGTAAATTATACATTTTAGTTTTAATAATAAATATTTGTGAGAGAATGATGAAAATGAGACTTACCAATGATATATTTGCCTTTTCAAAGAGTTTTGGAATGAAAAACGGGTTTCTTCCACTAAAATTCTAATTTTAACTCAGCTAGCATAGCTATAGGATACTTACAGAATAAGTCACCTAAAATAATTAGAATGGACCTATTTTTCGAAGAAAAATCGACAAAAATGCCCTAAAGACAACCAAAAGTTCCAGAATAAGGTCTGCCTTTTTTTAACTCCTTCTGTCACGTTTTCTTTCTCCTGTTGGATAGAAACCTGAGATTTTTTATACAAACCTGATGTTGGTACCACCAACTGTCAAAATTAATTCAAATTTAGATAAATTTTATTTTTGTTTTGAGATAATTAGGATATACCAAAATGTTAGTTAAAATCACAATGGTAAGTTTCAAAATGAAGACCTTTGATCATATAAATTTTCTTTACTCTGATTTCCTAATTCCTAACCTTATTGTTTGTTATTGTTTTTACTAAAGTTTATGTAATGCGCTTTCTCTTAATTTCAGAAAAATATCAGTTTTATTTCTACAAAGGGGCTTGATGCTACTGAAAAACAACAAAAACAGTAAGAGCTAATGAGAGCTATCACCAGAATACAAGGTAAATTTTGATTTCTTTTGCTTAACTTAGCCTAAAATTTTCAACTCCATAATCATGTAACAAATTTGGACATAAAATTGCTAATTTTAATAATTTGTTTCAGAATGAGAAGAGTGTGCCTACGGAGGTCTCCACCACTTGGTTTATTGTTATAAAGTTAAACTAGGATTACTGAGATTGTGATTTTAAATTTTGAATTAAACGATAAAAAAACATTAAATATGTGTCTTATTTCAACTATGAAGATTATAGGAAATGGTAAGCATATTTTATATTATATTGTCTTAAATGAAAATATAGCAAAATTCTAAATTTTTGTTAGGAAAATATAACCCGTTACAACATGCACTATTATGAACAACAATACATGTGACGGTTTATGATAGATAAATCAAGTTTTCCGTTTATATGTGTTTTAGTTAGATCAAGAGAAGTAATAGATTTATTTTGTTCTATTTGTACGTTCTGGCAGACCTAAATCTGCAACAGATGGTTATAAGGCTTTGAATATTTTAATCAGTTTAGAAGAAAATCCGCACCTTTCTACCAGAACGTGAAATATGTTTTCAGCAGGATAGTGCTTCGCTGCATTTTGCTCGGAATGTGAATAGAAAATGATTTTTTTTGGAAGATGGATTGGATGTAGCGGTCCAATAGAGCAGTGACGGCTCCTCTGGGGCGGCAGGGTCGGCCGGGCCGTACCAGAAAACTTACAGGGAAAAATCTCGTTTTTAAAAAAGTAGGTAAATATTTAAAAAAAAATAATTTTGCAAACATCCTAAAACGCACGAAACCAAAATGTAGTTTATTATTTTCTGGGCATATTTATTCCCAATAGAATACTACCATTTTTCAGGTATTAATTGTAATAATTTTAAAATGATACTACTTATTTTTAATATAATTTGTTAGTTCTTTACATTAGCCACGACTAATCATGGTTAATATATTATATCAGTAATTTTCACTCCATGTTACATGTTTAAATGTGGTGAAGAAATGTGAAGTGAATATTTTAAAATATCATTTGCAATTTGTTTTATCAAGTCGGCTCGGCTGGCCGCATCGTGGTTCTTGCTGGACAATATTAATAACAATTTTGGTTGTGTATGTAGCTTTCACTTTGGCATCTATTTTATTTTCCTCTTGAGGCAAGATACATTAAAATATCAAAAAATTAAATTGACTGACTAGAGCGTTTTACTAACACTGTTTTCTTATTTATTAAATTAATACTCTAGCCTAGATCTGCTATATATGGAGAGCTGTAGGTTGCAGGTTCTCGGGTACACCTTTAGAAATTAAAAGGGGCGTCACCTAATTGACTGTAACTCAATTAGGAAGAAATCTATATTGATATTTAAATGCTGATAAAATAAAGATTTGGACGGCTTTTCAATAAAACACTGTATAAAGCGCAGACTGTCAAATTTTAATGATACCTTTGTTCTTTTTTTTAAGAGTTGTTTCATAAAATAATTTTGAAACATGAAATTTCGTTTTCATTTTACAATTTGAGTGATATTAAGAACTAAAAATAAATACATTAAGAAAGTACTATGTAAAAATATAAAATATATCAAAGAAGTGAAATATGATCGTAAGTTATTACCATTATATCACCAACCTGTGAACATCTGAATTTTCTTTTACCACACTGCAACAAGGGAAAAAGTTATAAAAATATACAGTATTTCGCCAAGGCTGTTTTACAAAAAATATGTTACTTACTTCCTTTCTGCTACCTTAGGTAAAATTTATAAATATAAAACTAAAAATTAATTCCTCGTAGTCTTACAGGTAGGAACTCCAAAACCATCGTAGAATTCTTGGTTTATGTACTCCAAAAATTACACCCTAACTTGTAACTATATCTCAAAACCATATGTTGAATTCTCAACCTGAAACCCTCTAGTCATCTAAAGGGCTGTTTCGACCTCAACGGTCACCAACAAAGGGAATCCATCCAATCCAGACATCTAGAAAAGCTTCTCGAGGACCGACAGCCAAAACAAAATTCAGGACGCCATTTACGTGGTTGATCCAATAAAACCAAACAAAAACGGGACCAAAATCTAGGGCCAGACGATGTCCAGAAATAGGCCTTAGGCTTTCAACGGCACTGCACTTTAAAAGAAATTACTTTCAAATTTTTAAAAAAATACTTTTATAAAGCTGGACACATGTTGCACTTTAGAAAGGGGCGAGAGAATAAAAAAATTCTAAGAAGTTCATTAAGAAGGAACTTATGCTTTAAAATTATAATTACAGTGGAGTCCACTGCTGAGGCCACTAGTATAAGGGAGTAAGAACCCGATAAGATTCGGTGCACCCCAAATAGAGCTGCCAAACTGCCCCTGAGCAGAACCAAAATTATAACTAAAATGAAAAATCAGACACTGTCAAAGCTGGCTGGATAGAAAAATAAGGAAACCATAGTGACAGCTGAGAGATTCCGAATATTTGTAAACAAAACAAAAACAAAATTCTTAATTTAGAGAAGTTGAAAATACTTTACAAAATGTAATCCAATAAATTATGAATAAAACATTACATAAAATGTAATTACATATTGATATTTTAAAGGTTATATTGAACTGCAAAGTTATAATGTTCAATTTTGTTTCAGATTACTAATTGACTTAAAATAATGAAATACCATCAACAAAATGTCTGTTTAACATTCCATAAAAAGCAAACATAGAGAAAAGCAGCTTGGATAAATGAAAATAAAAAGCTATGTAAACTGAAATTTTCTAATAATTCAAATTACCTCAGTCAAGACGAAAACAGAAATTTTCCAAAAGTTGAAGAATTTTCAAATTGTGATTTTCACGTTTATACATTCAGTTCCAAAAAAAGTGACGCACTTGATTTTTGAACCAAGTTCAATGGCTTGTGTCTTCTAAACCAGTTGATCGATTCTGAAAAATTTTTTTTCGTAGGTAGGTAATGCCTTTGTCTTTCAGTAAAAATTAAACAAATGAAAAATTTCTTAAATATTCTTGGATAATAATGAATAACTAGAACTATGCTTTTTTGCTATTTTTTAACTTCTCTCTAATAGTTAAGGATTCATATAGAAACTATTTACACCCTATATGAAAGACCCTTTTTTATATGAGCATTTTGTTTTTTTATTCACAGACTTATCTCTAAAATTGACCGAATTTCAGCTTTTTTGCTGAAACCTTACGAAGCTGTATAGTTGATAATGGAAAAACTTAGACAATGTTAGCTAGCGGATGGGCTAGTGTGTTAAATTGTTATTTTCATTAATAAAGAAGGCCAGTATCATTAACTAAAACTGATTATCTCTTCAAAATATGTAACACCCTATTAGTATAGATTCTATTAACTTTCTTTTATAAAGTGTATGATATGTAAATTTGGAAATATCCAACTCGTAGAGTTATTCGACAGGATGGTGATAGAACACTGTGTGAAAATCAGTAACTATATAACTAGCTAAATTTTGTAATTGCCTCAGTGTTACTATAAACTAAATAATTATACATAAATTTGAAAATGTTATAACCTATTTATCATTGAAGAAATAAATGGAAAATAATAAGACTAGTAGATACTTGTGACATAAGTGAAAAAAAAAAAACGGCCTCTAATAAATAGTTATGGAAGAACGTCCAATTTTTTTCCTGCAGCAAATTTAATTATTACATTGTTTATATTTAGATCAATACACATGGATCTGCCAGAGGCCCAATCCAACAGGTCGCTCTTGTGCTATAGTGTTTCCTAACCAAGTTTTTAATTGTCATTTTCACGTACAAATATGTAAATTACACATAATGTTTAACCGGTCTTGGGGGAGTGGGGGTAATTACCTCATTATCCCCTCCTCGTAAACCGGCCCTTGATTGGCCTTGAGCCTCGGCCGACCCTAAATTTTAGAGTACGAGCCGTCACTGCAATAGAGCCACCGCGATCTCCGGCTTGACGCCTCTCGACTACATTTTGTGGGGACATCTTAAAAATGTGGTGTATAAAACTAAGCCCAATGACCTCGAGGATTTAATGAAGCGAATAGGAATCGAATGCAGACGCATGGAGAAAGCTGGCATTCTTTTTAATGTATTAAATATTTTCCCACAGTATTTGGCCTACTGTCAGGAAGTAAATGGACAACATTTCAGACACCTTATTTAACCTGCTTTAATTATTGTGCTTTCCGGTCTGCCAGAACGTACAGCATTTTTTATGTTTCCAGTTTCACGAAATTTTTTATTAATTTTATTTACGGCAGATTTAATTACTGGATTTCTGTTAGGATATTTGCCATTAAAAATGTTACAAAACATCTTTCAGTAGGTATAATTAATATTTCAGTTATTTGGGTTTCAGTTAAACGATCCATTTTTGTAAATCAACAAAAGTGACAATGTGAAACATATCAGGTAACAATTGTGTGCAGGTGTTTTAATATAATGTAATACATTATATTATGGATATTAGAACCTTATTTTCCTAAAAACTATTGATTTTCATAAAAAGTGTTCTTAAAAATTGTTGAGATTTTACGCAGATTTTCAAAACGTAATATAAGATGTTCCATTAAAAAAAAATACTTAAAAATACAGAAAAACGGTTAACTTGGCAGCAATTCGGAACTCTCCATTGGATCTGGCATAAGTTCATACCTAAGTGTACATAATTTCATTAAATACAGGTAAGCAGTACCGGAGATATTTTGCCTTTTCTTTACTTTTGTTACACACTGTATAAATAATGATATTTTTTTAATTAAATTTTTTCGTATTTTCGACGAAATTTGAACCGCCGTATCATCGAAACTGTTTATACAAGTTCTGCGACCAGCGTCTAACTTACTTTATTATTAAAAAAACTTTGGCAAATTTTTGAGAACTTTGAAGATACTGTGCAGAAAGAAAAAAATTTACTTTTTAGTTTATTTTCATATTCTTCCCTTCTGAGTTCGTCCTTGCCTTTCTGGATTCTCTTAAAAAACATCTAAATGAACTACTATTATTAATTGTGTAATTTTAGATCGATTTTTGTCTTCGAGAACTAACATAAACAATATTTAACAAACTCATAGTTCCCTGGCTAATTCTTCACATGTACATTTTGAATGTGACTTCTCAGAACTCCTTTTCTAAATGCCCTAAATTTACAGTGAGCGCATGCGAATGTTTTCTTCTTGCCGCACTCATATTTGGTGTGATTGTACAATGAGCCAATGTGTTTATAGGACTTGTCGCAACTTTGACATTGAAATCGTTTACCTAGAATTCATGAACCATAAAGTAATTGTTCAGTTACTGCTGCAAAAACAAAATAATTCTTATCTTCAATCAATCTTTTTTTAACAATTGTTTTTTTTTAAATTTTTTCTATAATCTCCCTCCTCAAAATTATTATTCAAATACCAAACATACACTAAGTTCAAACGCATGTTATTATATCTTTTCAACTGAACATAATCTTACATTACCCTCTATCCCTGACCATTTCCCTCACAAATTTCCCCCTTGGTTCTCCCGTGGATCCATAACCAAAATTCACAATTTTAGTCTTTAAGTGTGAAAAAAATCACATTTTTCCAAAAACCTGTTTTTCCGAAAAAAATTACAAAAGTTAATTTTTCTCAAAAACTACTCAAAATTGCCACGTAATGTCAAACAATACTCAAAATCAAGCGTAAAATTAGAATTTCTAAAAATATTCATACTATTCCATTAAAAAAAAAAGTTGGTTACTGTCCTGTATACATAAAAATATTATAAAAAAAAATTAAATTAGGGTCAAATACTTTTTGTATTTAACTTTTTTTTCTCAGTGTCTTATTTATTGAGATAAAGTATAGGAGCATCTTAAGTGGACCACCCTGTACACTGTGTCCCAGATTGCTTGTAATCACAGGGTTTCTCGGAAACCAGCAGAGATATAACTTTGCGGTTTTCGCGACCCTGTGTCACTTTTTCGAGAAACTTTGAATGCCGCAAACAGAATTGTGCCACATCGTTTCGTTCCCGAGATACAGGGTGAAATAGAGATTTTGCGCTTTTGGGGGTGGTATCATATTTCGGACACCCTATCAGATAGAGAAAAGGTAAAAACTGGTATGGATAGATATTTTTACGTAGAATCCAGTGTTGTAGTCGCACAAATTTTTAGACAATCCGTTTTTGAGATATAGCCCAAAGTTAGTATTTTTTAAATGGGACACCCTGTATTTTTTTATTCCAAAAAATTCGCCTTTTTTTTCTCTTTAAAATGATCTATCACACTATGCACTTTTGACGTAAACTAAACCTTATAAACGCTATATTAAAAGAAAAACGTAAGTTGGCCATGGAAATATGGGTAGATATTAAAAGTGTCTAGAAGCAAAATTAAACAACATAAAAAATTAATAACCATTTTTTTACTATGAAATAAATAAACTTAATAATCTTGATAAACTTAATCACGATACTAAACAAATTCTACATAACTAGAAATACTGTTCAAAATGGCCGCCCCCCTCACGAACACATAATTGGCACACAGTGCGAATTCTTCTTAGAGCATTCATCATTATTATAGGTCTATCTTCCAATGATCTAAATGCCTGAATGGTTGCATTTTGCAGCTGCTCCATCGTATTGACTGGATTCAGGTA
This sequence comes from Kuschelorhynchus macadamiae, assembly GCA_030620095.1. Lineage (NCBI taxonomy): Eukaryota > Metazoa > Arthropoda > Insecta > Coleoptera > Curculionidae > Kuschelorhynchus > Kuschelorhynchus macadamiae. The sequence continues at coordinate 2,699,245 of JAUTXW010001216.1, read as the reverse complement.
AATTTTGTTTTTTAAGTAAGACCAAACGAAAAAATCTAATATTGAGAGGTCTGGCGACCTAGCAGGCCACCTTACTGGTCCATTTGTATCAATCCAGCGATCATGAAAATTTTCAAATAGAAATGGCCTTATAATTTGCGCATTGTGGGCAGGAGCACCGTCCTGCTGAAAGTAAATATTGTGCAGATTTGCTAGCGGCAAGTTATCCAATAAATCCGGTAGTATTTGATTTAAAATTGCTAGATATCTATCTGCTGTTAAATTATTATTGTAAATATGGAATGTAATCTTTGTTCCCAATATAAAGCAAGCGACGCTAAACCCAAACCTTCCTTGCTGTTGACGTTCTCTTGTTAAAAATTGGTTTTCCGTATACCAGTGCCTATTATTATGCCTGTTAAAAATACCACTACAACTTATATAGGCTTCGTCGGACCATATAACCTTACTACCGATGTCAGGGTCATTTTGGGTTTTTTGAAGATACCAGTTACAAAAATTTAGACGCCTTTCTGCATCTCCAGGATGCAATTGTTGTACTACATTTACTTTATAAGGCTTATATTTATGTTTTCTTAATATCCTTTGCGTTTGTGATTTTGACACCCCCACTGTTTCCTGAATATGCCTACATGAATTCGCGTGATTGGCCTGAATACTTGCTAATACAACAATCTCATTGTTCTCGTGATTTCGTTTATTATGTGTTTTAGCCCTGTGCTTTGAAAATGATCCATCATTAATTAAATTTAATTTAATTCGGCGAAAAATTGCCTTGTGTGGCTGAGGCCTTTCTGGATATCTACCATATAAAAAAAGCTTTTGTAAATAGTCCATGGCTCAAAGTGGAATTGAAAAAAAAATTTGAAAGGAGATTCATAATAATTTAAGCGCTTGATGTTTACCTGTTAAAATATAAATCAGATGCTTGATCACTGTTTTCATGACATTCAATAAAACAAACCATCATATCATACTTATGACTATTTTCAAAATTATTCATTTCTTCTTAATATCTATTAATTTACCTGTTAGAATTATTGGTAACTCGTATGATAAGAGGACAAACACGGCAATATTTGATATATTTAAGAAACAAATAGTTTTGATTTTTGTTTCCATGCCATATTTCCATGGCCAACTTACGTTTTTCTTTTAATATTGCGTTTATAAGGCTTAGTTTACGTCAAAAGTGCATAGTGTGATACATCATTTTAAAGAGAAAAAAAAGGCAATTTTTTTGGAACCAAAAAATACAGGGTGTCCTATTTAAAAAATACTAAGTTTGGGCTATATCTCAAAAACGGTTTGTCTAAAAAAAATTCGACTACAGCACTGGACTCTACATAAAAATATCTATCCATAGCAGTTTTTACCTTTTCTTTATCTGACAGGATGTCCGAAATATGATACCACCCCCAAAAGCGCAAATTTTCTATTTCACTCTGTATCTCGGGAACGAAACAATCTGACACAATTCTGTTTGCGGCATTCAAAGTTTCTCGAAAAATTGACACACAGCCGCGAAAACCGCAAAGTTGTATCTCTGCTGGTTACCGAGAAACCCTGTGATTACAAGCAATCTGGGACACAGTGTACAATACGTGTGAGTTAACCTCATTAAGATACTTAATCATGCTGTTAATTCACTTGTATCGTAAATATCTATTATATAAGTTTTTTTGTAAAATTTTATCAATTATATTAATTGAAAATCCATTGTTTATTGCAATTTGTTTGATTATGTTTAACTGGGTCTGAAAATTACTTTTACTTAGAGCTATGGAGATTAGTCTGTGAATGATAATCTGAAAAGCGGCTAGTTTATGTCGAATCGGATTACGTGAGGAATTATGTATGGTAGTGTCCGTATTGGTGGTGTTAGATTCTAGTTCAATTGTAATTTTTATATTAGAATGAAGGTTATTAATATATTCGAGAAAAATATTTAATTTTCATTCAGTTCCTGTAAAACATGCTAAGATAGCATCATCATATCTATGCCAGCATGTAAAATGTTCAGAAAAAGTTGTTGTTGATTTGGTTTCTGGAGTGTCCAAAAATATTTCAGCAGGTGAGGAACTTAATGGATTTTCCATAATTAAACCTTCTGTGCTAAAATAAAGTTTATTATTAAATGCCAAGTAGTTTTGTTCTAAACGTTCGGTAAGTAAGTGTAATATTTATATTCCTATATTGCTAAACGATCAGGTAGAAGTCAATAATTCACCTCTGTTAAATATCTTCTATATATTTAAAACACTAAGACACATTTTTCAGCAAGTTCAGGAGAGAGTTGTATCAATTTACATGATTTTAATTGATCGTCTGGTTACCGAGACTAATTTTTCTATTATTTCATTACGTATTTTTTTTTATAAAACCAATATGTTTTTCTTCAATAACATTTCTGGACGATGTGGTGAATGCGCCCCATACTTTAATAATTCCACTGGAAACTCATCGCGCCATCTAACAAAAGGGCTTGCAAGTATTTTAATAATTTTAGGTAGTTTATGTATAGTTTTAGTCTAGAAATTAAAAATTCCAAGACTTTTATATTTTTAAAATTTCCGGTCGTTTATTCATTCAAGATGTAACGTCCGAAGAAGCTACTGTGTAGCGAAACATGTTACGTGTCGTTAGAAAATATAGTGGAAGTGTTTGTGAAAATAGTTTTGTTTTTACATTTTACATAATTTTACTATGGATTTCCAAAGAGTATTGTCCAACACAATCATACTAACTTATTTATATAAATAGACATTTATTCTTATAATTTTATTATTCAATTCAAGATGTAACGTCCAAGTGTTGTTAAATAAATACTCTGGAAGTCTTGTGTAAAAAAATATGCTTTATTTTGACAAGTCAAATAATATTTATTATGAATTTTCACCGCCTTTCGGCTGACACTATCGTCTGGCCAGATGTATCCTTTGAATATGTTGCAACAGGGTATTCTTTCTGCAAGCTCTAAAACTGCAATCAGCACATCCAAAAGATTTTTCTTTTTCGCATTCAAATTTTGTATGATTGTACAATGAACCAATATGTTTATAAGCCTTGTCGCATACCATACATCGATGAGGTCGATCTAAAAGTAATACAACTCTATAAGCCTTTGCAAAAATTAATAGTATTTTAGAACCATCAGATACTTATATATCCCAGTTTTGCCCAAGCGGCATTTTCAAACTCTTTCTATATCAAGTTTCTGTTTATAGGATAAAAATGGAGACCGTCGCACAGTGTGATATTTTGGCAATCTAGGTGGAAAAAATTGTGAAAAAAAATTTCAAGATATTGAAGAATCTCGACCGAAATAATTTTGTTTATTGTTCCTTTAATAAAACCTTATCATATTTTGTCAGCACAGCGATATTTTGAAACCCATAAAACCGATGCGAACGTATACTATCGTATTCGGGCTTCAATCGAAATAAAATTGTTGGTATTTCGTTTCGATGCTTAAAAGGTACACTATTTACAAGCTTGCTTAGTGAAATAAAAGTTTTATATATTTGATTGACGACTATTAGAGGTAAGTTATATTATATATATCTTTCTTTTAAATTGGGTTTAACTATGCAGAAATGTGAAATATTTCGGCTCTTTTGTGACCTTCCTAAAATCATTATTGACACAGTTCCTACAGGCAATAAATTAATTATACCAAATTATATCACAATCGGGTTGTATTTTTATAAATTGGTGATATATCTTCTTTAAAGCTCAAAATGAAAAACTTGCTTTCAAGTGCCCCCTATAGTATTATTTTTTATTTTTAGAATGGCTGTTTACATACCACGGCAAGAGGTTTCTGACATATGGTGCGCAAATAAGAAAAAAACAAAAAGTAGTGCAATATTTGAGTATATTTTACAAAAATTGGACAATTCCTCACTACCCAAACATGTTTTGGATAATATAAAAATATATGCTAGATGTTTTTCTCAAAAAATTGAGCATAGATATCAGAAGGCAAACAGATACAAACAAAAATTTGTAAGTAACAACTCAACATGGCTTCAAGGTAATTTCAAGCTTTCAACTATTGTAACCCAAGCACTTTCTACATTAAATGACGGCCATCATAAATCAAAGCCTGGTCGACCTTTTGAAGACTGCGGCCCTAGAAGTCAAAAAAATAAGGTTCAGAGTTTAGTGACTTCCACTAGTCAAGCAGAAATTTTGCGTGCGGCAGAAATAAAGCTTCGAAAATCTGGTAAAAAGGACTCTGCCTCTGTAGTGAAAACACTCGCTGAATCACCGGACACGGGCACCAAGATCAAAAGGGCATATTTATCGTATGAACCGCATCTAGAGCAACTGAGTCCTGATCAAGGTGTTGCGCTTATAGTCGATGCCCAGCTTTCAACGCACCAATACAACCTTATTAGAAATCAAGTTAAGCATATAAATAAGAACTTGTATCCAGCTTATTACAGGGTTAGATTAGCCAAACAACAGTGCTATCCCTCTTCAATTAACGTAACAGAACAATTATCAGAAATTAAACTACAGTCACTCATTGACCATACTGTAGAACGCTTATGTCAAGCGCAGATGGAAGTGCTGCGACCTTTTTGCACTCCAGAGAAAAATCACCTTCAATTAATTGTTAAATGGGGATGTGATGGTGCCGAGCAGGAAAGATATAAACAAAAATATTCTCAAGAAGGTTGTTCCGATCAAAGTTTATTTAGTATATCTATGGTTCCATTGCAGCTTTGTGACAAAAGCTTTAAATCTATTCTCTGGCAAAATCCATCTCCATCTTCTACAAGATATTGTCGCCCTATAAAATTTATTTTCACTAAAGAAACCGTAGAAATGACAAATTGTGAAATCAGGAAAGTTGAAGAAGAGATTTCTGCCCTTTTTCCCACGAAGGTATTTGTTGATAACTTGGAAATTACAATAACCTGTAAATTAATTCTCTGTATGATTGATGGCAAAGTTTGTAATGCGCTGTCATCATGTTCGTCAAGCCAAACATGCTATTTGTGTGGAGCAAAACCGCGTGATATGAATAATCCTGCTATTTTGGCAGAAAAGCCTATACAACTAAATTTTTTGTCTTTTGGTCTTTCTCCTCTTCATTCATGGATTCGCTTTTTCGAATGTCTACTCTACATTTCATATAAACTAGAAATAAAAACTTGGGCAGCTCGTGGTGCAGAAAATAAAAGTAAAGTTTCCATAAAAAAGAAACAAGTACAAGAAGACTTCAAACGAGAATTGGGTTTATTAGTGGACATGCCGAAACAACAATCGGGGAATACCAACGATGGCAATACTGCGAGAAAGTTTTTTAGGAATGCCAAGAAATCATCCGAAATTACGGGACTTAACTTTGAACTTATTCATCGCTTTAGAGTCATACTAGAATGCATCAACTCATCATTCGAGATCAACTTGGACAAGTTTGAAGAATACACTATAGAAACCCGTAACTTGTACCTACAAGAATATTCGTGGTATTCCATGCCTGTCACTGTGCATAAAGTTTTGTTTCATGGCAGAGACATTATTGCCTCTTTTATTCTTCCAATTGGACAGTTTTCCGAGGAAGCCCAAGAGGCAAGAAATAAACATAATAGGCAATACAGGGAATTATTTACCCGAAAAACCTCGAGAATTGATACGAATAGGGATCTCCTTCAACGTTTATTAATTACCTCAGATCCGTTTATTTCAAGTTTCTACATCTAAAACCAAACATTTCAATATACATCCAGATGTCTTGAAGTTGCTGAAGGAGCCGACACAACACATCCAAGATGATGCAGACTCCTCACATAATTCTGAATAATTTGAAGTGCGTTTTTTTTAGAAATAAAACTCATATTTTGTATTTTATTATTATCTATAACAATAAATCATTCCTCTATATTTGGTCGAGGTACTTGTCCTGCGCCAGCGCCATCGCCATTTAGAATCTCGAGCCCAACTTCTTCCCCTGAACGTGTAATGTTTTGCACGAAAATGTATATTGCCTTATCTAGGCCCTATTATCATCATCAGTTATTGCGTCCAAACCGTAAATAAGGACTCGTAGAGCCACCGGTGTCAGTTGCTGCAGTGCTGGCCTAAAATGGCGATCAAAAAGGCCCATCATAATTTCTCTCATATTTCTTTCCATTTTGTTTCATCCGCATCGACCAACTGCTTGATACAAATAAAATACATTCGTATTATCTTGACTTTTACCTTGCCTATATGTAGTACCTGTTGTTTACACTGGTCATTATAAAAAATCCAAGATAAGCTAACCATGCCACATATAAACAATATTTTCTCTTAAAGTTTTATTACAATCTGCCACGCTGTTGCCTTTGTGTACAATAAAGACCTATAAATTACTTATAAAATAAAATTTAAAGTTTCTTTTGGGTTATTAGTTATACTAAGTAATAAAAACCAAATTTACTACGCTATGTTAGGGTGTTTGATGCTATGTTAATTAATTCCACCTAGATTGCCAAAATATTACACTGTGCGTCGGCTAGACGTTTACAAACCTTTTTCTTTCTCTTTATTGATCTTTTTTGCTATACATGGTATAGATAAGACAAGTCAAAAAATAGTACATAATAAAAAAAAAATAAACGTAGGTATATAACAAATACACTAAATATAGTTTTAACAAAAAACTACCTTTTTGTCGAGCACTGGTCATGATCAATAAATTCTTTCACATTATAAAAACAATGTTCAATTAAATATTTTTTTAGGGTGGTCTTAAATTTATTAAAATCTGCAATTATCTGAAATTCAACAGGTAGTAGGTTATAAAAGTGTAGTCCAGCATAAACTGGTGATTTTTTATATTGAAAGTAAGTATTTAAAGTTGTTCATATGGAACTGGTTTTTTGTCCTTGTATTATATGAGTGAGTATCACAGTGTTTTTTAAACTCATCTTTTTTAGAGGGAACGTACGTAAGTAATTTATATAAATAAATGCAGTACACGGTTAAAATGTTATATTGTTTAAACACTGGTCGGCAAGATTCGTCATATTTTAAGTTAAATATTAATCTTAAAAATCTTTTTTGAGTAATAAAGAGCCTTCCATGATCAATAGATCGTCCCCACACCATAATATGAGAGCTAAGGTGAGGATACACCATACAATAATAAATAAGTAAGTGCTGGGGGAAAAAAATTTGTTTTAAAACTAGAAAAGCGTAATATGTACTGTTCAATTTTTTACAAATGCTGTTAATGTGCTCTTCAAATCTTAATTTTGAATCCACGATATAGCCTAAAAATTTCGCAGAACTTTCATAGAGAATTTCCTTATTATTAAAATTAATTTTCAACTTATTGGGCAAGAAATAGTTTCCTGTGAACTCTATACAAACAGTTTTATCATAATTTATGATTAGATGATTATTTTTGCACCATTTATCCAAGTCGTTGGGCACATTCTGAATTTTGTTTTTTAGAGTTTTTATATCCGGGGATGAAACAATAGTAGCGTCATCCGCGTGCATAAACACCGAGCCATGGGTTGTACGGTCAGGCAAATCATTTATGTACAGTAGAAATATTAAGGGCCCCAAAATTCCTCCTTGCGGTGTACCCTAATTACAGCCGCACGTGTCCGACAGTTCATTTTCTACCTTTACAATTAAAAATCTATTTGTAACATATGAATTTAGCCATGTACTTATTGAGTGCCTAATATCTAAGCACTGCAGTTTCTGCGTTAAAAAGGCGTGATTTAATGTTTCAAACGCGCGTGATAAACCGAACATTATCGCCACTACATGTTCTCTTTTATCAACGTGGTCGTGGATAGCCTGCATCAATGCATAATAATAAGTTATATTTATTTAAATAGTTAATTATTCTCTCATGCATAGCTTTTTCTATTACTTTTGAGAAGCAACTCAAAATGCATATGGATCTGTAATTTTGATAGTCTAGTGGGTCACCCTTTTTTAGAAATGGTATCACTTTCGATATTTTTAAAATATTAGAGAATTGACCTAACTCAACTGACCGATTAAATATATATGTTAAATGTTCGGCAACGATTGTGCCAGATTCCATTAATATTTTTGCCGGAATTTCATCTATTCCCGTAGACGATTTATTTTTTAAGGTTTTTATATATTTTTATATATAGTTTTTATAATTTCCGCCTGTGTTGCTGGAGTAAAATACATCGAATTTAAAATAATTGTCTTTGGTACAGAGCAACTATTATTAATAAAACCAAGTTTACTTACTTTATCTTCAATTGATTTTGAAAAGTAATTACCTAGGACATTAGAAATGTCCTTATTATCACCGCTACAAATGGATAATTTTATGTCGCATTTCTTTTTGGGTTTTCCTAAAATGTCTTTAGTCATACTCCATAACATTTTGTTTTTGTTATTTGAATTATTTAATTTACTTAAATTAAGTGACTTTTTCCACCTCAACTTTTTCAGCAATCTTATTTTTTAATATTCTATATGATTCAGACAAATTTTCATTATATGACAATTACATTATATGACAAACCTATTAAAACATACAGGGTTTATATAGTTCTTTTCAGAGTGTTTCCAGCTGGTTGATAGTATATTTTTCTTTCGATGATTCGTTAATAATGGAATGAAACTAATACAATACATCAATATAGCTATGCAGTAGATCGATCAAGACACGGCAACGTTTAGGACCCTCTAAATGGATGCAGGCTTTAAAAAAATAACGCGCAATATTTCCAAGTATGTTGAGGAAGCCGGCAGACGAGATTAGCGACCGCAGACCTTTGTCAAAGATAATTTACGGCTATCCCCCGATGTATATATTTTTGTATGGTAGCTATATTAAATTTTATTAACCTATATTAACCTCTGGAAACGCCAACTATTCGTTCCAAAAAAAAGAAGATATTTGCTAAGCTGTCAATGTTCGGAGATTGTAGGGTTCATAGGGTCATATTTGTTATGCTATATATATATATATATATATATATATATATATATATATATATATATATATATTTAATTTATGACCACTAAATGTTTTTTAAATTAATTGTTGATAGGAAAGGAAAGTGCTATATACCAAAAAAAATAAAGAAATGAGCAATTTTTGAGAAAGCCTACTAAGATAGGTGAAACGTCAAGTTAATCCCGTTGTTTGATTTTGCAAATAAACCTATACCCAAGAAAGAAGTCCAATTTATATATATATATATATATATATATATATATATATGTGAGTAATAAAAAACTTAATATCAAAAGAGTAATTAAGATGTGTATGCTAAAATGAAGATATTTGCTAAGCTGTCACTGTTTGGAGATTGTAGGGTTCATAGGGTCATATTTGTTATGCTATATTTATATATATATATATATATATATATATATATATATATATATATATATATATATATATATAAACTCTTACTGTTAAAACATATTTTAGAAATAAAATTGTTTGTAAAAAATAAATTTTTACTTCAAAGTATTTAAGTGGTGCAGTCGGTAGGATTAGTGCGGTGGCGTTATTTATTAAACCTACAGTGAGTGCAAAGAAGAGGATCGGAAAGGGAGAAGAAATACATCATTGTAAGTGCTTTTCATTTTTACCCCTCCTAAACCCTCTGTATAAGGATTTTTGGGGGGATAATTTTAGGAACAGTGCATCGAGTACATTAGGTTAAATTATCTGTCTATTGAAAACACTGAAAAGATTTTAGTCAAAAAAAAACTTTCTTCCATTTTTACTCTATATTTGTTTAAGAACAAAATGTTTACAATAACGTTTATATATATTCTCATAAATAAAAGAATTTATAGACCCAAAAACGACATATGCTATCTATTTCAGATCTTCGAAATTAGGCGAATTTTTCACAGTCACTTTACAAAACATTTTCAAAAATGCATCTTTCAAGTCCAATGCTCGAAATTTTTAGAAGATATCGAAACATTAAGTGAACAGAAAGAAAAACTCGAATTATACCATACAACAAAAACATGTCATAGAGGCATAAATCAAATGAAGGAATCTTTAACTTTCAATCATTCATCATTTTTGACAATACTCGATACATTTTCACGATACGGCCAAGCGTGTCATTTAAGTAGTCTTACAGGACCGGCAGTAATCGAAAACGTGCGAAATTTCATTACTTATCATGGATTACCTCTAAAAATTGCTACAGATCGCGGAACCGAATTTAAAAATAAAGAACTTGAAGATTTTTGTAAATTTTACAAAATAGAACTTCATTACACTACACTGAAAAATAGTAATTCTTTGATAGAGCATTATCGATGCTTAAAAGAAGGAAGTAAAATTTTCAGTCCCGCTCGATTAATAAAAAGAGTAATCTTAGCCTATAACAATTCTACACACAGCGTTACCAAATATACGCCATTTGAAATAATGAAAGGACATATAAATAACACTAACCCTTTTGACCTTAATGATCACATAATCGTTTCAAATTATGTGGAAAGTCATAAGGAAAATGCAAAAATTCTGTACGATAAAATTCAAAAGTTAAACGCAAACACTAAAGAAAAAATAATCTCGAAAATAAACGAAAATCGAAATGACCCCCCTAGAATTCCCTGAGATTGATCCTGTATATATAAAAACTAAACTTAGAAATAAAGATTGTCCAAAATTCAAAAAATGTGATATAAAAAACCAAATGCATGTTAAAGTTACAACAGACAAGGGTACTTACCATAAAATATAGTATGGAAACCTAGAATTAAATATAAAAAAAGTTTTCAGGGTAACAATAAAAAGGATATTGCCATTACTGCTATTGACGTTCCTTCGCCTTCAGGAATCAATCAGTGACCTGAACGATATTCAAATAACCCACCTTAAAAATCCCATTCTCCCTATTCAATTAGGCGAAGCTAAACTTGTATATAATAAGCATACTTTTATTCATTATGTAGATTTAGACTCTATAATATTGCAATTAGGAAACATAGAAAAGTATTTTATAGTATTTAAGAAATATTATACAGAAAATGTAACTAATCCTATATCTTATCAGTGCTTATCCGAAAATGCTATTCTACGAACCGAATACTTAATAAAATTAACGCAAGATAAACTTGAGAATTTACACCCACACATTAGACATAAGAGAGGTCTCATAGACTTAGTGGGAAAAGCGAATAAATGGCTATTCGGCACTTTAGACGCAGATGACGGCGAATGTTATAATAAGGCAATTAAAAGTTTAGAGCAAAATCAGAAAAACATTATAACCGAGTTAAACTCTCAAATTTCTCTTTCTAAACAACTAATCAATAATTATAATAACACAATTTCTATCCTACAAACAAACCAAGAAAAATTAGAATACAGCTTAAAATTATTCAAAGAAAAAACCGAAGGTAAAATTAACGATATAATCAAATATGTTAGTCTGTCAAAATTTAATAAATTTTATTTTATTGACAACCTAGAAGATGCTATTATGTTTGCGAAACTAAATACGTTACATAATTCAATAATGTCTGTATCAGAATTATAACAAATATTGAAAGAATTAAAAGTCATGTATAACATTAAAGAAATACCAAATTTCCGAGATGTACTCTCGTATTATCAGTTTCTAGGCACTCAAGTCAGTTTTTCAAATAGAAGGGTAATTTTTGCTATTCATGTTCCTATAATTAGGCCCGAAAGCTTTACCTTCTATCACCTTTTTCCCATTATCCAAAATCAACAAATGTTTGTCCCAAAATACCCTTACCTAGCACAAACGACAGCGAAAACTCAATTTAAACAAGCTGCATGCCCCTTGCTAGAAGCAACGTACTATTGTAACGAAGATTTCCACCCCCACGATACATGCACTCTCCAATTAATGCAAGGTTCCAAAGTGGAGGACTGTCAAATTTTCCGAATAAACATCGAAAGGCCAATTTCCGAGCAAATTACCCAGGACGAAGTACTTATTCTACCTGTGAAAGAAGAAAGAATATTTTCAAAATGCAAAACCGACCAATACATCGAATACTACCCTACTGAAAATTCCGAAAACGCGCCAAATTCAAGTGAGGACCGAAACATTTGTAAATAGCAGAAGTATCCGCCGAGGAAAACCACTATTATTGCCTGAAATAAACATTCCAAACTTAAAGACAAAAAACACTTTTCAAATTCCGAACCTTATGAAGATAAACTTTGAAGAAATTTACCGTCTTAAGGACATCGCAAATAGAATATCACCAATCGAAAAAAGAAAATCAATCGATACTTCTCCAATAATCAATATCCCTATAATAATATTAATCGCCATTTGTATGGGATTAATTATATGGAAACGAAAAACACTGAAGAATTATATCGTTACCAATTTTCAAAGAAAAAATCCCAATGATCAAACACTTGAAGAATCCGATGCCAATACTTCGCAAATAGACTCCGTCATTTTCTCAGCTTAACGAGGGAGGAGTTACATGTATGGAAACTGCTGACAGAAGCAATTCCCACGATCGCAATGTTAAGAACGGATGACGATTTGCTGACGCAGATTCCCAGGCCCGAAGTTAACATATATTTAATCATATTTATATAATTCATTCTCATATTTAAACTCTTACTGTTAAGACGTATTTTAGAAATAAAATTAATGAATAAAAATAAATTTTTACTTCAAAGTGTTTAAGTCCTGGTTCGTTAATGTGTTGTGAAAGAGCACAAGTATTTTGTTCTCCTTAACCTACAGTCGCTTTTATGTGAAGTTATTCTGTCTTTTAAGTCTCTGGATGTTTGTCCTATATATATTTAGGACTCTGAAATATAGCATTTTGGATGGTGTGAAAATATGGAATCACATATGGCTGGACTACTGCATGCAAATGCACCCCATTTTGCAACTAAATATTACATAAATAAAAAAAGCATTAGGCGTTTTACAATTTATTTCCAACTGGTAAATCTAGTTTACAATTCTGTGTCTTTTTATTATATGAGCTTTAAGATTATCCTTTCGGTAGCAAAGATGATCACAGTAGCTGCATTGAAATGATTTCGTTTTCCCGCATACAAATTGTGTATGGTTGTATAATGAACCAACGTGTTTATAAGCCTTTCCACATACCTTGCACCGATAAGGTCGACCTAAAATTAGTACACCACTTGAGTATTTTAGGTTGTTGCAAAAGCACACACTATTTAAGGCCATCTAGGTGTTATATCAGTAGAATAAATTGGCAATATTGACCATACCGTAATACAGAGAAGTAACAGTAGATATGAAACTTTCTGTTCATATCCGCTGCAAAAATAGATGTCATACACCCTAAAATTGTGAAAAAGTTTAAGTTGCTGTCAGTATTTTCTTTATTAAAACACACCATATCTGCAAACTGAGAATAAACAAAGCCACATGAATACAACGCTTTATCTATTCCATTACAGTATAATGAATACATAATTATTGCCAGCTGAATACTTGAAAGGAAACGAAAACCAAAAAGTAGGCTGCTCACCCCAGATAATAGATATATTTTACCTTGTAAATGGTCATGGAAAGATTATACCTGACACAGTTTTTAATCTCGGCATGCTAATTAGTATGCTGTGCTGTTGCCGTTCCGGCCGTCATCGTAGATGAACAGTGCTAAAAATTTGGTTGTGAGTTGAGTGAAAAAAAGTACTTATCATAGTAGTAGAACATAAAATTCGCTACATTGTTTGTAAAAAACTGTTCTTTTTCTCCCAGAAAAACAATTTTCTTGATACAATAGAATAAAGAGGAGTTTTTACTAAAATTTGCAAATTAGTTCTTTGGTCTCTTGAAATTTTGAATAATATATTTTTTGGTTTGTACCCATAGCCATAAAGACCGATGACAATACAAGGTTATTCACGCAACCCGTTCATTAAAAGTTTTTGATGATGACATTTAGATAAAAATTTTAAATTTTGGGATTAAGGTAAGGTCAAGGGGTACTTCTTTTTTGAAATATTTTCAGCTTCCTGTCACTTCCGGTTTAACCGGAAGTTGATATCAACTTGCTTATTTTAAATAGAACACCCTGTATTTTATGATATTTTTGGATTCTGCCGAGAATTTTAATGCTATTTTATGCAGCATGTCCTATACCTAGGTTCAAGCGTTCTTAAGATATTTGACCTTGAACCGAAAATGAGCCTTCGGGTTACCAAATTTTAAAATCTCATATTTTTGTAAGTTTTGAAGATATAGTCTTCATATTTTGCAGACGATCGGTAAATAATCTTAGGTTTCTATTTTTTTTTATTGAATTTGTCTATTTTTATACATGGTGTCCTAAATTCAGCGGCAAACATCCACATTTTCAAAGCCGCTAAAGTCCGTTTTTTAAATGGGACACCCTATAACTTTATGCACTAACAAATATAGAATTTCATTTTTTATCGAACTGTATTAAGGTTCCCTATACCTATTCGTAACCATATTCGAAATAATTGGGTTTTATAAAAATATCGTATGTATTTGCTTAAACGTTTACATGTTCCAATGGTGAGCCATGGAAAAACAATTGAGATCCAATATCCAATATGACAGATAACGCATACTAAATGCGTTATTTATCGAAAGCTGTCAGTGATAAACTAAATCTTCTAAATCAAAATGGAAGAATACTCAAACGCTGATATTCTCAATCTGTTTTATATTCATGGAGAATAAATAATCTTAGGTTTCTATTTTTTTTTATTGAATTTGTCTATTTTTATACATGGTATCCTAAATTCAGCGGGAAACATCCACATTTTCAAAGCCGCTAAAGTCCGTTTTTTAAATGGGACACCCTATAACTTTATGCACTAACAAATATAGAATTTCATTTTTTATCGAACTGTAACTTAGGTTCCCTATACCTAATACCATATTCGAAATAATTGGTTTTATAAAAATATCGTATGTATTTGCTTAAACGTTTACATGTTCCAATGGTGAGCCATGGAAAAACAATTGAGATCCAATATCCAATATGACAGATAACGCATACTAAATGCGTTATTTATCGAAAGCTGTCAGTGATAAACTAAATCTTCTAAATCAAAATGGAAGAATACTCAAACGCTGATATTCTCAATCTGTTTTATATTCATGGAGAATGTTATAAAATTTTGGAGAGAACGTGTCGTGTGTTTAATGAACGCCACCCTGATTTGCCGCCAATGAACAAGCCAAAATTCAAGAGGATTGAAACGAACTTTTTGCGTTTTGGCAAGGTTAAAGTTACAAAAAATGTTCCGAAACCAGTGACAAATGCCGTGGATAACGTAATAAACACATTATTTTATTTCCACGCAAACCCGCAAAGTTCAATACCGTCTGCAGAAAACGATTTGGGAATTTCTTCTTCATCTGTCCAAAAAATCTTGAGCGAACATCATATGCACTCTTGTTCCTATCAAAACGTGCAAGCCTTGAGACCTGGTGATGACGTCCGACGAGTAGAATTTTGCGAATTCATGTTTTTGAAAATTCAAGAGGATCCTCAATTCCTTTCAAAGATATTTCGAACCAATGAAGCGAAATTTTCTAGAGAAGGAATAACAAATAGAAGAAACGAACATTTCTGGGCAGCAGAAAATCCGCACACTTTATGCGAAACGCGTTCTCAAGAGAGGTTTAGCTTCAATGTTTTCGGTATAGTATTAAATGATCAGGTGCGGTACTGTATTTATGAAGACAATTTAAACAGTGATTAGTATTTGGAAATTCTACGAGAGACGGTTTCTGAATTTATAGAAGAAATTCCTATTGATGAGCTGCAAAATTATTGGTATCAGTTAGATGGGGCACCAGCACATAATTCCGCTGCAGTTTATCTCCAATTATCCCGAATTTTTGAAGATCGCTGGATTGGTCCCAATGGCCCTTGGAGATGGCCCCCGCGATCGCCTGATTTAACACCCCTAGACTTTTATTTATGGGGATTTATCAAAGGTAAAGTCTATGCTTCCCCAGTAAATAACCAACAAGATTTACTGGACAGGATACGAACAGCTTTTGCCGAATTAGAAAACGGACAAATTCAACGGGCCACAGCAACTGTACAAAGAAGAATTGAAATGTGTCTTCAAATGAACGGACAGTATATAGAACATTTGTTATAATTCAATTTTATTATTTTACTTATTTATTGTTGATTGGTAGATTGCTATAATTTTTAAGTTCACTAAAACAAGTTTAGAACAGTCTCGAACTTAGTAGATATGGTTAAAAATAATGTAAACAATTTATTACATTTTTTATAACTTTAACTTTTCCGAAACGAAAAAATTTCGTTTCAATCCTCTTCAATTTTCTCTTGTTCATTGGCGATAAATGAGGATGTTTTTCTTTAAAAACATGGCACGTTCTCTCCAATATTTTGTAACATTCTCCGCGAATATAAAATAAATTGAGAATACCAGCTTTAGAGTGTTATTTTATTTTAATTTAAAAGTTTCAAATCAGCTGTCATGTTGAATAGAAAAGCACAACAATTGTTTTTCCATGGCTTACTACGGGAAGGTGTAAGCATTTAGCAAATACATATGATAGTTTAGTAAAAACCTGATTATTTCGAAAATGGTTACGAATAGGTATAGGGAACCTTAATACAGTTCGATAGAAAATTAAATTCTACATTTGATAGTACATAAAGTTATAGGGTGTCCCATTTAAAAAAACGGACTTTAGCGGCTTTGAAAATGTGAATGTTTGCCGCTGAATTTAGGACACCCTGTATAAAAATAAACAAATTCAATAAAAAAATAGAAACCTAAGATTATTTACCGATCGTCTGCAAAATATGAAGATTATATCTTTAAAACTTACAAAAATGTGAGATTTTAAAATTTGGTACCCCGAAGGCTCATTTTTGGTTCAAGGTCTTAAGAACGCTTGAACCTAGGTATAGGACATGCTACATAAAGTAGCATTAAAATTCTCTGTAGAATCCAAAAATATCATAAAATAAGGGTGTTCTATTTAAAATAAGCTTGTTGATACCAACTTCTGGTTAAACCGGAAGTGACAGAAAGTTGAAAATATTTTAAAAAAGAAGTACCTCTTGACCTTACCTTAATCCCAAAATTTGAAATTTTTATCTAAATGGCATCATCAAAAACTTTTAATGAACGCATTGCGTGAATAACCCTGTATAATTCGGTAACCTTGACCTTGACTGGGGGACTGGATATTTTTTTACACATATGTAATATGCAGTAAAATATATATTTTTATTAATGAAAAAGTATCCAAAATATACGGTTATTGCCAGTATCGTTTCTACTGTTGTCATTGCTCTTTTAGAAATGGAAATAAAAAACTATAACAAAACTAGCCTGTTTTCTTTTTTCAATTTATTTAAAATTGGTTAGCCTACTCAACAATTTTATGCCTGTTAATTATATGAGCTTTCAAATTATCCTTTCTATAACAAAGGTGGTCGCAGTAGATGCATCGAAATGATTTGGTTTTTCCGCATACAAACTTTTTGTGGTTATAAAGTGAACCATAATGGCTGTAAGATTTCTGGCAAGTATAACAAGAATAGCTGCGGACTGAAAATAAGAAAAGTTAGTGCTGGAATGGAAATTATAAGAACAAATAGTATTATACCGTTATATTATTATACCGATTATATATAAATAACCAAGCCTTTGGCTGTGAGTGCATATTTTCGCATGAAATTTGGCAAAGAAAGAAGTTCTAGTAAAAAGAAAGAGCAACCCACATTTTACACAGAGTTACTGAAAGCATACTTATGTTAACACTTTCGAAAAGCGATCATAAGCCATTTTTAATGGACCCCCCTGTATATTTCACGACCAATAAATCAAGCCTAAAAATCCTAATATAACGATATATGTTGTTTCTATATCTTTTACCGTTTTTTACTTATGATCTTTTTAATTACGGTATTAATATCAGTCACTTAAATTCACAACCAGATTTCAAAAAAAGATGTTCTTGAATTTAAACAGGGTTTTCACCATGTTGTAAAGTGACACTCCATAGTAACTTTAAAACAGAAAACAGATGGCTGGCTAAGTTATGACAGGCATGCACAATACTGCTTTATATATTTGGTTAGCCACCAGGTTTCCAGTTTAGTAAGGACGCTTAAAGTCAATTGTTAGAAATCAACAAACTGTCATTTCAACATATTTATTTGTCATTAATTGCTTTTATACGTGCGTATTTTCCGTAATTTTGCATTATTACAATGAATTTACGTAAACTGGACAATCTGGCGATGCAAGAAGGGGTTCCAAAATATATTATGAACGCAACAAAAAAGATAGATTTGGATTTGCCTCCAGAAAAATCCAAAGTCAGATACATTCAGGAATACGAAAAGTTGATCAAATGGTGCACCAACAAGAAAATCAACAACATTAGTACAGAAGAGGTGCTTCTAGTTCACTTTCAAAAAATTTCAAAGAATTGTCAACCTTTTACAATGTGGTCCAAGTACTCAATGATAAAATCCATGCTAAAAATTAAGAAAAACGTTGATATTAGCAGGCATTTTAAATTGATTGCTTATTTAAAAAAGAAAATGATAGGTCTTAGACCAAAAAAAGTCTAAAATTTTAAACCACGACCATGTTGCGCCTTACGATACTTATTTACTAATCGAAGTCGCAACACTAATTGAAATCGCTGGAGCCTGCGGGCGTGAAGAATTAACTCATATGTTATGCGAAATCGTAGTCGAACAAGAGAGAGAGAGAGAGAGAGAGAGAGAGAGTATGATTTTAGGGACGCACCGGCAACAAAGGCCTTTTGGCGCCCGCAGATTAGAAGGGTTTTACCCTAGGATATAAAACCACAAAGAGTGTATATGACAAAATAAAAACAAACATTGACTAAATAAACAAAATATCACAGAAATATATCACAAGTAAGGACACTATTGAATTATAAGAGTTTATTTAGACCCGACTCCGTAAGGAAACTAGACAAAGAACCCAGATTACAATCGTTGCCAATCATATCAGAGATTTTTAGAGAGTTAAAATATTTATCTCTGGTTATGTTGTATTTGCCACAATCAATCAGTTGATCAACTGTAATCGGTACATTACAGGAGTCACAAATAGGAGGAAGGTCTCCCTTTAATAAATATTCGTGGGTCAATTTAGTGTGTCCCAGTCTTAGCCTGGTGACATTAACCTGTAAGGATCTAGAGGGAAACTGAGGATTATACCGCGAATGAACTAGAGGTTTCACACGGATTAGTTTTGGAGTTTCATCCAATAGGTCCCATTTTAGTTGGAAAAGTGAATCTATTTTATGTTTTACTAAAGAACGAACATCATCTGGACAAAAAGTAAAGTTCTCCCAGCTAGATATATTCGGTCTATGTGCATTCTTGGCTAAAAAATCAGCCCTCTCATTACCAGCAATCCCCACATGGCTAGGAATCCAAATGAAAGATATGGTCTTGCATCGAATAGTCGCTCTCATTAGAGCAACTCCAATCTCAATCACTAGAGGGTGGGTTGGAAACGTTGATTCGATAAGGGATAGAGAACTAAGAGAATCAGATGCTATAATTAGTTGGTTCATGCTTGAGGAAGTAAAGTGTAGAATGGACTTTAATATAGCAAATAGTTCCGCAGTAAGTATCCCTGTAAAGTTAGGGAGCTGATAGGCAACCTCCACCGAGGGACCAACAAAAGCTGAGCCGACGTGAGATGAAGTCTTGGATCCATCTGTAAAATATACTATATATTCACTGTAAGTATTGATTTCTTCTTGAAAAATTTTACGTAAATCCTCAGGTGGGTAAGAGCTTTTATCATACTTTAACAGAGATTTATTGACTATGACCCTTTGTAAGTTCCAAGGAGAAAAAGACGGGGGAGAGTAAGGGTAAATAGGAGGAAGGGAGAGATCAATCCTCTTGAGGATATTGGCCAGCCTTATATTTGCTCCCAGAGGAGCGCGAGAAGAAGAAGCAGTAGAAGGTTTAAAAAGACTGGAGATGCTAGGAGACCTTCTTCTAAAGATCGTTTTCGCATAAAACATCAGAAGACCTCTTTCGGCTAGGAGATCAAGAGGAAGTAGCTCTGCTTCACAATGAAGGCTATGGATAGGGGAAGTTGGGAAAGCACCCAATATTAATCTAATTGCTGAATTTTGCACCACTCCAACTCGTTCAAAATAAGATTTAGGAGCTGAAGAGAAAGCCGCAAGGCCATAAGTGATTTTAGGAAGGATGATCATTTTATATAAAGTTTTTAGTGAATCGATGGATGATCCCCACTTTGTGTGAGCCAGTAACCTAAGAAAGCCTAGGTCCCGCTTTACTCTATTATTCAAGTCCTCAATATGTGGTTTGAAATTCAGAAGAGAGTCAAAAATGACTCCCAAAAAACGAAATGAATTCTTTGAAGGGATTCTAGTTCCCTGTAAACTTAAAGTATGTATAGTACTACAGTTTCTTTTCCGACAGAAATGCACAACCGCAGATTTTGCAGGCGAGAAAATCAAGCCAGATGAATTTGACCATTCCGTCAGAGCTTCCAGACAGTTTTGAATTAAGATAGGACTAGTGGTAGAGTCATGAGATGCATGATATAAGACCAGATCATCAGCAAAAAGTCTGAAAGAGATTTGTGGCGTGACAACACTAGAAATTGAATTTATGGCTAAGATAAATAGAGAAGGCCCCAATACAGATCCCTGAGGAACTCCAGAAGTTTGCGAGAATGGGACTGAAATCGAATTTCGAATTTTCACACTGCATATTCTGTCTGACAGAAAACCTTGAATGAAATGAACAATATTTCCTTCAAGTCCGCTTTTATAAACAGATTCCATTATTGATGAGTGTTTTACAGAATCAAAAGCCCTTGTAATATCTAGGAAAACCGAGGTTATATGTTTCGATAGTCTAAAGGAGTTCCTAATATCAACTTCCAATCCCACTATATGATCTAAAGTAGAATAATTAGGTCTAAAACCGGCTTGATTTGAACAAATATAATTCATTTTATATAGAATCCATTGGAGACGTTTATTTATGATTCTCTCGAGGAGTTTACCTATAACACTGGAAAGTGCTATTGGCCTATAATTATTTGGTGATGATGAAGATTTGCCAGGTTTTAGGATAGGAATAATGAGTGATGATTTCCATGAGGAGGGAAGGATACCAGTGGACCATATTAAATTAAATAGATCAAGGACTCTTTTCGTTACTTCAGGAGGAAGATTTCGAATCATAGAGATCCTAATCCCATCATGTCCTGGAGCAGAATTCCTACTTATTGATAGAGCGTAGTTATATTCCTGGATAGTAATAGGAAGATTATAAGATTTTTTAGAATTTGAGAAATAAGTAGGGAAGTCATGTGTAGGTTGGGCAGATGAAAAATAGAGTGAAAAGTGAGCAGCGAACATATCAGCAACATCAGAGGAGTTATTTACTAATTCATCATCCCTAATCAGACCGATACATGATCTTACAGTATTTCCACGAATGCAGTTTATATTCTTCCAAACCTCAGCTGATGAAGAGGAGAAAGACAAAGAAGAAGTAAAGTTGTTCCAGTGGTTTCGTTTTGCATTAATTGTAGTACGGCGCGAGAAAGCCCTGGCCCTCTTTAGAGCAACAAAATTGTCCATAGTGGGATGTCTTTTGAACAGATTTAGAGCCCTCTTGCGAGTAGTAGTAGCTATCTTACATTCCTCATTCCACCAAGGAACCGGAGGTTTTAAAATACGCTTTTTTATTTCTGGTGTGGAGAGAGCGAATGATTTCATGATGGCATTTGTGAGGATGTTAGCCTCATCCTGAACCGATTTAGTAATAGGAGGTAGAGAAGGAAAATTTTTCCGGAAGACATCCCAATTTGTGCATTTTATATTCCTTCTAGGGTAAGAATCTAAAATTGTTGGGGTTCTCACGGAGGACAAAACAGTGGGAAAATGATCGCTAGAGTATGAATCGTCAAGAACCTCCCATCTGAAGTCTGTGGCGACTGATAGGGAGGAGAGGGTTTGATCTAGAGATGAAAAGGTAGATGAAGATGAGGAAAGAAAGGTAGGAACATGTTCGTTAAACAGATGGAGAGGGAAAGAAGAAATCAGTGACTCTATTGTTTTGCCGCGGGAGCTAGTAGTGGAGGATCCCCAGAGAGTACAGTGAGCGTTTAAGTCCCCCACTATTATGAATGGGGGGGGGAAGTTCATTCAAAAGATCAATCAAATCGGATTCTACCACTACATCCTTTGGTGGAAGATAAAGAGAGCAAATTGTTATTTTGTGAGGTAGAAACGAAGAGACCGCTACCGCCTCTAATGAGGATGATAGGGGGATCTCTGTAAAAGTAAGTCCAGATTTAATTAGAAGAGCCACACCACCTGATGCACGGAGAGGGTCAGGTCTATCTCTCCTAATCACTTCATAACCAGAGAAGCGTAAGGAGTCACTAATTTTCAGGTTGGTTTCTTGAATAGACACAATAGCAGGTCTAAAAGACTTTGCAAGAAGAGTTAGTTCATCTTTTCGAGGTCTGAAACCATTTAAGTTCCAGTGTAAGATCTTGAATGTATTTGTTAGGAGTTATGGAGACCTGCAAAAAATCATTTTTACAAGCTAAGTAGAGGACCCTCCTACAGGAGGATCATCCAATTCCATTTTCTTTACAGATTCGCACGAAGATTTTGAAGATTGCCTAGTAAGATTTTTATTAGAGGATGATTTTTTATATGGTGAATTAGTACGGGAATGGGATGTAGATTTAGACGAGAAGTGAGAAGATCTTGCAGTTTGTTTGTCAGCTCTTGGTAAAGGTTGTTGTTTACTACTTGATGAAATAGGTTTGCTGGAGGAGGAGGAATCAAGTGTTTGTTTTGTTTTTGAAGGAGTAGAAGGAGAAAGAGAAGGAGTAATGGGTTTAGGAGGTGAGGGCAATGAAACAGGAGTGGATTGGGAAGATCCAGCTGCTAAACAGCAGTTTGGACAGAGGGAAGGATTTGAAGGGGGAGGTTTTGAGATTGCTACTTTTGAACTATATGTCGTAACAAAAGATGGATTTTGTTCTAAGAACTTCTTTTTTGCCTCGAAGAAAGGCAATTTTTCAATTGTTCTAATTCTTTGTATTCCAAATTCACGTTTAAAAACGGTGCAACCCTTATATCTAGGGGAATGGTTTTCAGTACAGTTAGAGCAAATTAAGGGAGTTGGACATGGAGATTCTTGATGTTCTGGGTGGCCACACTTCGGGCATATAACTGGACTATTACAACGAGTGGCAGTATGACCAAATTTCTGACATCGAAAACATCGCAGAGGATTTGGAATATGATGTCTAACTCTTAATGAATACCATCCTGCTTTAACCCTTTGGGGAAGAAAATGAGTTTTGAATGATAAAATGAAAGTGGCGGAAGGCTTATTAGATTCTTTTTTTGTAGGGATTCTTTTAACATCAACAACACCTTGATCCCTCAAATTCTCAAGAATTTCCTCATCAGAGCAATTTGCTAAATCATAACATGTAACTACGCCTTTGATTATATTAAGTGACTTATGGGGAGCAGTATCAACTTCGCAACCATTTAAATTTTTAAGCTTTAATGCTAGAAGAGATTGTTTCTCATTACTAACCTCAATCAACAGAGAGCCATCATGAAGCTTTTTCGTGTCAGAAAGAGTACCAAAAAACGACTGCAGAGACTTATGCAAAACAAAAGGAGATGAGTCCTTAAAGGAACCATCTATTCTTTTAATAGTGAAAAATTTATCAAAATTTGCTATAGATTCTGTAGGAGACTCAACTCTGGGTCTTTTGGATCCAGTAGTCGGTAAAGGTGGAAAGTCCTGGGTGTTATCAATGTCATCATAAAGGCGGGGTGTCATAGTCCCGCGTCGATCCCCACCGTATCGACGCTCGTCCGAGGCTTTGCTTTGTGAGCTTGCCATGTTTTTTTTTTTACGTTTTTGGGCTACCGTCAGCCTGTAGGGTGGATAAATACTAAATACAGTAGAGCCCTACCGTACCATTACTTAATTCGTGGTATACTGTACTTAGGGGCGTTTTACTCTGTAATGGTGCCCTGTTCCATTAAGAGTGCTGGGTCCGTGGGGTCGCAAGTCCCCAAAGTACGCTAAGCATACCCCCTGCGGGGTAGTCGAACAAGAAGATTTGTTTCTGGTGAAGATAGCAGACAGCAAGACTCACCAGAGTAGAAGCTTTGTTACAACTGAAGTAAAAGATCTTATTTAATAAAGAAGTACACGCCTCTGCTTCCCAAAAGTACACCACATCAGAGGTTTTTTGTCAATTTCCAAAAAAGTAAATGTACTACTCAAACTTGGCATTAAGAAGTTTGGTAAGATGCCATCGGACGTGGCTGCTTTTCTGAGACTTCCAAATCCAGATACCTTTACTGGACACTGCTATAGATGCTCTTCGGCTACTATGTTGGCCGACACTGGAGTGGATATTTTTAATTTGAAACGTCTCGGGGGATGGCAATCAACAGAAGTTGCAGAATCATATGTGGACGTATTCATGGCGAACAAAAAACGTATCGCGAACCAAATTCTATGTTATACAGGAGAAAATTCCAAAGGAAATTCGTCTCCGCTTTCGCCCTGGCCCTCTACAGGTTTCGCGTAAGAAATTGATAGTATTGCTGACAACAATGGACCAGTGAATCCGCACCCATATGACAAGTTAAGAATAAAAAGTGGCAACATTATTGACAGCACCAAAATGCTCCCAATTTAGTTAATACTGCCTATAATTGTCAATTTTCGGTTACCTGCCATATTAATTGCAACGAAGAATAATAATTTTTCCAAACAATTAGTTACTTTTAAATATATAGGTAATTGTTTGTAATAGTTTAATATGTTTTTTTAAATCACCACGAATTATGTACTTATTTCCACGTCGGTAGAAAAACTATTGTGCCTAACACTTGCAGAAAATGGTTTTTCCGCACTCGGCTGCTTTAACGGCAGACTCATTATTCTCAATTCATTTGCCGCACTTGTTAGATAAGTAGCAATTTTACTTTACCGTGTTTTGTTTATTCAAGTCGCTTTTTTATAACAGTTTTGTTTAATTTTATAAATCTTTACATCGCTTATTTAAAACAACTCCAATTTGAAATTCATAAATATACTTTATATTACTCAATGCTTATGTGCTAGGTGTTTTAGAAGATTACAGTTCAATTTTGCTTTGTAAGGACAAAGGTGACAAAAAAATTGCGGTTCTTTTTGGCATTCGTACTTCAGATGGCGCCTCAGAGACATCATGTTCCTATAGGTCCGGTTACATTTAGCGCATTTGTATTGGGCTAGAATTTAACAAACGTATTAAAAACCACTAATCATAGGTTAAAAAAGTCACAGGCTGGAAAAAATGGACACGTTTGTCCTATCCGCTAAAGGAAGGCTAATACAAGAAAAATCAAATATTGGAACACATATTTATATATTAAAACACTAAAACTAGAAGGCACTATAATAGGAGCATCTGGTATTAAAATGTAATATACAGAGTTTAGGAAAGGTTTTACTTAAACAATAATTATATACTTATAGTTATGTGAATTGACTCAAAAGTACAATTAATTTTGTTTTATTCCAAAGCTACAATCTTTCTCTACACACAAAGTCTTCGAAATTTTTATTTCTTGCAACCTCTAGAATATATCAGGCTAAACATGAGCAAATAAATGTCGATAATAGGGAAAACGTATATCTTTCAACAGACTTGCAGACTTTTACTTGACATTTACCAATCCGTTTATGTGCCTGTCCATAAAATGTTATTATTGTCCACTTTTATTTTGATATACGTTTTTTTATCCTATTTCTACATCGAGAAAGAACTGGTTGCTAAATTTGTATTAATTTTTTAGAAACTTTTAACTGCTTAGCTTCAACAAAGTTGTATTTTCGAAGTTAATTGCTAATTACACGAAAATTATTTTTTGGTATCAAGACAAAAGTATTGCAGACTATATTGAGGCATAAAAAATGAAAAAACTGTGGATAACAAGTTGGTAAATTAAACTAAGGCATCAAAGTAAACTAAAAAACAAAACATTGATCTCACATGTGCTCTTTGGAAAACCGCATCTCGGTTTAGGTTTTACAAATAAGGCCCATGTTCAACTAGGGATAGTAATTTTTCCGAAAATGGTTTTGACTCATTGACTGCAATGAAACTACCTGGGTAAATTCCATTGTCTGTAGCAATAAACAAACAAAAATAGTTTTTGTCGGTTTTGTTATCGGTACATAAATATCGATATTATCGTGCATCGATGGATTTAAGGACGATATTCACAACATCGATGGATTAGCAGTTAGCGCCAGTATTTATTTTCGGCGCCATAAGAAGAAGACAAAAAATATTTCTTTGGATTTAAAAATTAAGATTGCCATCTAGTGATTTTATAATAAACTAGTTATGTAAGAGTAAAAATAGGTATTTTACAGTGATTTTAAATAGAACGACCAATGAAATTGCCTAATTTGTAAACCTAAGTTAAACTGAGTGGGAGTGGGATCGGCAAATATGCGACCGGGAGTTCCCCTGCTTTTTAATTTTTACGCTGATATGCTTTAATTTCGATTTTCGCTAGTATTTTGGTTGGTATTTTCAGTGTCGATTGGGTATTTGTTTAGTTCTGAATATATTATTATGGCGCCAAGTGCTTTGTGGAAATATTTCACTAAACTGTGGCAAAGTGCAATTTCTGTGGCAAGAAAATCGGGAACATCGGGCAATACAAGTAATTTGTCAAGTCATCCAAAGACTCAAGGTGATGTAATACCAAAGGAATCCGATAAAGATGTACAAAAGAAACTAAGTGTTTTTGGACTTTCACTTAAAAGTGAAAATCGTAGCAGTAGTAGTGATGCCATTATACAGAAAGGGACCATGGAAATATCCAGAGACGATCATCCAGAGATTCAAATTGAAAATAATAAGGTAAGATAATATGCTTGAGGTACTTCATATTTTTAAAAACTTTTATTTAACTTGCAATGTTTTTGATGTAGGTATGTTTATTCAGGTCAAACATTGCAAGCTGAATTAATTAGAACTTCTTCCTGGTATTGTAGGGAATTGAAATTTGATATGCATTTATTTTTTGGTAGGGAAAATTTAATTTAACCTTTAGGAGGGGGTAAAAAGAATAGTTTTTGTATAAAAGTAGTTTTCTGTATTTCGAAAACTGTGGTATCTAGAGATATAGCTATGGTTTGATACGTATCTGTTTTTGTGTTTTTACCATTCATTAGATAAAGTTAGCTAAAATTTTTGGTGAGATGGGTGTCAATAGCCTTGGTTTACAATCTGGCTAAGAGAAAGACTAATAATTAAATAAATAAACTTATTTAAAAACGTTTCTACAAAAAAAGCTTTTAAAAGTGACTTAAGTAAAACATAACATTTTTAACAAATGAATTTATTTTTATTTCAGCCTGAGCCAGGTTGCAGTACATGGTCAACGACAAGGGTTAAATCTACTGGTGCAGTTAAAAAACAACCTTCAAGTACATTGAATAACTATGATGCCTCAAGTTTAGGTAGTATGGGTAGTGGGAGTGGGACCTTTCAGCCATCAATAATGGGGGCTTTTGAGAACATAAATTCATATAAAAAAGGTAGACGATCACACGCAAAAATTACAGATGTCATAGTCTTTTATCTGTGCAAAGATAATCAGCCTTTTGCTACAGTTGAGGACGACGGTTTTCGACACCTTTTAAGTATACTAGTCCCTTTGTTTGCGCCTCCAAGTATGGAATTAATTAAACGTTGTATTGAAACCAAGTATGAAGTTTTGTCCTAAAGATTTAAGAAAATGCTAGGTGAGGTAGAGTATCTGTCATTAACGACCGACATCTGGAGGGAAACTATGAGTATGACGAGTTATTTGAGAATCACAGTGCAGTTTATTATTGATGGTATATAAAAAGCTGTACTCTTGGAGTTGTTGAACTACAGGAATCTCACACAAACGAATAAATAAGCCAAGAGCTACTGAACGTGTTAGAAAAGTGGGGAAACATCTATAACAAAGTTTGTTGTGTAGTAACTGATAATGGAGTAAATATCGTTAAAGCTATCCATACAACTTTTCCACTGGAAAAACATTTACCATGTGCAGCCCATACGTTAAATTTAGTGACAGAAAATGCTATAAAAAATCACTTGGGTTATCACAACTTTTATCTAAAATAAGGAATATAGTCAAGTGGATTAAAAAAAGCACGCTCACGCGTTAAAAAAAAAGCAAATCGACAAGGGTAAAACTGAAGGAACAGCTTTAAAAGTTATTCTAGAAGTGACTACGCGTTGGAATTCTGTTTTTTATATGGCACAGAGATTTTCGGAACTTAGTACTTGTGTCAATGAACTATTGTTGGAAAATCCAAGTGCTCCAGACACTACATCAGCAATGGAAATAAATATTCTGAAGGAAGTAATAGAGGTTTTAAAACCTTTAGAAAAATTAACTACCGAATTTAGTTCTCAAATGTATGTCTGTGGGTAAAGTTATACCAATGATCAGGTGTGTGAAAGAAAGTCTGAAAAATTTTAACCCTGAATTAAAAATTAGCATAGCTTTAAAAGAAAATTTAGTACAAGAAATCCATAAAAGATTTGGGAAGATAGAACAAAACCATATCCTAGCTGTTGCTACAGTTTTAAACAATTTATTTCTCGGATCCAGTTTCATGTGCGAAGACTCTCAGTAATATTAGGAAAGAAATTAGTTTAATCAGCGATTATTCTGCCTTTGATGAAGAATCGTTGGAAACAAAAACAAGTGCTTCAACTGAGTCTGCAACTGAAGTTTTTGATTTGTGTTGATACCACAGGGATTTAGTGTCGAAAAAAGCAAAAGTGTCTTCTGGATTGGTTCAACAGGATGAACTTTCATTATATTTATCCCTACCCCTAACCGATTTAAAGCACGACCCTCTTCAATTCTGGGAAGATATAAAAAACACCTTCCCTAACCTCTTTAAGCTTTCCCAACATTATCTGTCAATTTTAGCCACTTCAGCACCTTCAGACGTTTATTTTCTAAGGCTGGTACTACAAAAAGTAAAACACGTAACCGTTTAAGTGGAAAACGTCTATCAAAAGTTCTATTTTTAAATTCTTTAGAAAGGGAAGATGGGCTGCTTTAATTTCAGTTATGTACTTATATAAGTTGTATTTACTTACCTATTTATTTTTCAAATGTTTTGACCGCAGTTTTTACATGTGTAATAGTGTAATTGTTTTGTTAGGTATACTTAACTTGCCTATTTATTAAGTTTTCAAGTGTTTTGACTGCTGTTTTTACATGCCTATTTAGAAATGTTATGTTATTTTTTCGTTTTTTTCAATGTTTTGTTATACTACTATTTATATTTCAAATGTTTTTTTGACTGCTGTTTTTACATGCGTACAAAATGGCGAAGGAAATTTAAAATGTAGTTTGATTCTACACTCCAAAAATACTTTTCGATGTATCGATGGTTAGGTATCGATATTTTTTACATATCGATGATTAAGTATTCGATACATCGATATTCGATACATCGATGTTTTTGAGTTTTTGTGTATCTCTAGTGGTAAGACAGACATAGTATGGGCTTGTAAAAAAAAGGAGTAGTAAGAAATAGCAATGTTTAACATTTTAAAATTTCGTAAAAATAGGAATAGTAAAGGTTCATACTGATTGTTTTATCAAGAGCAGATTTCCATCCAATTTTCATTTTATATTCTCTTATTTGTGTAAAACAAAACACTTGACTTAAAAAAAAATAGGAATAATAAGGGCTCGTAAAACAGGAATAGTAAGGGTCGTAAAATAGAAATAGGACTCGTTAAAAATAGGAATAAAAAGGGCCCGTAAAATAGGAATAGTAAGGGGACAAAAAATAGAAATAGCAGATATAAGTTCGTAAAAATAGGAGTAGTAAGGAGTTGTAAAAAATAGAAATACCAAGGGTTCGTAAAAGTACGACTAGTAAGGGTTCATACAGATTAATGTTATCAAGAGCAATTTTCGGCCAATTTTCTATTCCAGTATTTGATGTAAAACAAAAAAATATTTTTAACTTAAAAAAAGTAAGGGCTCGTAAAATAGGAATAGAATAGTATGGGGTCGTAAAATAGAAATAGTATGAGCTCGTAAAAACAGGAATAGTAAAGGGTCGTAAAAAGTAGGAATAATAATGGTCCGTATTGATTATTCTTATCAAGAGCAGTTTTAAGGTGTTAGTTAGTAAGGTGTCACGAAACTAAAAAACAAAACATTGATTTCACATGTGTTCTTTAGAAAACCGCATCTCATATTATTTCAAAGTCTGCAAAGGAATAAAAAGTTCGAAGACTTCGAATATTAATAAACATTGTGGCTTTGAAGATACCCAAGAATTATGAAAACCCGCCAGTTAGTTTAAAAGGTATACTTTCCCAACAATTAGTCAAGTTCAGCTTGAGTCATCAAGAAATCATGGTTCTTGGGATTACACCGTGTCAAATCGAAATTACTATTTTTCTTGGGGATCCAACTGGATTGTCTTAAGATATTTTGGTCAGTTTCGATGTAGAATCACTTTACACAAATGTTCCTGTCAACGACTCAATTTCCATTATATCAGACATACTGGATAATAATAATCTTGATAAGAACTTAATAGACCTAGTGGAAGTTTGTCTTACTTATTTCATTTTTCAAAGAACTTTTTATGAACAAACTTCAGGGGCAGCTATGGGATCTCCTCTATCACCTGCGATAGCAAATATCTTGACGGAAGCCTTTGAGGATATTGCTCTAACATCCGCTCCACTAAAACCAAAGCACTGGTTCAGATGTATAGATGATACTTTTGCTGTTTGGCCTCATGGACAGGATAATCTCCTCATATTTTTGGACCATCTTAATCAGCAACATCATAATATCAAGTTCACGATGGAAATTGAATCTAATGGAACGATTCCCTTTCTAGATGTATGCGTTCAAAGGAAGGAAAATGGTACATTAGGACATTCTGTGTACAAAAAACCGACGCATACAAATAGATACTTAAATGCAAATTCCGATCACCATTCAGCACAAAAGAAATCGGTTATTAACTCACTAGTATTCAGAGCTATTTCGATTTCTGATTAAGATTCTTTAACATCGGAAACATCGAAACTGACCGAAGGTCTCAGAGGGAATGGCTATTGCACTGAAGATATTACGCGTTCAATTAAAAGATATAGTAATCCAATTCCGCCAAAGGAGAATGATAAAGAACCACTATTAGGTAGTGTTATTCTTCCCTACATACATGGCACTACAGACAAAATAGGACGATTACTTCGGCGGTCCAACATACGTACAATCTTTAATACACATAAGAAAATTGGACAATGTTTACGATCCTCGAAAGATATTGTACCTTTCCAAACAGAAGGAGCATATAATATATATGCTTCTGTGGAGAAGTGTATGTGGGAGAAACAGGACGCTCAATATCAACTAGACTTGAGGAACATGAACGATGTATTAAAAAGAAACAAATTGTTCAATCGGCTGTAGCTGAACCAGCATAACTCTGGCCATTTCATAAATGTAAAGGAAACCAAGGTTCTAGCATCGGTTCCAGGTTTTATAAACGAAAAATTAGAGAATCTATTGAAATATTTAAACATACAAAAAAATTCAATAGAGATACGGGTTAGGGTCTACATCACACGTGAAAAGCGATCTTAACACAGGGTCACGGTTCGGCGAGCACAAGCCGTGTACAAAAGCCCGCCTGAATCCCTTCGAGCTCATTCAGTGTTCAGATCTCGCGAAGTAAAGATCCCTGAAGATGCCTCGTGCAATCGAAAGTGAAACGTCGCATAGCAATTCCAATTTGACACGATCTAATCCCAAGAACCATGATTTATCAAACGACCAAAGCCGTGAAAGCTTTTATTCTATGTTGAGCTTGAGTAGTTTCACGTTTTCATCAGTACAGTATGATAATATTTTTGTTAATTTTAACAAAATGTTCTAAATTAAAAAAATCTTTTTTTTATAGCTAGAAAATGTCATGGTTCATAGCCTAGGACCCAAAGACAAAAGATCTACGTTATATTTCAAATAGAGATATTTATGACCTAATGGGTTCATTTAGACCAAGACTGAGAGGATTTAAAAGAAAAGAAGAAGACTGTTAAATAAGCTATCACATATTATATATGTGTCGAAAAATGTATGTTTTTTGTTTTAGTCAATATAAAGTTTGGTATTTTTGTCGAGTTGCAAAGAAAACATAACAAATCTTGGTACATTATTACACTAACTGTAATAAATATACGAAGAAATCGGAAGAAGACTAGAACGCAAAGTTTCAGAATGTTATGTTTATTTTAAAATTTTAAGTTAGTGAACTATTATGAAAAAAAAATACAGGGAGAATCCTCCGATTGAGAGGCAAAAGTTCTATTTCACGGCTTTATATCTTCGATCCTATTAATCTTAGAGATTTAAGTAAGGTCATTTTTTTTTTAGCTTTTTTCGTGTACATTTCTTAATGCTCTTCGGTAGTGAATTATGCTTTTTTTCATTTTTTTTCACTGCAATACGTACTTTCAATAGCATATTATAAATTGTTCAGAGGCACAGGAAAAGATTGCATAAACAATATATCAAAATTAAAAATTTGCATTCGATTTTTTTATATTTTCAGCCAACACTGAATAACCATATCCTTGAAACTATTTATTGCATCAAGTTCTGCAACGAACTATTTTTTTTTGTTATTAAATAAAGAAAAAGAAAGTACTCCACAACTTTGGCAAATTTTTATATATCTTTGAAAATATAGTGCAAAATGTGAAAAATCATACTTATTTTAGTTTATTTAACAGCTTTTCCCTTAAATTTGACCATGTATTCTGAGATTGTATCAATTTACACCTAATTGGACTCCTTAATCGAAAATCTCCTCTATTTACAATTTTTTAATGTCTCATGTTTCTCTCTCTGATTTGTTATAGATATTTTTTCGAGCACTAAAGTATATATCATCGAATGCAAGTGATAGCAAATTCAGAATTTATTTGTATTTTTTTTAGCGAGGTGTCTTGTTTTGCTTAAAACTAAGTATTCAAAAATTTGCTAAACCAACGTCACTGACAAAAGTAAAAAAAAACAACTATTTACTCTTAAAAATTTTATACTATAGTCGAATGCAGTCTTATCGTGCGGGTCCAAAGGTCACCAACATTATGAATCAAATCAGAAAACACAGTGAATACGAAAATGTTGTGTGATTCTTTTATCGAGCTATTAAATCACGATGGGCTATTTACAAATATACAGGGAGAAAGAAAATAGTTTTTTTAATTGCATTACGCAATATAATTAAGATAGCCACTTAATATTATTTGAAATATTAAATGCCGAGGGACTAAATAAGAAAATTCGCTAAAAAAATACGTATTTGGTTAAAATTTGTTGGTTGGCAAAAACAAAAATACACAAAATGGCAGGAGCCTTAATAAAGTCGGAAGGCGGTTCGAATCAGTGGAACAATCAGGATATGTTCTGTTTATACAACCACTTAATGAAAGCGACATTTTTTTATCAATCACCAAAAATTATGAGCCCCGCTTGACCTAAAAATCTAACCACTTATACAGTGTCATTTATTTAAATGCGGGCCACCCCTGTGTAAAGAAAACTTGTTTTTTTTTGTATTGTCATAACAAAAAAAAAAATTTGCAAAAATATTATACCCTTTTGTTAAAAACACAAGATAATTAGTTATTACTTCCCTCGTGAGATTTTTTCAGATGTTTACGTTTAAGGGTCCCTAGATGCCAAAAAACATGTTTTCTCAATTCCGTCTGTCTGTAGGTATGTCGGTCCGTCACTCTGTCTGTTCGCGGCGTAGCTAAAAAACTACTTATCCGATTTCTTTAAATTTCAGTCTAAAATTAAGGGCCATGCATGCGAAAAATACAGGCTATATATAGGTATATATATATATATATATATATATATATATATATATATATATATATATATATATATATATATATATATATATATATATATATATATATATATATATAGATATATATATACATATATATATATATATATATATATATATATAGCCTGTATTTTTCGTTAGCCCCGAGTTCCTGGTAAAGCGGTTTTACCGATTTCCTGGTAAAGCGATTTTACCGATCATTTTAAACACGCTTTAAAATTGGAACAAGTATTCTATATTTATTTATTGCCTACAAAATTACAAATGTACTAAAAAAGTAAGTAAAAAAATTGTGTCAAACCTAACAAATTTTTTTTTAAATTAAGAAAAGCTCTGAGAATCGGTATAAGGAATGTACAGAAACTTGTGCATGAAAAAAAAAACATAATTTACTTCCGAAGAAAATTACGAACATCCATTTTTACATTGTCACTTAATTCTTCTGTCTTTAGCTTTTTTCGTGTACATTTCTTAATGCTCTTCGGTAGTGAATTATGCTTTTTTTCATGCACAATTTTCTGCACAGTCCTTATACCGGTTCACAGAGCTTTTACTACTGTCTCCTGGATATTGACCAGTGCGTTTTCATTTTCGTAATGTTTTATTAGATTTAATACCATTTTTTTCGCTTGTAGATGCAAAAAACCCGAAAATTGTTTTCTATTACTCATTTTGTCACTGACTTGTCAATCTGACTTTGAAGTGACATCGCTCAAAGATTTTTGCAACTGCTGCTATTTATGTTTATCCTCTTTTTTCATATGAAAATATCATAGGTCTATCTAATTCATCTTCCGGATTTTATGCGGAGGATATGATTACACGTAATAAAAGAAAAACAAACTTAAAAAGTTTGTCGTTGATAAATCATATGACCCGCACGATAACAATAAATTTAAAATAACACTGCATTTGACTATAATAAGTTTAATGCAATATCCTAAAGCACTATATTTTAAAAATATTTTTTATGGCTCTAGATGTCACCCTTAAACTTCTGTTACTTATTTATGAATCACTCTCAAATATAATTAATCAGCAGAAGTTTTCACTTTCCCCTTTGGTATTTCCATGTAAGAACTTTTTTAGAACTTAATTTAAACAAAAAAAAACAGATTTGTTTGCTAAGGTTCATTCAATGCGCCCCCTGTGTTTATGTTTCATATGCGAAAATATATGACTCTTCTGGTATGCCCTGTAGCTACAAAATAAACAATTGAATAGCGGTTCCTTTTGACATTCCCAATTAGTGTGTCTCCATAAAGAGGACTTTAGTTTATACTTTTTGGAGCACTGGGTACACTGGTGCCATGTCAGACCTAAAACAAAGATATCGTACTAAGCAAAATCCAGCTTGAGGCAACACAGTAAATAGCAATAGTAAACAAAAAACACACTAACGCGGATTTAAGTGACAGTCGAAGTTAAAGTCTTTTACAGATAAAATATTAGTTTACACTTAGGTTATAAATAATACTTAAATTAATTATAAGTCAAAATGTACGAAAGCATTATAATATGAAGAGTACAGGGAAAGGAGGCGGAATCTCAGTGTGTTGCGGCTTGCCAGTTATAAGTAACGTCATTTTTATAGTGGGTAAAAGTAAATATTACAATACAATTTGTGAAGTAACATAGGCCTCGACATTTTCAAAACAATACAATTTTTTTATGATGCGTCTTATTTTGACAAATATTCCAATAATTAATTGAGCATTTGGCAGGATTCCAAGATGCTCCGCAACACTACTTGTATTTTTGACAAACATCTGATTGCATTTACACATCACCCTTTGACTTTCTATATTTACCTGCCCTATCGGTCAGGATAGAAACAGAGTAGGTAAAATTTGAATTATTTAGATTAGACTAACAAATAAAAGACGATTTTGGGTGCTGCTACATATTTCTAGGGTTAACCTACATAGCAGGAGAAAATGTATTTAAATAAAGAAGATATTTAACGTGCTGAAAATCTAAACGGTCTTCATTTTTTTTTTCGTTTCCAGAGGGCTGCTTAATTCTTCTAGCTCTTCCTTGTATATAAAAAAACACAGAAAAGTTTGTGGCATTTCCCAGTTTTCTGATTTTTTTCGTTTCTAGAAAGGTAGCCTTATATTCTGTGCAAATAGTATTTTGTATACTACAAAAATAAAGAAAATTCTACGTGTTTCGCCATTTTCCGAAATATTACTTTTCTTTTAAATAAATAATAAAAAAAATTAAGTTTCTAAGCCAATGACTTCCATAATTTTCCGATATCAGAACATTTACCCTATTTCTTGCTGTTTTCAATTAAATTGTTATCAATTTGTGCGTTTTCAAAATATGATTTCTTTTACGTTTCCATACCTCTAAAAATATCGAGAATCTACGTCCATGATACCCAAATCTAATCTCCATGAAATACTGACCTAGAGTATCTTTGGTGCAAATTTGAAGTTATATAACCTGCTGGACACTCGAACTGCATAACGTAATTTTTTGGGGTATTTTTAACGTTCGATATTTCAAAAACGGTAAGCTAAATTGAAATGCGGTTTTCGACGTCAGCTTACTCAAGGTGTGTAGATTACAAACTCGACTGGTGGATCGCCAGATATGATGGGAAAAGGTTTGTACAGGGTGTAAACTAAAACTCTGCATTTTTTACAAAATTTCATTTAACGATATTTTTTACAAAACAATATTTTATTTATTGTCATATACACCAAAATAATCTATGATTAGATACAAAAAAACAATTTCTCCCGTTTTTTGAAATTGCCATTTTTTCGGAATATACAGGGGATTTTCAAAAATTTGTACATGGTTTTACAAAAAAAATCCTAACTCACCAGTGATAGCTCACATCAAACTGATTGTTGTATTATTCTCATTATTTACAATACTGCCATCAGGAAAAAATACAATTATAATATACAGGAGTCTAAAAAAGCTTACAGTTGATTTCATTCCTAAAATATCATGTTTTTGCATATTTTTATGCTTTGAACATTGAAAACTACAGAAAGTATAATAAAACGTAAAAATTTTCAATCTCGTTACTTGATTTACATAAATTAGAGTCTTTCACCGAAACGGTTTTTTATATTCCATCCTAACCTCACTTTGGGAGAAAGTAGCGGCACAAATGGACAGTGTTGTTTTTGACAATATTGTAGAGTGTTTTTTAAATCCATTTGACTTTTTAGAACTGAATAATTATTATAACGAAATTCTAGCATTATTATACCTATAAAACAGGTACCAGTAGCGTTTTATAGGAATTTCGTAGTTTTACAGAGTGTCTCATGGTGATGGTTTCTGGCGAACTAAACAGCAGACCTTAGTCTTAGTAAGAATTTGGTTACTCACATAAGGAGACATGTTCTATCAGGTCCGCTTCAATTAAAAATTAGCGGTAAATTCTAGATTTTTTATGAAGCACCCTGTATATTAAATAATATTTTTATTCCTTCAACGATCGAAGAGAATTTATGAAAGGTGCTTACGTGAGGTATGTAGGACCGAGTTATAAATGAAAGCTGTTAGATACCTGTCTACGTTTCGCTTTATTTTAAGGGATCTTCAGGACATTCAAAGACGTTAATAATAATTAGTGTAGTAACCAAGGTAGTAATCGCACCTGGATTACTTTTAAATTAATTATATAAGGTTTTTAAAATGTTACAACAATTTTGAAGATCTTATAGTGTCTTGAAAATAAAACAAAACATCGACAGGACTATAGCTTGCATTTATATCTTGATCCATAACCCAACTAAGCATCTTTCAATACCCTGTATATTGTAACATATTGGATTCCACTCAATATTATAATACCCACAGGTATAGTATAGTATACCTGTATTCAACTCTAAAATTCTAAAATATAATAAACAATTATTTGTTAACCTAATTCAACTACAGCGAAGAAAATGTTTAGAATAGGAAACAAAATCTGATGGTCATGAAAGTCGGTACCAATGGAGGTATTTGATTCTCGTGATAACATTCTTGGTACCTCCTTGTACAGTACTATCAGGTGTGAAAAACCCTGGATAGTTTGAGTGTACCTAACTACGATGGCACATTTTTAGACACCTTAAAAAAACAAAAAATAACCCTTGTAGGATTGGGATAAGAGAAAGGAGAAGAAAGAAAAGAAACGTAACCATGTTAATATTTGGTTGGCCCTCCTCGCAGACGAATAACTTCACGGCATCTCCGAGACATGCTGTGCACTAAATTATTAATGAAATCTAGGGGGACGTTGTTCCATTCCTCTTGTATGGCTTCGGACAGCTCGTTCAAGGTTTCTGGGGCAACATCTCTTGATCTCACTAATAATTTTAAATGCGACCACACATTCTCTATAATATTCAAATCCGGAGACTTTGCAGGCCAATTCATACGATTTATATTATTGACCTGCAAAGCCTCCGTTACAATTTGCGCTCGATGAGGCCGTGCGTTATCGTCGACCAAAAGAAAATCGTGTCCATAATTTGCGGCAAATGGCACGACAATGGGAAGTATGATATCGTCCCTATAGACTACAGCATTAACTGTTTGTCTGGTAGTGAAAATATCAGACTTCCCATTGTATATTACCCCCGCCCAAACTGTAATGCCTCCGCCTCCAAAGGCTTCTTGAGGTGCCATGTTTTCCTCGTCATACCTTTCATTCGGCTCTCTCCAAACAAGAATTCTACCATCCGAATGAATGAGGTTGAACCTTGTTTCGTCGCAAAAAAAACAGTTTCTCCACTCATTGATGGTCCAATCTCGATGTTCTTGGGCCCATGCTAACCGTGCTGCACGATGAGGTGGTAGCAAACGAGGACACTTCGCTCTACGTCGTGCTCTAAAAAATTTGTTTGATTTTATTTTTTAGTTCGTACTTGTTGACCTCTACTTGTAATAATAAATTGCTTTCGATGTTACAGATATTTCCATATTACTCATGGTTTGGGAATTTCTTGGATAAGATTTTTTTATATGTAGATAAAAATTGGACCTTGCAAATTTAATGCTTGCTATGATAAAGTTTTACCTCAAATTGTTTCTGTTTAATGTCCTCCTTACAGTACAATCAGAAACATGCACTTCAGCTGTACGACGCAGCTCATCGTTCAATTTCCTGGAACACTTCGTTCTTTGTTGGCGCGTATTACGTACTAAATTTATTTCTGCCCTTCCTCTAATTTTCCTCACCCAACCACCACCGTGCCGATATGCGTCGTTTCCCGTATTTTCAAATCTTGTTTTTAGCCGCGAAATTTGACTTTGGTTCACATTATATAAATTTGCGACTTCTTGCTGAGACATGCCTTGGTCCAAGAGCCTAAGGGCATTTTGCCTTTCGGCAGCAGTTAGTCTCCGCATCGAGAAGATATGAATTAAATACATAAAAAACAAACAAAATAAAAATCAATAAAAGGTAAAATCACGAAGTAAAATGTAAAAATATGAGTTTAAGAAACAGTACGTCAAAATGACAAACAAGGAAGAATATCCAATTAAGCATTTTGTCGTATCCATGGAATCCATGACATTTTTATCGCAACGCCAACTAAGATTAGACGGTGCACAGGCCATAAACCTTCCATCTTACAATTTAGCGGAAATAACAAAAAATCCAGCGAAAATCGGTATTTCTATGTATTTTTCATTTGCTGTTACGCCCCCTAGCGGTCATCTTAGAAACTCAAAAATTTTTTCCAGCATTTATTTGGCCACTATAGTTAAAAAAAATTTTACAGCAAGTTTCTAAAATCAGTAGTTTCCGAGATACAGTACATTGCACGCTTATTTGGCCACCCGGTATAATTATGAAATTATTATAAAACGCTACTGGTACTTGCTTTCCAGGTATAATAATGCTACAATTTCGTTATAATAATCATTCAGTTCTAAAAAATCGAATATATTCAAAAAACACTTTACAATATTGTTGAAAAGTAGCGCTATACATTTGCACCGCTAATTTCTTTGGAAGTGAGGTTAGGATGGAATTTAAAAAACCGTTTCGGTAAAATACTCTAATTTATGTAAATCAACTAACGGGATTGAAAATTTTTACGCTTTATTGTACTTTCTTTAGTTTTCAATGTTCAATGCATAAAAATGTGCAAAATCATGAAATTTTAATAATTAAATCAACTGTAAGCTTTTTTAGACCCCTGTATAATATTATTGTATTTTTTCCTAATAGCAGTGTCATAAATAATGAAAACAATACCACAGTGAGCTTGATTTGAGTTATCACTAGTGAGTTGGGATTTTGTTTGTGAACCCATGTACAAATTTTAGAAAATCCCCTGTATATTCCGAAAAAATGGCAATTTCAAAAAACGGGAGAAATCGTTTTTTTGTATCTAATCATAGATTATTTTGGTGTATATGACAATAAATAAAATATTGTTTTGTAAAAAATATCGATAAATGAAATTTTGTAAAAAATGCAGAGTTTTAGTTTACACCCTGTACAAACCTTTTCCCATCATATCTGGCGATCCACCAGTCGAGTTTGTAATCTACACACCTCGAGTAAGCTGACGTCGAAAACCGCATTTCAATTTAGCTTACCGTTTTTGAAATATCGAACGTTAAAAATACCCCAAAAAATTACGTTATGCAGTTCGAGTGTCCAGCAGGTTATTATAATTGTTTTTCTAAAAATATGTTTTCGTATTCGTATTTTAGGGACAAACATCGATTAAACTGAACGAAGCCAGATACTTATAAACACTGGCCCACAAAAAAAGTGGCGAGCCTAAAATTTGTATCAATTTCAACCCTTAATAATTTTTGAATTGATTCTTAGATTCTGTTAATTTTTTTTGCAATTTATTTCGATACCTTTTCACAATGGTTTTGTGATATAAATCTAAACTTCGGAATAATACTGGATAATATACAGGGTCAAACGCAAACTTGTGTTTTTTCACCAATTTTTGAGACGCTCTATAGAATGACCTGGCTTAAATATCACTATCATCTATGAGTCATTTTGTTGCCTGTTTATTTAGCAACATTTTGTTTTTCGAATGATCTTCGTATCTTTCTTTTTAGAAAACATAGAGTAGTGTAAGTAAAGTGATGTTTTACTGTCATTTCCCTTACACTCAATAAAAATGGAATTTTAAAAGAGTGCTCTGAAATTTAAAATGTCTTTGTCAATGCCTTGAAAAGACTTTCTGTCAGTTAGGAAGCGTGGTTCTCATTAGTAATGGCACGACAAATTAGTCCAGAGCAAGTTGCTCAGATTGTAGCATTAGTAAATGATGGAAGGAGCGTTGCGTACGCCGCACTGTGGTCCCATAGACCGAA
Source organism: Kuschelorhynchus macadamiae (assembly GCA_030620095.1). Taxonomy (NCBI): domain Eukaryota; kingdom Metazoa; phylum Arthropoda; class Insecta; order Coleoptera; family Curculionidae; genus Kuschelorhynchus; species Kuschelorhynchus macadamiae. The sequence continues at coordinate 2,657,908 of JAUTXW010001216.1, read as the reverse complement.
AAAACGCGAAAAATTACAGGCACCCTTACGATTGATATAAAATTGTGTTTTTATAGGGATTTTGACATGAGTAGTCCAAATCTAACATATTGATTCTGAAATATTGAGAGCTCGGCTATACAGGGTGTTTCAATAAAAAAAATCGCACCATATTCTTTCGGTTAAATAGAGTAACTCTACCTATGATTGATAAAAAAACTATGTTTCTAGAGCGATTTTACCATTATGAGTAAAAAACTAGATTTTGGTATCCAATTAAATTTGATAGCTTAGCTATACAGGGTGTTTCAGTATAAAATTCCCGTCCCATTTTTTTAGAAAATTAAGTACCACTTGGATTCATGTAAAAGTATGTCTTTAGGTGTCATACATCATAATTATAAATTATAATAATAAATAGATAACAATTATGGATATACAGGTTGTCCCAGTTTAAGCGAAACAAGGCAATAGGTATTTTGGTGTAAAAAGGACAAAAAGGTAAAACACGTCAACTTTGTTTTCGAAGCCATTTTTTTTTACCGTTTTGTCCTTTTCACACAAAAAAAAAACTTTAAATTGATTTGTTTTGTTTAAACTAGGATACCCTGTATGTTATTATATATTTTAAATTATTTAACAAGTGTTTGGTTCATAGAGACTAACAAATTAAAGTACTATACAATAATTTATATTAACAACTAAAAACTAAATGCGCAAACGATCAATCTTTGTTTTCATCTTCAATTTCTTCACTTTCTTCGTGTTCTGCTTCTCCATCCTCAACGAGTATTTGTGACAGTACATGGGGTTCCTTTAAAAGACTTAAAACATTTGGAGGATAGGAGTCCGCTTTTCGAAGAAGATTTCTCATGCTTGATATCAGCGGATCTGATGACACGATGAGCATATTAAATAAATCGCGATTACACTCTTCTCGACTAGTTTTTCGAGTATTGTTTAGTCGATATTTCCGAAAATCTTTGTTTCGCGCCTCCTGCGCCTCCTCTGAAAACTGACCAATTGGTAACGGTTGTGCAGCGATTATGTCAGTCCCATGCACCAGCAGCTTATGAAGAGATGGAGTCATGTAATATTTCGGATATAGTCTCACGTATTCTTGTGCTGTTTCATGTGTGTATCGCCGAAACTCCTCAATATTAATCTCAAATCCACTCCCTACAGCATGTAAGATATTCGACAGACGTCTAATAAGGCCCGCATCTATACCAGTAATTTCTGCTGAGAGCTCTGGATTTTTAAAAAAAGTTCTTGCAGTATTTCCGGTGTTTGACGTCCCGAATCCTTGCACAACAACGTCGACGTTCAAGTGCATTTTTTCTTTAAAGAGAAGTTGGATTTTTTTTTCCTATTTTCAACTTTTTCCTTATCTGCACTACCACTGCAACGGCCACAACCAATGTCAAGCTTATATGCTATATGGAGAATGCATTCAAATAGGCGTATCCACAAGACTCTAAATTTATCTTCTTTTTTAATACTGAGTCGATGTCGTTCATTTCCGATTGCAAAGCATTGCAAACATTACAACGCTGTGTAGATTTGGTTTCTGTCACATAGTTACAAGCTTTTCCATCTAGCATAGTAAGATGAAGCTGATGATGTACTGTGTACAAACGGTCTGTAATATTTATGGATGATACGAGAAGGGAATCTGCTCGGGCTTGGATGTGTTTATTCAGATCAACTACTGTTTTATTGGTTTCTTTGATGAAAGAAAAGCTAATGGGTCGACAAAACCTAGGCGACGAGGGTCGAGGGTTTTGCCATATTACAATTTTTTCCTGGGAATCATCAGAGTGGCCAAACAGTTGTAATGGCACAAGAGATGCCATTAAAATAGATTTGTCATCTAGCTCCAAATCGTTTTTTTTTGTTGTAAGCAGATTGACCTGAGACTCCGTCAAAGCCCCACTTACTAATTAATGTTAAATTTAAACATTCGTTGGGTGACATAGTTTGTAGAACAGGCTCTTGCATCGTTACTAGACGCTCCGTTGTTTTATTAAGCAGGGACAGGAGAGCAACTTCAACGCCTTTTTCTGTGGTTTTAATGGAACGTTCTTCTGGGTAGCACATCTTCTTTGCCGAAAGTACCCGATTATAACTTGGTAATATATCAGCATTTTTTAAGAGCAGCTTTGATCGAATTGATGTATACTGAGCTTTTGATAATTTAGCTTCTATAAAAAGGGACAAAGCCTCATTGTCTGTAAATTTCTTTAATAATTTATTGTCCTTTTGGCTATCAGTCCATGCTTTTCGAATCTTAGAAGCTCTTGTAGGACTCCTAACTGTTTCCTTCAAGAGGTGAGAAGCGTCTAGATTACCATCTGATTTTATTGACAAAGCAGCAGCGTGTGTTAATTCACTTGAATTATGGGCCTTTCGTAGATTAGCGGTGCGTTTTCGTTTGGCTCCGTTAGATAAAGAAGAAAATTCTTGTTTTGGACGACCTGAACCTGAAAAAAAAATTAATATACAACCATTTTCTTTTTATTGGCATATAAAACATTTACATGGTATAGGTACGTAGCTAATAAACACTATAAGACATAATGGCAATCACACTTACCAGCAGAACAGGTATATAAAGTTAGACATGCGTTCTAGTTAAGCCATTCATCATTTTGCAAAAGAAATCGGTCAAGTTTCCTTTGACTTGCAATCCATTTCTTTTCAATAGTTGAGTGAAAAGCCGAAACACGTTTTTTAGTTAATTTTATGTCGATGTCGCTCTCTGCCCGATTCTCTGCATTGTGTTGACGCCTTAAATAATTATACAATAATTATTTAATACAGTAGTACACGTAATTAACTAAATAATGATCAGAAAAGTTACAGCGTAAAATGTTGTTTTGTTACAATGTCCTTAGCAAATAAATGACAAGTTTCTACTTATAAGATTCACATTTTTTTTATTATACCTAAATTTAACTATTTTCAAGTTAAAAATTAAAAAAAAATAATTAAAAATAAAGATAGCCAAAAACGGATTTCACTTTCTTGTCTTAACTTTTTATTAGCTATAGGTACTCAATAAGCCAGTACCTACTATCGGTAGTACCATAAGTATCAAATTTCGTATAGCAATATCTCCATTAGATAGCCCTTAAAAGGTTAAGATAGGAAAGTGAAATCGATTTTTGCCCGTTTTCCTACTGTAAGTAAAAAAAGCAGGAAAAATGCCAATTTTTAATTGTTATCAATTTGAAAACAGGTAAAGTTAGATACAGAATATTATGCAAATGTGTCTAGAACTCCAGGTAGAATTTAAAAACAAAATAATATACATGGTGTTCAATTAAAAAAATCCTATATTGTAGGTATCATAACTTTTTTGTGAGTAACCCTGTATATGTAAAAATATTTTTAGGTCATAGGATTTGGTCAACCTTACATAGCTGATATCGTTTAAGCCCTATCTTAGGCGCGCCTTACTGAAATGCCCTATATTTTGCGTTTCATTTGAAAAACAATGTAAAAACTGGATTTTAATACAATCGGTAAAAATGCTTCTTTGTACTTTTTGAAATTCGAAATATCTTGTCAAAATATTTACCTCACTAAATAGTTGAATAGGTGACAACATCGCTCCTTTCCAGGTGAATTCCACTTCTCACGCAGCACTTCAAAACATTCGCGCCTGGTCAACATTTTTATTTACACCCTATATATCTATATATAAATCACTTATTAATGATAAAAAAATTAAATAATTTAAAACGTCAGCTTCTTTACGAATTAGCAGACGTCAAATTGATAAGCAAAAATGTAATCACGTTAGCTTTGAAATTTCTTAGGCGCGAGTATGCGCGGCTAATTGTTTTATTTCTGGCTTCTGGATACCTTAAGCTATCTGATAAGATATATTAGAGGGTTGTGACTTATTCTGAAAATTTGTTTAGTTTAAATTTATATTAACATGTAAAAAAAATATACATAAATATCTATAAGTACTACCACCAAATTACAAACGATGTGTTTTAATTTTTTTTTACACTGAGATCATCTTAAATGTTTTATCTTTCACCATCTGTCATCATTTTTCGGTTTAGTTTAGATTTTAAATTACGCTAGCATTGCAAAAATGAGGTAAGAATTATTCAGAAAATATAAAAATAGTGAAATATAACTTTCTCGACGCACCATACCACAAATATGTGACTATAACCTATTTATTGGTCAAATGGGCATTTTGCGGTGAATTGAGTATTTAGTAATCGTCCTATTATGTTTTTGGCTTTTCTCGGCTAATCAAATAATAATCGTTTTTTCGCGTTTTTTGGGTCTATGGGACCACAGTGCGCCGCACGAATAGTGGGTGTTCCAGAAACTACGGCCAGAAGGGCAAGGAACAGGTTTCTAGAAACTGGGCAGTTTGTGAGAAGAATAGGATCGGGTCGTCCCAGAGTTACATCAAACTTAGACGACAAGTTTGTTACCGTGCAAACCTTAAGAAGGCCTTTTCAGAATGCCGTGATTGTAAAGAGACATTACTTGAGTTCGTAATAAAAATGTATGTGATGAGACAGTGCGTCGTCGGCTTAAAGAGAGAGGATTAAAGTCAAGAGTACCAGCAAATGGTCGAAGATTGCTAACAGAACATTGTTTATCTCGACTTAATTTTGCACGTAAAAAAATCAGTGGGACGTACGACATTGGTCCCAAGTATTATTTTCCGACGGGTCACGGTTTTGCTTACATTCTTCCGATGGACATCAACGAGTTTGGAGGCAGGAAAGCCAAAGGTACGCTGAGGGTATGTTTGTAGAAAAGCAACCTTTTGGAGGTGGTTCTGTGGTAGTATGGCCCGGGATTTCCCATGCAGCGCGCACAGAACTTTGCATATTAGCAAGAAATTCGCTCAATGGCGAGCGTTATATTGATGTACTGGCTGAACGTACCGTTTGCTCATTTCATAGAACAGGAGTTCCTTTTTATGCATTATAATGCCCGACCTCACACTGCTCGTATTGTGAGGCAATATTTGGACGAAGTGCGCTTACATCTTTTGCCATGGCCAGCTAGGAGTCCGGATTTAAATCCGATTGAGCATGTTTGGGATCAGCTTGGTAAGCGTGTTCGTAGTCGTCCACATGTACCCGCCAATTTAGAGGAACTTAGAGAAGCACTGGTTCAAGAATGGGATCACATCTCCCAAAATTCAATTGCACGACTGATTGAAAGCATGCCAAGGCGTTTACAAAGTGTAATAAGGGCCGGAGGGGGAAACACTCGTTATTAATTTAAGTTCTTGTTTATAAAACGTTATTAATTTAAGTTCCTGTTTATAAAATTTAAATTAAAAGTTTGAATATTGCTTAAAATAAATGTTGTCTACTCTTTTTATGTTTTTATTTAGTAAAAACAGCACTTACATATAGGGCTGCACTTTCTCTAAAAAAAAAAGTTAAACGATCATTTAAAAAACAAAATGATTCATAGACGATAGTGATATTTAAGCCAGGTCACTCTATAGAGCGTCTCAAAAATCGGTGAAAAAACACAAGTTTGCGTTTGACCCTGTATATTATCCAGTATTATTCCGAAGTTTAGATTTATATCACAAAACCATTGTGAAAAGGTATCGAAATAAATTGCAAAAAAGATTAACAGAATCTAAGCCAGCTTATTTTTATAACTAATATTAACGATCAAATTTTAATATTATCTCAAAATACCAGCACTATATTTATAATGGACTAGAGAAATAATACTATAAGTAAAAACATGTAAGTTTTTACTTTTATATTCAATGTCTTTTCCAAACCACTCTGCTTCTTACAAAGGTCAAACTTGAACTTTTACTTAAAATGTTTTCTGTCTTCTGAAGCTTCAGTGAGTGTACTGGCACTTTCTGTATATATTAAATTTAGTCTTTCCTTTATAATACGTCGATACGATTGGGCCGGCATTAAAGGCGATTCTCTCGTAGGACCTCACTTTTTTGATGGGACGTTGAATGGAAATCTTTATTTAAGTTTTTTACAAAATAATCTACCTGGCATATTAGGTGTTCCCCTTCGATCGCGAATAAGGATGTGGCCCTTGCAAGACGGCGCGCCACCACTTTACAGCCTTAACGTCCGTGAATATCTGAATGAGATATTTCCGGATCGTTGGATATAAAGAGGCGGGGAGTACTCCCTTGGGCACCCCGTTCCCCAGATCTTAACCCAATGGATTTTTTTTCTGTGGAAGTATTTAAAGAAGTTGGTGTATAAAACTGCAGTCAATAATCTTGACGATTTACGAGTTCGAATAATAAACGGCTATGAAAATATTAGAAACACACCCGGTGTTAGCCGTTAAAAAATGGCTGACATTTTCAGAATTTATTGTGTGTTAGTTGTCTTACGCTGCACGATGGCAATTCAACTTTGACAATTTCTTCCAAAATCAAAAAGTTTTCACGGAAATAAGTTTTCAGTTGTAGGTAAAGCGCCCTCTGGTGGCAACTTAAATAAACATTTTTACCTTTGGATAAGAGCGTCCAATGCCTTTAACGTATGTGTCAAATATCAAGTTGATCCGTAAAGAGATAATTTAAATATTCTCAAATTTAAAATTAAAAATGCAACTTTGATTTTTTGACATTTTCTTAAATTACTTGCTACCATTATTTTTTTATGCAGAATCACGGCCTTGAGTTTCCTGACGTTGTTTCCGAACACCCCGTATATACGACACAAAATTCTGTTTGAAATACTACTTGCAATAGAGAAGGTATTTGCAAATATCTGCACCTGTGTATATCGAATTAAAAAGTTGGTGTCTTGTCAAAGTGTTTATTCTGATGTTCGTCAATCAAGGCCTACCTTAATTGTCTTTAAAAACGGCTAAAAATCTGCATTTTTTGATAAAACTCGATTTTATCCAATTTCTATATCTACGACAAAAAATATGTCATATGTGTTTCCAAAGTAAAAAATCGAACTTTTGATCTGTTTAGTAGTTTTTGTCCCAGGAGGTACCAATACGTTTATACGAAGGCTTATATACAGAAAAACAAATATCGAGCACACTAGATTTCAAAAATGTCTCAAAATTCATCATTAACTCCGAAAAGACTGAATTTTGTGCTAGTCTCAGAGGAAAAACAGACAATTGTTCACAAGTAAAGATTATTTCAAGTATGCCTGTAGTTTGAGTTCGACTTTAGATATAAAATACCCTGTAAGACAGATAATGGTAAGAAAGAAGTCCAGGTATGCGAATTGGAGCTCTTCGAAATTGGAAAAAAACTGGAGATTTAACAAAAGTCATTTAAATTAACAGGCTGCACTCCTAAAAATACAAGGTGAAACACAAACATCAGCATCAGACTAGAAAATCTATAATTGAACGCATTCAATTTTTTAAAGGGCGAAGAAGTCGCTACAGTTTAAAAGATTCCTAAAAATTGTATTTACCCCAGGAATTAACTTTTAATAAAATATACAAAACGTATGAACAAAAATACACAGAGTTTTCCACTTCCTTCAGAAGTTTTTTTTTGGTTTAACATCAAGCGATTTGTGCAGTTCTTTTAATGAATATCTAGCAAAGATCAAACGTCTTCAAGTTCAAATCAATCGGTTAAAATAAATCTACAGATTTTTAGAATATAAAATGTTTCTTATCATAACAAAATCAGTTTTTGATATTTCCTATACCTTGGGTGTTTAGGTTGTAGTAGGATGAAAATTATATTAATTTTTAAAGCAAATAAAAAGTGACTCAGTAATTTGGCGTGTTACACTATACGCAGGATTCGATTACAATAATAAACTTATCTGATCATATGTAATAGAAAATATAGCTTTCAAAGCCTTTTTAAAGTCTTAAAAATGCTCTATTGAAAAATTTCTAATGTACCTCCTTCTTCCCCTGTACCCTTCATATGCAATATGATACTGTATGGTGGAATCTTACATTGAAAACTATATTTAATATTGATTTTAACCAATCTTTAATTCTCGTTCGCCAGATTGTCAAGAATTATGACATCGTATAGAGTCATATACATGTTTCGTTATTGTATTCCTGTGAAACTGTATTATAAAGAGTGTTTCAAAATTAAAATCAACGTTATAATGAAGTGTGCCTGTGTTTTAAATGGTACTGTAGGTGAGCTTTTTGGTACGCCTGGTATTTGCAGAACGTGCATTTGAACTGGCGCTCTTTCTGACATTCCCAGTTTTCATGGCGCCAAAGGGAAGCCTTCGCTTTGTAGGATTTGCCGCAGGTCTTACATTTATAGGGATTCCCTAAAAATATTTAAGGTTATATTTGTAATTTTACCCCAGATTTACCAAAAAATGTTACTGTTTTCCGTATTTAGTCTTAATTATTCTCACCTACGCCTCTTGTAGTATAAGTTACTATTGGTAGCATGTACAGGGTTTTCCTGTATATTTTGTCACCTACCTAGAGAGTTTATTTCAATAGATACCGAAATTTCGTAAATACAAAAGGTGCAGGGTTTTAAATGAATCATCAGAATTTGTAATCTTAAACGGGAACATATTTTTGGAAATATCAAATTTTTACAGGATGGCAGTTTTATAAATGGACACCCTGTATATTATCACTAATTCTTAAAGATTTTGATATACAGGGTGTTTCAAAACAAATGCGAAAAACTTAAAGGGGTGATTTTAGAGTTAATTTTAAGAAAAAAATTTCATGTGAACATAATGTTCTAAACCTCATAAGTTTTGAGATAGAGGGTGCTAAACTTTCTAAATAGCTTCATGAAATTTCGAACACGTTTTTTACGCATCAATGCACATTTTCTGGTGTACATTTTTTTTAATTTCTACCAGTGACCGGGATTTGCATTACATGTTTTTAAAGAAAAAAATGATACGCCACTGACATTTTGTCATTTGGATAACCTAGACATTTTTACATAAAAATTACCGTTTGCATTTTTCTCGTCAGATGTACCGTTTAAAAGTTATTTAACAATATGTCGGACTTTTTGGAGTTTTGTTACGCAAAATTGGCTATGCACGAACCTTCATTTTGCCAAATAACTTCTAAAGAAGCATTCCTTCGTATAATGAGCAGGAAGCATCCAGGGAAATTGACGGGTTGCTTCCCGAAAAATCCAGGCCAAAATATAAGAATATTTTCAATAGATTTCAAAAATGGTGCAGAGAGAAGAATGTCCAGAACTATGGGAATGAAAAGATACTTATTGACAAACAAAAATCTTTTTTGGCTTTTTCGCAACTGAATAAAAATTTTTAGCTTTAAATTAATTGAAACAAAAATTTAATATAATTACATACCTTAACATGTAGACTAGTCTGTCTACGGAATGTTTCGATACATAATATAAACAAATATATATTACGCCAAAAAAGATTTTTGTTTGTCAATAAAAACTAAACTTATGCAACAAATAATCTGACCACATTTAAAAAAGGTACTTATTGTATACTATTTTTATTCAGGGAAGTTATCTACTAACTATAGGCCTTCATCTCTCTGGGCGTTTTATTCTATGATAAGAACAATGATATCTATTAAACTCAGGGGCGTGCGGTAAAATTTTAAGAAAGGGAAGCAATTTTTAGAAACTTACCTATTTGCAATATAATTCGATTATTTCATCATTTTTTGCAAATTCGTCAATGACGTCATCATAAAAACGTCGATGCTCCTACATATTTTGGAGAAGTTTATTTTCAATGGATAACAGCGATGTATGCGAAAGTCTCTCCTGTCCCCTTGAATTTCTCACGAAATTTTTTATACGTTTAAGTGTTGAAAAATTGCGTTCTACTGATGAACTTGTGGCATGTATTGTCAATATTAATTCACACAATTTCGACACTTCGGTGTAGGAATCTTCCAGCTCCTTGTCTTTTAAAAATGCATTAGTTCCTTAGCGTTATTTTTTGCGCTAATGTCATCAGTTTCGTAAATCACTTTTAGTTCAGATCGCAGTAACACTCGGTCGAAGAACTGACCATAATGAAGAAGAAGAGATTTAAACGCATCTTGTGGAAAAGTTGTTCCTTTAAATTGCAGAGCTCGAGGAATTTAAAATAATTTAAACTGTTAAATCTATAGTTTGTTTGTTGCTGAATTTGAGCGATTATTTCATAAAAGAGACGTCTGTATGATATTTGAACATCTCCGACCTTGTCTGTTCGAAGACGCTTGGCTTGTGGCTCTACATTTAACGTCATCGTTTTCTCCCAAAATAGGTCGAAGGCATCTCTTTTTTAGCTTAACATGGACTTAAAATCATCCACTTTTTTTAGTCAAAAAGCAATATCATTTGATTTAGTTTGTAATATATTAAAAATATGGTCCGAGAATGGAAATATTTCTGAAAATATGTTCAACAAATAATTAAAATTAAAATCTCGTTTCAAACAGTCCAAAAAACCCCTCGAACTATTTATTGTTTCTGAGTCCTACGTTTCATTATTTTCTATTATATTCTCAAATAGTTCAATCACTGATTCACGATTTTCAGATACTGTTAACACAAGTCTTCCATTATAGTTCCACCTAGTAGGAGCTACTTTGGAAAATCGTTTATGGACAATGGAGTCCAAAGCTTGTGTACGTTTTGTTGACTTGGAAAAAAAGCAGCCATGCCACTTAAAGTAACGAAAAATACTTTACACTCTTTAATGTGATTGATGGACTGGGATAAAACTAAATTTAATTTATGAGCAAAACAATGGACAAACACAGCACTTGGGAAAGTGTCTCAAACTTTAGCTTGCAGACCCCCTAATTGTCCTACCATCACTGCAGCTCCATCCTAGCTTTGAGCTACTAATTTCTTCTCTCGATTAATTTCTTCAGTAACGCTATAAACTACGTATATAATGCATCTGCTGTACGATTTTCGGACACATTCTTAAAACCTAAAATCGCTTTTAAATACTTTCGTCTGTTTTAACGTAGCGTAGATAATTGGCTAAAATTAGTGATATCAGTTGTTTCGTCCAGAACAATAGCAATGAACCGCGCCTCGCCAATCTCCTGCTTAATTCTTTTTAGCATAATGGTTGCAACAGCGGAAATTAAATCATTCCGAATTCGATTCGACGTTCCGCGAAAAACTCTAGACTGCTCTAAATGATTTTTTAAGCAATCATCAAATTTAGCCATTAAACTAAGTAAATCTTGAAAATTTCCTCTATTTGAAGAAACCCTCGTTTCGTCATGACCTCTAAATCCCAATTCGTGCTGTCCGAGAAAACAAACAACATCGATAAGTCTTCTTAATATTTGCCTATTTTTATCGACTAGTTCATTGTGTTGGCGGTGACTAATTTCCAACTGTTTATTAAGGGCGTGTTCAATTCTGGTTTTGGCGAAAAATTTTTCTTTTATGATGGCCTGCACATGCGCTTTGGACATAATATGTCTTTTTACAGCTTTATGGAAATTGTTTAAATCGGAAAAACCAGTTTTTATTTTAGTTTATATTTTCATAGGCAGTTTTGCCCTTCCTTTGGAAATTATTTGAAGCTAATCAGCGAAGTTTAATGTTGAAAATCCCTTATAAGACACACACCAGATATTCACACACACTCTTCTTACTAAATTCTCCAACATTTTCAACGTTATTACCGACAGCCGAAGTTGACGGTATTTCCATCTCCACGTCCGTATTATTGTCTTCCATATCGCACCATGCACGACGCGACGTACGTATCACACAACACACGGATGACCGTTCAAACAAAGAACCTACTCCAACAATAGCTTCCGCCCCCACTTAAAGCACGCGACTGAAATGCAAAAATTGCAAACAGCCGGTGGAAAGTTCAATAACCTCTGGCTCGATTCACAGGAAATTAAGCATACAGGACTTGGCTGCAGAGAAGCTAGCGGCCTGCATAGGTTCTATTCGATTTCTGTTGTGGCTCGGTCGGAGTCAAGGCCGCATTTATTATGGGCTTGATAATTGAGATAATATTTTAGCATTTTTAATTTAAACTAAATTAATGGTTTCCTATTTCAAAAATTACATTTTAGAAGGTGTTTTATATTTTTTTTTTTGGGGAAGCACTGCTTCCCTTGCTTCCATGCCCCTGATTAAACTCAATATTGTTATCAGCAAATTTAGAAATTTAATCGCCATTCCAAAAAGAAAATCTAAGAGATATCAATCAAAAGTCAAGGGTATTAACTAAAACTAATACTACAACATTCCTTCTAGAAGTGGATGACAAAAAAACACTTATTCATGAAAGTAGCATTGATTATTGGGCTTGCAGGCGAGAGGAGTTAACAAATTTGTTGTTGGAAAATGTCAAGGATGAAGGGCGATGTTTACATTTTTTTACCCACAACGAAAACGAAAATAGCCAGGGAATTCTATGTAACATCAGGTTCAACTAGTTCGAAAATACATTAATCTTCGGCCATGTAACATCGAGCACGGAGCAATTTCGAAATGGCGTGTGTATGAAGCAACCGTTTGGAATTAATTCTTTTGGATCCTTGGCAAAACAAATTGCTTTGTATCTCGAACTTGAACATCCACAAGAATATACGGAGCATTGCTTCCAAAAATCATTTACGTCCATATTGGCAGATTCAGGAGCTGACATTCTAACAGTAAAGCGTCATGGTGGCTGGCGATCCAACACGTTTGCGGAAAGCTGCATTGAAAATTCTGCAAAAAATAAAAGAAAAACAGCATCCAAAATTCTGGGTGAAACGGAAGAAACTTTCGACGAGACCCGAAAAAAAATGAAACAAAGCCATCAGACGACCAATTTAAATAATGAAAACAATATAAAGTGTATCCCAGATTCGCTTCTCTATACAGGGATCTCGGCTCCTATTATACCTACAGCAAAGGTTAAATGGGAAAAGTTTTAGAGGAAGCTTATTGCATTCGATATCCGGCTTCAGATTTACGATCGATCAATTTTTTT